>BTHU01000019.1:58046842-58356842 GCA_036184795.1 Tokudaia tokunoshimensis
GACCTAGAGTTCAGACAAGGAACACATGCTCTGTCTCAAGGCTAAACGGGGCCCCGAATCTTTGCTTCTTCTGAAAGGATGAGGAGGCTCCCATGGGTCTACAGGGAAAGGCTGAATATTCTTGCAGTGAATAAAATACAGGAAAAGGATATCTCAGACAGAATGTCTAAGGAAGCTAGAGCAGGTGTCAGGTGAGGATGGTATGGGGCGGGGTATGGGCCAAAGGATTGAGAGTCACGGGGAGCTGGGAAGGGAGACGGCATGGACCCAAGAAGGAGTTTCTGCTGTATGTGGTGGCTTCCACTGTGAGTGTGTGTGTGTGTGTGTGTGTGTGTGTGTGTGTGTTCGTGTGCACACACATGTACATGGAGGGTAGATTTCACCTTCCAGTGTTTCTTTGGTACCACCCACCTTGTTCTTTGCGGCAGAGTGTCAGTGCCCTGAACTTGTCAATCAGGCTCAGCTGACTTCTCCTCAGCTCTGGGTTTACAAGAGTGGACCATCATGATTTATTTTTTTTCTTCTGGTGAGTTCTGAGGATCAACTCAGGTCATGTGCTTGTAAGGCAGGCACTTTACTCAGTGAACCATCTCTCCAGCCTTTCTTTCAGTTTTCAGTGGGACCTATGCCCACAGGTCTCCTGATGGTACATGTCGCCAGAAATTGTTTGTATTGCCTGTAATTTCTGATATCTGGAGACCCGCCCTGCCCTCAGTCACCAGCATTCGAGGAAGAAATGAACTTTCCACCAGTCTGACTGGGATCTCTATTTTAAGTGACCAGAATTTGGGAAGGCTGTAACCAAAGGAACCATGCACAGCAAAGGAGGGCCCGGCCCATGCAGATTTCCAGGCATGACTTCCCTTCCACAACTCCAAAACTCAGCACAGTTACTTCTGATCAGTTCTCCTTGCTGACAGCTAGGGCTGACGTGGCACGTGGCCCTGACTCATGCAAGGTCTACTGAAACAGTTCAGCATGGTGGCAGCTTGGTTCTAGAAGACACTGGAATCTGAAGAGATCTCGGGTGAGAGCTGCCAAACAAAAGACACAGGAAAGAATCATCCCATCATCTGAGGAAGGAGAGAGAACAAACTGACCTCCATGACTCTCCTTGGTCCCCTCATCAGATCCCTGGGAATGTAGAACCAAAGGGAGATAGCAGAGGAAGTAGTAATCGTGACAATGACATCATACTCATGGGCCAACTTGCCTGAGGATGCAGGATAGCTGGCCACCCATACTCCTGTGCCCATGATTGTTGGTTCTCAGGAGCAATGGCAGAGGTTTAGACACATCAGTGACATATATTTAGTAGACCTAAATTATTTTCCCATTTATAAAAATAGCTTTTCGTTAGAGATGCATAGGTAGAGACAGAAAGATAGAAAAATTGATAGATAGAAAAACAATAGATACACAGAGGATAAAAAGATAGACAATAAACAGTCAGATAGATAGATAGATAGATAGATAGATAGATAGATAGATAGATAGATAGATAGATAGATGATAGATACATAGATAGATGACAGACAGACAGACAGACAGACAGACAGGTATTATCTATTCCAAAGACAGCAAGGTCTCTTATAAACAAGAGAAACAAAGAGAGGTAAAAAGCCAGCGAATTGAAGGCAGAAGTCACCAAATGCAGGCACAAAGTCAGTCTTGTGGCAGCCAAGGAGGAGTAGGGCATTTACAAGGCTCTACAGACTGTCACTTAAGGGTGGAAGGTCCTGGGATTTCTCAGCAAAGACCCCTTCTGAATCACACTCTGGCTGGTGAGTGAACCAGGTCCTACACATCCTGTATGTTACAGGGTCTTTAGCACACAGCTTGAAGCATTCTTCTGGGGAAGTCTGATCTACACCTATGTAAAATTTCATTAATGTGCTCACTTTATCTCAGCTCTGATTAGATCTGAATATGGATTCTGAGCCCCCTAGATAGGAGCCTCTCTCAGATGTTCTGTGAGTGCTCCAAGGAGATCAGGCTCGGGCAGTGCTGGGTGGCAGAAGATAAGAGGGAGGTCATCAGTATCAGCGGAGGAAATACAGATCAGGGTAATTGACGATTAGGGAGAGTCATAGGCTAGATAAACAAGGGTAGGGCCAACTTTCCCCTTAAGATATTGGGGAGCACACAGGGAAGGTAAGTGGGAGACAAAGACTGCAGAGCTGCTGACTATAGCCACAGATCTTCTCCATAGTTTGAACCTGTTATGGGAGAACTGAGCTCTCCACTGCAGAGTAGGGAAGTCTTTCCTAGCTCCAACCATGTCCCCGGTCTGTGACCTGAGGTGTGTGTGAGCTATGCTGGATCACCCATCACCACAGACCTCCTAAAGAGGAATGAGGTCACTAAGGGTCATTTAGCATGCGTCCCACTGGTGTCAGACACTCAAGGTCCTGGTCTGAGAAGACGTTAGCCTGAAAATAGTTCAAAGCCCCACTTGTCTCCGGCAGTGAGCTGGGGAAGGCTCCCTCTTTTCTCCCAACCGTAGTATCTGCCTCTTTCCATCTTCCTTCCTTCCTTGTGCATTTATTTGAACAGCTGCCGGGGATAGTACCCTCAAAATGTGCTCAGGCTGTAGAAAGGAGGCAAGAAAGCTGTCCTGAGCTTCCCACAGTACCCACCATGCGACTGACAGCTGTGAAGGAGATCTCAGAGCAGGAACTGAGATCGCCTGGCCGGTAGGGTTATTTAATGCTCATCGCTTAGACTGGAGAAGCCATATCAGGCATCTTTGCCTGATCAGCACAGGGCCCCATCTTGTTGATACCAGGTAGGAGCCAGGCGACTTGTCTCCTGCAGATCTTGTGTTCTGTGCTAAAGAGTCTCTTTCGGGGTCATGCTTGGGATGGGCTTCATCAACACTTCCTAGGCTGGGCATTTTGACCCAAGCAGATGCAGATCCTGTCCAGGGGCAGAGGAGCCTTACTGTGTGCCTCTGTGCCCAGTAGAAGAGAAGAGGTATGGGTCCTTCCACTTGAGGTACAGGATGGGGAGATACCTAAAGGCCTACTGTTCAGTTGATGACAGATGTTTTGATTTTGTTTCTTTATTTTTTTCATGTTTATTATTTTCCAGGCCCAACATGAGTCCCGGGAGTATAAGATGAATGTCACATAGTCCCTTTCTGATGGGGCTGCGGGCCCAGTAAGGTGAACCCAATATCCAGGGAACAAATGCAGTCTGCACAGGTCTCCAGGCTGTCTCTGCACTCTGGCTTGCGCTTCCTGTTTTGATGAGTCACTTCAGGTTTTATTCCTCCCCTGCCCCTTCCCATTTCTCTGAGGAGGCAGGTGCAGTTTAATATTCGGCCACTTTTAACTGTTTACTGTTTATAACAAATAAAAGTCACACTCATTTGCAATGTCTCACCAACATATTATTTTGTAATAAGAACACTCTAACCACCGAGCCATCTTGAAGAAGGCGAATTGCTGAGTGCCTAGAAGGCTCAGCTGTCACTGCTCTTCCAGAGGGCAGCTCAGAAGCATCTTGGGACTTCAGTCTAAGAGATCTGACACTCTCTCCTGGCTTTCTCAGGCACCAGGCACTCATGTGGTATATAGACATACATGCAGGCAAAGCACCCACACACATAAATTTTAAAAATAAGTAAAATAAATAAATAAATAAAAAAGCCCTCTACAAATTTTAAAAATCGAAAATAGATTCTCCTCTCATACAACAACCCTGGCCACAACTTCTCCCTCTCTACTCCTCCCACTCCTCCGTCTCCCCCAGATCCACTTCCCCTCTGTTTCCTCCAGAAAAGAGCAGGCTTCCAGGAGACAACAACCAAACAGGACAAAACAAGATAGATACAGTAACACAAAGCAAAAGTCTCCTATTGAGGTTGGACAAGGCAACCCAATAGGAAGGCAAGAGTCCCAAGAGAAGGCAGAAGAGTCAGAGACACCCCTCCTCCCCTGCTCCTACTGTTGGGGTTCCGATAGCATGCAGCACACTGTCTGCATGCTGAGTCACACGGAACAGCGGGTCTCTTGTCATTATTCCTCCTCTATAAATGAAACTTTGTGTGTGTGTGTGTGTGTGTGTGTGTGTGTGTGTGTGTGTGTTAGCTTGATGGAGTGAGGAGTGTCTAAAGCATTAAAGTAGAACACACCCATGGGGTTGATGTGAGAACAGTCCAGGCAGGGCTGAGCAGGAAGACCCTCCTTAGATATAGGTGGCACTGTTCTATAATCCCTACATACGATAAAAGATGGGAGAGGAGTCTCTCTGCCTCTGTCTCTCTTTCCTCTTTCTCTGTCTCTGTCTCTCTGACTCTCTGTATCTCTCTATCTCTGTGTTTCTCTCTCTGTCTCTCTCTGACTCTCTGTGTCTCTCTGTCTCTGTCTTTCTGTCTCAGTGTCTGTCTCTCTCTGTCTGCCTCTGTCTGTCTATCTTTGTCTTTCTATCTCTGCATGTTCTATGTCTGTCTGTCTCTCTGTCTTTGTGTGTCTCTGTCTTTCTGCTGTCTCTCTGACTCTCTGTATCTCTCTCTATCTCTCTGTCTCCGTGTGTCTGTCTCTGTATGCCTCTCTCTGTCTCTGTCTAACACTGTGTCTCTGTCTGCCTCTCTCTTTGTCTCTCTGTCTCTGTCTGTATGTCTGTCTCTGTGTCTCTGTCTGTCTCTCATTCTGCCTCCTGGTGCCCACAGTGTGACTTGCTCTCCGTTCTGCCTTGTTCTCTCCAGCATGACTGCCGACATTTCTGCGGTGGAACTAAAGCAAACCCAGCCTCTTTGCTGCTTTTCTCTACTCTCTCATTGCAGCAACGTGAAGCAAACGCTGATGGACTTCATTTCCTCATTTCCCAGGTGGGTGCCCTTTTTTGCCTAACTGTGCTGTCCAGGACTATGTTAAATAGAAGTGCTAACAGCAGGCACTCATGTCTCCTTCCAAACCCTGACTTTCCATGGTTAAAACAACAGGAACTATGGGTTTGTTCTGCTTAGTTTTTGCTGTGTAGATGCCATGTCTTTCTTTAGTTAATCCGGGAGAATTTATTTATTTATAAATCTTTAAGGGAAGGTTGTGTTGGATGCTTTTTCTTGGTTATACCTGCATACGATGCCCATGAATGCATACTGTAGTCTTGTGACTTTCGTGTTTCTGCATGGAGCAGCAATGCATCCTTTTCATTCCAATTGAGTCTCTTATTTTCCCTGTTTCTCTCTGAGGCTTTACAGATTCTCCCTTTTCAAAAAACCCACCTCTCATCTGGTCATCCTTCCCCCTTTTCCTCCATTTTATTTCTGCCCTGCTCCCAAGAACTCCTTTCCCTCTTAGCTTACTTCTCTTTCTCCATCCTTGAGGTACAACATTGGGGTGTTTATTCAAGATCTTTCTTTTATTTAAGAGTTACCGCCATCAACCTCTTTCTCAGGCATATTTTTTCCTCTTTTTTTCCCCCCGAAATTTTATACATCATATGACTGTTTTGCTTATTCGAAGGCATTTCCTAACTTTTAAGTTTATCAGTTGACATCTTGTTTGAGCATGATGTCTAGTTTCTATGTATTTTAAATAACCCAAATTTATCTTATTTTTGATAACATTATGGTTGGGAAAGGTACTCTATAATTCAAAACCTTTAAAAATTATTGAACTGCTTGTGGTTGGTCTTCTAATCTTTAGTGGACAGGGGAGACTGTTGGGTGTGTGCTTGGGAAAATGTATCCTTCTGTGGTTGGAAAAAAACATCCTAGTTATATTCTAAATAGATCCACCTGGCCTAAAATGTGGGTCAAGTTCAACATCTCCCCATTGGTTTTCTCTCTGGGTGAGATCCAGTGTCAAGGTTGTCTTTGCATGCATGAATTGTCTACAGGTACAGCTGTGTGTATCATTCATGGGTCCTTACAAGAGGGTAGATGTAGTGCGCTCAGTGGCAAGAGATGTGGGTGTCATGGGTGCTGAGTGCCTCTTTCTTTTCTGTTCCACCACATATGATGCTGATGCCACAGGAAGTCCTTTCGGTGGGATATGCTTCCCTTTGCGCTGCTGCAGGGGTCTTCCTTGAGTTGGACAGGAATCTAGATTTGCTTTACTCTGGGAGGGTGATGACTGAGGTTTCTGACTCCTCTCTTTGCTCTGTTTTACTCTCATCTATTTCCTTGGGCTTACCTCCTCTCTCTTCTCTGCATCTACCTCCCCTCAGAGTGACCATGTCAACTTTAAACCCCTGGAGCCCACGGTAAGCTCCCAGCCTGGGGGTAATTGACTGTGTGCACAGTTACAATTCAATTACTGTTTCCCCATTTCAGAAGGGTTTGGAAATCCCCCTCTTTCAGCTGGCTTGCAAATAGCTGAGGGATAGCCCTGTTTTCTGGTCATTTTCAGATAGTTCTATTTTGGGATACAAAGGAAGCACTGAGGTTTCATAAATAAAACTTCAAGTTGTTAACTAAACACGGAGGCTAGCAAACACCCCAACTGCCCAGCACGAATGTGGCAAGGAGAAGCCAGGTTGAGCTGAGCACTGCTTGGGTCTGTATTTCTCCTTGTGAGGAAAGTCCCCTGAGCCAGTGATGTGGGGAAGGATCTCCGTGGAAGGCTTTGATACTTCTTTCTACTCACACCCAAATCAGAATCCACTATAGCTGTTGATAAACTTGTCTGCCTTCAAGGTGGACACAGCACTCGTTCCTCTTTAACGGTTCCTACTCCCTCCCTTCTCCTCCCTTTCTTCCTCCTGTTTCTCCTTTCTTGTCCTTCATCACTTACTTAAGACATATATGTTGGCTTCTAGTTGCCAGGCAACTGTGCTCCGAAAAGTGCAACTGGACCAGTTGTAAAATATCCCCTGTCCTGAGGTTATGTGTGGCCAGTGTCTGCCCAGCCACTACAGGGTCAGCAGTGCCCCACCGTAACCACGGTCTCAGCTTCCCTGGAATGATCAGACCTCAGAGTTCCCAGGAGTCCCTGCTCCATGCCCCTGGTCATGCCCTTGACAGGAAAGATGCTAATCATGGGAAGGTTTGGGGCTGTACTGATGCCAGCACCAAAAATAGACACTCCTCTTTAGAGTCAAGGGGACATAGAAGAAACACTTGGGAAAAAGAAAAGACAAGTTAATTAGCTTGTCAAATTCTTCTCCTCAACAAGCACACACCCAGGACTCTTGCATAATAAAGCATCATTTGCCAGCAAGTGGAGCGTCCATTTCTGTTCACGTCTTCAAATTCCAAAGGTGCTCTTCAGTTAGCACAGATTTCACCCGATGGATGGAGGATGAGCCTGCAGCAACCAAATGAATCAAACTGGTCTTGGTGTTGCATGTCTGTGTGTCTGGCTGTTACAACCTTGAAACAAATAACATTTAGATAAACAAAATGAGAGCAAAAATAGTTTATTAGTTATGTCAGTTTTTACTGCTTCAACGTTATGATGTGTTTTGGATTAAAAGAATCCAAAAATCTCTATAAAGATCAGAAAGCTAAAATGACAGAAACACAGTTGCTGTGTTGGTAGAGGAGACACTGTGTGTGAAAAGAGCTACATTGTAGATCCATAATTAGTTACTTTCTCGAAGTAAAGTGGAGGGGAAAGGGTTCCAAGCACATTTTAACTTTTTAACCCGTGGGCACTGTAAAGAGATACTGTTCAGATGAAGAAGACTGTATTCAATCAGCACTGCCCTGGTTTAGTTGCATCCCTTCTGAGCCCAGAGGGACAAGACTTCATGGTGGCTCTTCCCCTGCCCCCTGTGCCCCCCCCCATATCTGGGATTGTCTGGATAAATGATCCCAGCCTGCGTCAGCATCAAGCTTGCCTCGAATTCTCTGATTTCTTTCAGGGAGTTGTCAGGAAAGGCACTTGAGGAATTCATCCTCTGCTTTTCCATGGAAGATGTCATTCTGCTGACAAAATAATTCAAGGGCTCCTGCAGTTATCAGCACAGGAAACCAGTTCAGAGTCCCGGAGTGGTACAGTGTTGGAGCAGATGAGAAATCAGGGCAGGGTTTATCTGGAAATGTTACCATTGGAAAAATAGGGCTGAGATTCTAAGCACTCTTTTCGTCTTCATGGGAAGAACGGAGATTGTCCTTAGCAAGGAATTCTCACATGTAAGGGCTCAGAAACCAGACATGGATGAAGAGGAAGGGCAACCTAGCTTATTCTAGCCCTGGCAGGGGCTGGCTCCAGGGCACCCACTATGCCGTAGAGTGCCATATGGCAGGGTGTGATGCCCTGTGAGTATCCTCTTAAATAAATAGCCAAGAGTGATGACGTTCATGAATGAATACCTGGAGAAACCCAAATAACCCAACTAAAAGGCTGGTCATTCAGAGACAGCTCTGTGATTGAGAGTACTTGCTGTTCTTACAGAGGACCCAGGGTTTGTTGCTAACACCCACATGGTGGCTCACAATTGTCCGTAATTCCAGATTCAGGGGATTCAACACTCTCTTTTAGCCTCTGACGGTACTAAATACATGTGTGGTGCACATACATACCTGCATGCAAACACAGACACAGACATAATCACAGATATACACACACAAACAGACACACACACACACACACATACAAACACACACACACACGCACGCACACACACACATTAAAAAAATAAAAGTAAACAAAACTTTGGCCAAGTTCCATGCTACAGGTGAAGTTTGGAAGACATGAGACGTTTTCTCAAGACTGCTGCTGTCATCCCCTGCCCTAGGAGGCCACCACACCCCCACATTCCTAGACAGGGTAAGATACCAATGAGGTGTATGCTTTGTTTTCTCTTTCCTGTATTTTAGAATACCCGGGTGTTATTATTATGTGATTGGGCACATGACTCCAATGAGAAGCATATTCCTGAATGCGGAAGCAAAAATCACTATCTATTTTTTTTAATCTGACCTCTATCATTCTACAGCTGTAAATTCAGAAGAGATGGAGGCTAGATCTCCGGCTCCCATGGTATGTAATCGTGCTGGCTCCTGGGCAATGGTTTGGATGGTACAGGGGAAAACACAAGGAACTCAGAGTTGACTGTGATCTGGGATAAAGAAGACTTGGATTGACTTTTACTAATACGTATACTATATAGACCTTATAATATATTAATATTTAATATACAATATTTAATATATTGAAATATAGTGTGTTGGTATATATTTATTATATTATATAATATATAATTATAATATATGATAAACGGACATATATTAATACAATAAAATATAATATATTATTACATATGGATATATAATATATATCGTCAGATTCTGTAAGTAGGATCCCCTGATGTTAAGGAGAGAGTGGCTGGTTACATTTTGAGAAGGCTGAGCACGCCTTTGCAGTGTGGGTAGTCCCTGCCAACATGATGGAAGGTCTCTCAAGGGAAGTACTGCTTCGATGTCCTGCCGGAATCTCTGAATGGAATCTCTCTTGGTTGCCTCAGGACTGGAAGATATCATCTTTGCCTCCACACCCACTGACCCCTGGGAAGTTCTAGAAGAGTTGTGATGTGTGTATTACTTAAGGTTTTTTATCGCTGTAAAGAGACACCATGACCACAGTGACTCCTATAAAGGACAGCATTTAATTGGGGCTGGTTTACAGTTTCAGAGGTTCAGTCCATTATCGTCGTGGTGGGTGGGTAGCATGCAGTGAGGAGGCAGACATGGTGCTGGATGGTGCTGGAGAAGGAGCTAAGAGTTCTACATATGGATCGGCGGGAAGCAGGATGTGAAGTGAGACACGCCTCTTCCAACAATGCCACACTCACTCTAACCAGGCCACACCTCCTAATAGTGCCACTCCCTATGGACCTATGGAGGCCATTTTTTATTCAAACCACCACAATATGTTTCTGTGCTGAAGGAAGAGTCTTGGCCGAGTGGGATCCTCGTTGTGCCAAAAATGTGCTGGAGGCGAATCTGGAAAGGGGAACTGATTGGTAAGGAGGTGGAGTTGATGGGAATGGGGAAGTGAGAGGAGGCGGGGTGGGGAGCGACCAGAGTGAAGTGCATGCGTGTACGAAACTGTCAAAGAACAGAGTTAATCAGTCGCTTGACCTGAGTGAGTCGGGAATGAGCGATGAAACCTTTGGTCTGACAGATCACATTCCGCCTTTGGAGCATACCAATGTCTCCCATCCCTCTGCATCGTGAGCCACAGGTGGTCGTCGAATCCGTCCAAACTGTTGAAGACGAGGTATGACACCTGAGGTCCAGAGCCACCTTGACTGTTACTGCTGAGTCTCTATCCCAAAGAGTAGATTTGAAAATGCGGTTTTGATGGATTTTTAAATATAACCCAAGCCTCATGAGGGACAGGGATTTTTTTGTTTTTGCTTTTTGTTTTTTTAAAAAAGGGTTTGAGGTCTTCTGTAGCTGTGACACTGAGCACAAAAGTGCTGACTCTGCGTGCTCAGGGCTCCCCGCCTTCTTAGGGAGAATTAACATATTAGCATATTATGCAAATTACTTTACAAATATGGCTCAGATTTCATTAATAAAACATGAAAGAGGGATCGTGTCACCAATTAGCATTTTCATTGTGTTTCCAGGCCAAGCTTAGCTTATAGCTTACTCTAACCCATGAAAATGGTGTCACTGTCCTCAGAACCCACTGCTTACTGGCGCAGCATGACAGGTCTGTGACAAGGTGCAGCTCTAATGGGGAGCCATGGAAAACATAGTAGGAGTGCAGCTGGCTACAGTCGTTGGTGTCTCCATCCCTGTGGATGGTTACTGAATGCCGAGTGCCTGGGTCATGCTGCTTGGCTGCTGGTGGCAATGTGGCACAGGCTAGCTCCTGGACACTTGTTGAGCAGGTCATGATTGGAAGCAGCAGCTGCATCCATAACCTCCAGCAAGTGGCAGCACTCACTGTCCACTGCCTTCAGAACTGCCTCCGTAGTGTAGCTTGACCTCAAGTGGCTTGTTTGGGGGCGGGGCCTCTGTTTTCGAGGAGGATCATGGGTTCTTCAGTTTGGCGCATGCGTTCTGAAAACTGGTCTCTACTCATGTGGACATTGAAAGCCTCGGGTTCTCAGCTCAAAGCAGCTCACACACGTTGGTCAATGTGAACATACCATTTAAAGGAAACAGTCCTGCTCAAGAACAATTGTGAGTCTTTAACCTCATGGAGTCTCACACAGGAGAGTGGGGCTGTCATTTACTGTTTTCAAAATACCTGACAAGAAGCGAGGTCTTATGCTGGTTCACAGTTTTTGGGACAGTGGAGAGTCTTGGCAGCTTGCAGCAGCTGCTAAAACTGCACCCAGAGCCAGGACGAGGAGTGAGGAGAGCCAGTTTGCTTTCTCCCAGCTCGCGGGGGAGTTCTGTCCACAGTTAAGACGATTCTCCCCATTTAATTAACCTAACCTAGAGATCTCCTCACAGACATGCACAGAGATTTGCCTCTTGGGTGATTTTTTTCAAGTCCACACTATGAACCATCACACAGATAGATCAGCTACATGGAAACTGTGGCAGTTACTTTTCTGTTGCAGTGATAAGACACCACAGCCATGGCAACCAATAACACAAAGTGTTTATTTGGGCTTCTGGACCCCGAGGGTTAGAGTCCGTGGCTGTGGAGTGATGGCCACTGAGAGCTCATGTCCTGAGCCATAAGCAGGAGGAGAACACACATGGAGTGATGGACGAGTCTTTTGAAACCTCAAACTCCACTTCCCTATGATACACATCTTCTATCAAGACCGCGCCTCCCAATCCTTCTCAAACAGTTCTACCAACTGAGGACCAAACACTCAAATACCCAAGACTTGTAGAGAAACATCTCATTCAAACCACCACAGAAACCAGGGGAATAAAATCACCCTGCGAGGGGCGGGGGTGGGCAGGATGAGAGAGACACTCAAGTCCTCTAACTCAGATCAACTTGGCTGAAATAGTCACTCAGCAAACAGAAAGCTTGCTGTTACCCTGGGTCAGGTTAATGGTGTCTTGTTCTTTGGGGGCTGAGAGGGGTGAGAACCAACCACAGAGGCAGGTCTGACAGTCCAGCAGGCTGTGATGCCAAGCAGTGCATGATGGTGCTTGGACGTGAGAACACAGGAAAGGAACCTCACTGGCCCCAAGGACTGATCCCGGGGAGTTACTCATAGCTGGCCTGAATGCCACCTCTCTTGTCCTGCATCCAAAAGACGTGGGTGAACCACACCTCTCTGAGTGGACCCATCCATATTCACTTTTCAAATATTTAACTTCATCTGTTGGTAAGGTTGAAGGCAGAAGCGATGAATGATTAAAGAGATGAATACTTTTCAAATCCAAAGAGGAAGAAGTTACAGCTTCTCAGCTTTGTATCAAAAGCTCATTCCACAGGCATTGGCTTTTTCTGAGGCCGTGGTGCCTGTATGAATGGAAGTACAGTCCTTACTAATTTAATGACATTTTGGGAGCTTTCCTGTTTTCTTGGACTTTCTTCTGCTGTGGATCCCAGAAACCATTCAAATAAACCAGGTATGGGGAGTTTGTGTACCTCCTAATCAAACCCGAGTGGATATCTGGGTACAAATTGTCTGGCACCTTCTGCAGAAGATCAGGCGTTTCTTCTCCCAGTTCTAACTCCACAGACAATGGAAGCACCTTTGGAGCTGTGCTTTGGGTGGGTCAGGAGAGTGTTGGAAGCCAGGTGGGCTCCCCTAAAGCAGAATGTATAGGTGGGACTTTGTTAAGATGAAGCCATTGTTGGCGGTACTAGTGCAGATAGCTGTGGGGGAGAGGCAGGCTTCTGGAGTGGAAGGAGAAAGGCATACCCGCAACCCCCTATACAAACTGTTTTCTGTCACGGATGGGATTTAAAAGATCATCTTTTATACATGCCTGTAAGAAGGCAGGATGGTGTGCCCACCATGACAACTGGGGAAACTCCACACACTGGCTTCTGGTGTTGCAGATGTTTCCCTCCAACATTCCTGGCATGCCGCTTTACGTCAGAATTCCTGACAAAAGCCTTGGTGGGTGTAGGTGAACCAGCTGCTGTCTGGTAGGTGAGAGAGTTTGGATTAAAAGCACTGATAAGGAAAGACTCCGAAGGTCATCACATCCAGTTGCAGAAGGGCAAAAAAGAGGGTCTTGGGTTTTAGAAATGGAAAGGCAGAATAGAGTCAGACCTCCATGCGTGCTCCTTGGTGCAGAGGGAGGTAGATGCAAGAGTGGCCCCTGTGGGATTTTGCGTGTCAGGCCCCAGTACCCTCAGCTGACAGACCCTGCTCATGGAAAGATCCTGAGCACAGGGGTGAGACTCCAGTTGCCATGGACCTGAGACCCACCAGTCTCTCTGAAGGCCGTTTGGGAGCTGGTGGCAGATTCCTGTGCAAGCTGTAAAACCTGCACGGGTTCTCTGATATCGTGGCCAGAGAAAAGCAGCCTAAAAGGGACGGGAAAGCTTTAGAGTGTGCAAGAAAACTAGCAGGAAGTATTCCTTTGGGCTTTATACTTCTGAGGGGATGAAAAACCATACTAAAGTGAAGGGTGGTTACAGTTCCACACAGAGACACACACTGCCTCTGAGCTTCTGAGAGGAGAAACTGTGGGCAAGAGAAATCAGTGGCGCATTCTATTTACAAAGCTGATAAAAAGTGGTTCGAAATCAAAAGTTGCAATGGGCGATGCTTTAAGACTCTAGCCACATGAAGGAAATGTACAGAGATTTTAAACCTTTTGGTCAAAGGCCCCAGATTGTACACCCAAGGCTACTCATTCGAAGCTGCCTTGGTCTTCAGAGGCAGGTTTTTAAATGATCCTGGGAAGCAGTTTTTCTAACAATTAACTGACTGATCTCAAACAGCCAACATGTGTACTTGTGACAGATTTCTGGAGGAGTATCTGATGATTTTCCAGTGGGGTATGTATTTTATTCTATTGAGGCCCCACATGTGTGCTTTGGAGGAAGATAAGTGTCTCATGAGAGGGATTCCTGTGGGAAACCTTTCCATTCTCCATTTGTTCCCTGCTGGCTTGAGAGTCACAGAAAGGTTCGCATGGAGATTATTGAAACTTTTCGTTAAGTGAAAACTTTTCTTTTGTTGGAGAGGGTAGGTGGAAGGGAAGAAAGGCCAGAAGGAACAAGCAAAGCCCAGTTCACACACACACACACACACACACACACACACACACACACACACGAGATAAAACAGTTCTTTAAAAGAACAGGATCTCCAGGAAGGCTCATGGTGGATAACAGAGTGTGTCTGATCTGGCAATACTCATTCTAGGTTTGTGGGAACACACTCAGCTCCAAGCCTGGTTCATTGCAGCTCAGCCCAGGCAAGGCAGCCTCCACTACTCTCTTCCTAGGGGCTGCAGCAAATGTTCTCTGTGCCTCAGTGATTTCAATGGATGGCCTCTTGTTCCACACAGTGGGACAGGTGATAGCTCTCCCTTCTTTCCATGGTTATTGCTCTTCACAAGGCTAACCTCCTCTGCCCATGAGCTTCACTACCTCCATGCCAGTGGGCCAGGTTGCCCTGGTCTTTCCCTTGAATGTGTCCTGCTGCCCTGACCACGCTTAATTATTTATCCATTTGTTTATTACTGTATGTGTGCACAGGTGTGCGTGTATATGTGTGCACAGGCATGTGTGTTTATGTGTGCACAGGCATGTGTGTATATGTGTGCACAGGTGTGCATGTATATGTGTGCACAGGCATGTGTCTATATGTGTGCACAGGCGTGCATGTATATATATACACACATGTGCAGGCTAATGTATATGTGTGCACAGGCATGTGTGTATATGTGTGCACAGGCATGTGTGTATATGTGTGCAAGGCATGTGTGTATATGTGTGCACAGGTGTGTGTATATGTGTACACATATGTGCATGTATATGTGTGCACAGACATGTGTGTATATGTATGCAAGGCATGTGTATATATGTGTGCACAGGCATGTGTGAATATGTGTGCACGGGCGTGCATGCATATGTATACACACATGTGCAGGCTAGAAATCAACATCAAGTGTCTTCCTCAATGGAAGAGCTTTCTACCTTATGTGTTTTGAGGCAGGGTCTCCCTTAACTGGACTTCACTGACAGTCTAGGCTAGCTGCCAGAGAGACCCAGAGACCCTCTTATGCACACCTCCCAGCCCCGGTGTTACAGGTGCATGCTGCTGCTCCTGCCTTCTTATGTGGGTGCTGGGATCAAGTCCCAAGGGCTGTCCTCCCGAGGCCCTGGGTTCTCTCCTTGTCTGACAGTGCTGCGCGACCTCAGTGCATTTCCTCTTCCTCCCTGCTCTCCTGCAGCCTTCCTCCTAGCTTCCCTTTAATCTTCTGTAGCCCTTTTCAAGGACTGGATCTTACCAGCTCGAGTTGCTTTGTCTCCTGCTGGGACTGCTGAGCCAGCAGAAGGAGCAGAAAGTCCTGTGTCCCTGGTAAACCTCCTTCTGGACCTCAAGCTGTGTCTCCCCTCAGTGTCCAGGACTGGTTGCAACTGGTTGGAGAATCCAGGCTCCTTATCCAACTCTGGACAATGCTCCCCACTCATTTTGCATCGTCCTTTTCTGCCCGGACAGTGGTGATCAGAGGGGGCCTCCTATCTCTCAGCCCCGGACAGTGGTGATCAGGGGGAGCCTCCTGTCTCTCAGCCCCGGACAGTGGTGATCAGGGGGGGCCTCCTGTCTCTCAGCCCCGGACAGTGGTGATCAGAGGGGGCCTCCTGTCTCTCAGCCCCGGACAGTGGTGATCAGGGGGGCCTCCTATCTCTCAGCCCCGGACAGTGGTGATCAGAGGGGGCCTCCTATCTCTCAGCCCCGGACAGTGGTGATCAGGGGGGCCTCCTGTCTCTCAGCCCCGGACAGTGGTGATCAGGGGGGGCCTCCTGTCTCTCAGCCCCGGACAGTGGTGATCGGGGGGGGGGCTCCTATCTCTCAGCCCCGGACAGTGGTGATCAGGGGGGCCTCCTATCTCTCAGCCCCGGACAGTGGTGATCAGGGGGGGCCTCCTGTCTCTCAGCCCCGGACAGTGGTGATCAGGGGGGCCTCCTGTCTCTCAGCCCTGGACAGTGGTGATCAGGGGGGGCCTCCTATCTCTCAGCCCCGGACAGTGGTGATCAGGGGGGCCTCCTGTCTCTCAGCCCCGGACAGTGGTGATCAGGGGGGGCCTCCTGTCTCTCAGCTACAGGTTCTCCTTGGACGCCCTTTCCACAGCACCTGTAGAGGCTGTCTGTACACCTTGGTGCCATCACTAAGCGTGCTCTGTAGTCCTGCATCCATGAGTCAAGTAGATAAGAACACAGTTAGACTGGAGCCTGATAAAAGTACTATAGTAAAGGGACTTTCAGAACCATACAGGAACTCGAGAGAGGAAGCTAGACTCTCAGGATGCTGAGCGACAGGAAGAGAAGGGGAACATCTTGCCTTTCATGAAGACACTAGAGCCCACTGGTGGCTCCTCATGTTGGGGCAGCAGAGCAAGGTGGTAGCTGGAGGGCAGAGATAGGAGGAGCTGTGTCATGGTCATCGCAAGTCTTCAGAAAGAACTGGTATTTTGACTGGAGTAAAAGTTCTAGCCAAATATCAAAGTAATGTCTTTTTGCATGCTAGAGTCTGACCAGTGGGAAGAAGACAGTCTGGGATGAGAGGGACCCAGTGTAGACAAGTGCCCATGTGTAAGGCATTGCTTCCATGCTGAAAAATGACCAATCAGAGCTGGCATCATGACGGATAGGTGGATAGATGTGGAGCATTCTGGGAATGAGGGACGCTGATGATATGTGTCTTACCATTCACTCAGCAGCGCCCCCTGAATGGACACTGTGTACTGAGAGCTCGGTAGGAGACTGCAAGGACCAGCTCTGTTTTACTCAGGTTGGACCTGTGTTGTGGAAACTGTCTGTACTGGCTGGTTTTGTGTGTCAACTTGACACAGGCTATCACAGAGAAAGGAGCTTCAGTTGGGGAAGTGCCTCCCTGAGATCCAGCTGTGGGGCATTTTCTCAATTAGTGATCAAGGGGAGGGAGCCTCTTGTGGGTGTTGCCATCCCTGGGCTGGTAGTCTTGGGTTCTATAAGAAAGCAAGCTGAGCAAGCCAGAGGAAGCAAGCCAGTAAGGAACATCCCTCCATGGCCTCTGCATCAGCTCCTGCTTCCTGACCTGCTTGAGTTCCAGTCCTGACTTCCTTTGGTGATGAACAGCAGTGTGGAAGGGTAAGCTGAATAAACCCTTTCCTCCTCAACTTGCATCTTGGTCATGATGTTTTGTGCAGGAATAGAAACCCTGACTAAGACAAATTGGTACCAGCATAGTGGGGTATTCCTGTGACAACCTGACCATGTTTTGAGGAGGACTGTGGAAGGACTTTGGAATTTTGGGCTAGAAGATCCATTCAGTGGTAAGAACCTTGTGGGATATTATGTAGGAGTTTGGAAGATAATGTTTAGAACAGTGCAAAAGATGGAGGCCTAACTTGTGAAATTTCAAAGGGAAGAATAAAGACTTATCAGGGCTGTTGTTATTTTGATTGTGAAGATTCTGTGGTTTTGGTTAGCTGGGGCTGAAGAATCAGCTGTGATTAACAAGACCCTAGAACTACTAAAGCGAAAACTTTGCATTACTGGGACTATTGATGCTGGTTAGCTGGAGCTAAGAAATTAGTGGTGATTAAGAAGAGACCTGCATTATTGAGGTGAAATCTTCAGGGAAGTGTTTTCTGAGAGCACAGAGGTTGTGTTCCAAAGATAGTCAAAGTTGTGCCTTTTACTGCAGCAGGACTTGGTAATGTGTAAGAGTCACCCAGGTGGTACTGGTTTTGAAGGCATGAAGGGGTCATAAAGAGCAGCTGAGGCTCGGCACTGTGAGAGGCCGTGGAAGGCCATTGGTAAAGGTGCAACCTCAGTTGCAATTGATGGCCCAGGACTGAAGGGGTTGGTTATGCAAAGGAGTTGAGGCTTGGCACCATGAAGAGACCCTATGAGAGGATATTGGTGAAGCCTAGTTACAGTGGAAGACATCAGTGCTTTGGAGATGCCAGTACCATGAGATGACCACCAAGAACAGCAGCAGCAGCAGTGGAGTACAGGCAGCTGGAGCCTGGAAGACAAGCTGTGTGCTACAAAGGGCAGAGCTGGAGAAGTGACCCAAGCCCTTGGAGGAGCCCAGAAGTCGTGAGTGGATCCCAGACATTGGATGGTTGGAGTTTGATTTTGATTTTGATTGTGACTGTGCCCTGATATTTTTCTCTCTTGAAGAAAGAAGGTATTTTAGTAGAGCCCACAGTTAAGAGACTCTGAATTTTTAAAAGACCTTGAGTTTTAAAAGATGTTGGATATTTTAAAGGGATTGAACTTTTAATATGTAAAGACTGTGGGACTTCTGAAGCTATTTAGCTCTTGGGGATGAATAAGAAAGTAAGGGTTGAGGCTTAATAGTGATGTGTTTGTCAAGTTGACAAAGGGTCAATTGTACTGACTGGTTTTGGGTGTCAATTTGACACAGGCTGGAGTTATCACAGAGAAAGGAGCTTCAGTTGTGGAATTGCCTCCATGAGATCCAACTGTGGGGCATTTTCTCAATTAGTGATCAAGGTGCAGACCCCTTGTGGGTGGTGCCATCCCTGGGCTGGTAGTCTTGGGTTCTATAAGAAAACAAGTTTAGCAAGCCAGGGGAAGCAAGCCAGTAAGTGACATCCCTCCATGGCCTCTGCATCAGCTCCTGCTTCCTGCCCTGCTTGAGTTCCAGTCCTGACTTCCTTTGGTGATGAACAGCAATGTGGAAGTGTAAGCTGAATAAACCCTTTCCTCCCCAACTTGCTTCTTGGTCATGATGTTTTGTGCAGGAATAGAAACCCTGACTAAGACTGTCCTTTGATAAAACTGCCTAGGGTGTGCCAGCTGCCCACAGGAAGAGGGGTTCCCATGAGAACAAAGTCTGGGAGCTCTAAAGCTTAGCAGGAATGCACAGCTATAATGCACAGGTCAGATATCTATAGCTTTTCTCCTATGTGGGGATGTAGCTCAATAGCCATGGTGACCACCTAGTAAATATGAAGACCTGGATTCAATTCCCAGTGCTAGCAACAGCAGGAGCAAAAACTACAGCAGCAACAACAGGAATAACAGCAGCAGCAGCAACAACAACAGGAATAACAACAACGACATTAGCAACAGCAGCAGTAACAACAACAGCAACATTAGCCATAGCAGCAGCAACAACAGGAACAAGAGGAACAACATCAGGAACAACTGTTGTGATCATAAAAAGAGAAAGTGTCATAAGAATATGTTCTAATGGGGTGTGGTGAGGTGTGGGGGAAAGGGGTGCCTTAGTGGACCCTTGCTGAGACATCCCTTCCCCCTGAGGGACCAAACACATGAAGGTATGGCATAGAATAGAATTTATTTAGGGAATGGGGAGGAGAGTTAAGGGGGTAGTGGAGGCAGAGAAAGGCAGAGAGGAGAGAGGAGAGAAGTAGAGGCCGGCCATGACCACGTGGGGAGAGGGGGAAGGGAAGAGCCTAAGAAGGCAAGAGAGAAGAGAGCAAGAGGATAAGAGAGAGAAGAAGGGCAAGCAGCCCCTTTTATAATGGGCCAGACCTACCTGGCTGTTGCCAGGTAACTGTGGGGTGGAGCTTAGAATCCTAACAACAACAACAACAACAACAACAGTAACAATAGCAATAACAACAACAACAAAAACAGAAAGGCAGGCAGTCAGGAAGGAAGGAAGGAAGGAAGAAAAAAAGGAAGGAGGGGAGGAAAATAAATTCCTTATGTCTGCATACACCAGGAAGATCCCTTCAATGAGATTTGACCTTGAAGAATGAAAGAAACTATTGGTCAAACTTGCTGTTAGTCTGTGAAGAGGCTAGGGGGAGACTACTCCAGGTAGATTCTTCCCTAGAGAGCAGCTCAGGGGGTGGGGCTGGGGCTCTCTGATGTGCTCATCACTGAAACAGCAGGGAATGGGCTTTTCCTTTCCTTCCCTCTTCTTTTACCTTACCTTACCTTTCCTTTCCTTTCCTTTCCTTCCCTCCTTCCCTTCCCTTCCCTTCCCTTCCCTTCCCTTCCCTTCTTCCCTTCCCTTCCCTTCCCCTCCCCTCTCTTCCCTTCCCCTCCCTCCCTCCTTCCCTCCCTCCCTCCCTCCTTCCCTTCCTCCCTCCCTGCTTCCCTCCTTCTCCTTCCCCTCCCCTCCCCTCTCTTCCCTTCCCCTCCCTCCCTCCCTCCCTCCTTCCCTTCCTCCCTCCCTGCTTCCCTCCTTCTCCTTCCCCTCCCCTCCCCTCTCTTCCCTTCCCCTCCCTCCCTCCCTCCCTCCTTCCCTTCCTCCCTCCCTGCTTCCCTCCTTCTCCTTCCCCTCCCCTCTCTTCCCTTCCCCTCCCTCCCTCCCTCCTTCCCTTCCCCTCCTTCCCTCCCTCCCTCCCTCCTTCCCTTCCTCCCTCCCTCCTTCCCTCCTTCTCCTTCCCCTCCCCTCTCTTCCCTTCCCCTCCCTCCCTCCCTCCTTCCTCCCTCCCTCCTTCCCTTCCTCCCTTCCTCCCTTCCTCCCTCCCTCCCTCCCTCCTTCCCTTCCTCTCCCTCCCTCCCTCCCTCCCTCCTTCCCTTCCTCTCCCTCCCTCCCTCCCTCCCTCCCTGCTTCCCTCCTTCTCCTTCCCCTTCTCTGTAAGAGTCCTACAGAACAGGACATGAGTTCTACCTGTTTAAGAACCTTCAGACACATGGTGTATTAATGTTACTAGAAAACACCTTTCTGACCAACAGGCCTCTGGAAAGTTCTTATCCTTATCCACTTGCCCAGCACTGGCTCCTGAAGTACTACTGACCACCCCCTTCACAATCAATCACCTTTTGCTTCTGAGAACGTACGTTTCTTAGGTTTGTAACTCTGGGAGTGACCTGCTCACTAATTAGTAAACTAATTAGTGAGTTAGGTTGCTCCTCTCTCCTTCAGCCCCAGGAAGGTCTTGCTGAGATTGTTCTCGCCCCATTATTATTTTGAAAATACCTGGGCATGCCCTTAATTCTCCTTGATATCTGCACACACAAATACCCCAAATCCTGCAATTAAAACCCAATGCTATTTTTTAAATATCTGGACAAGCCCATGAGTCTCCCTGATATGAGATCAATACAAACTTTAACAAATTGACTTAATGATTAAACATAGCCTCATGACCTGAGCCAAGGTTTTTGCTCCTTATTTGTGCCCTGAAATGAGATTCCATTCATTCATCCAGCCACACATAGGCCAGTGACAGAAGCCGGGGTTGCTAATCAAAGATCTCTGTAAAATGCAAGGATTTGTGGCAGCCATTACAGTCTGGCTTTAGACTGTCCACAAAGGCCCCGGGAATAGTACTGATAGATGGTGGTTAGCCTTTATGAGCCTGGGCCCAGTGGAAAGTTATAGGCCGCCTGGGACCATGCCCTATAGAGGAGGACTGTGGGATACTGGTCCCTTACTCTCTCTGCTTTGAGGTAGTCATGCATGAAGTGAGTAGCATGTTCCAACACATGTGGATGGCATAGTTGGCTGACTCAGGACAGATCCAAGAGCAACACCAATCAATGAGAGACTGGGGTGTCTAAAACACCGAACAAAACAAGCCTTTCTAAGTTGAGTCTCTCAGATGTTTGTATTAATAACAGAAAAATGAATAACACTATCTACCGCCTACCGAAAAAGCTTTATAGGAAGGAGAAACATACGTGGGGCACATAGGTGGTGGTGTCTTACCTAGGGGCAATGATTGTTCTTACCTTAGTCCAGGAGTATAGCCCATTATGTCGGGAGGCGGGGGGAGGGTGTGTGTCCTATATGTGTAGATGGAGATTGAGAACTGTGAATCAACGTCTGTCACTGCTCTGGGAAACTCGATAAAGAGTAGGAAGGAGCACCTGCCTCAGATCTCAGCGTGGATGAGGGAGTATGGGTGGAGGGGAGGCCTGGGTTTCCTGGATACATTGGCTCAGGATGCTTAGTCTCTAGACATGCCTATATTCACTGGGCAAAAAAATCATTAATATCACAAGTCAGTGCTTTATAGGAGAGGTATTGTGAGTTCACAACCTCAAGTGTCCAAGGTAGGTCTTCTGTCAGAGGAAGAAGTTGCATCAGGATGCAACAGTGGAATGTTGACCTCATGGGGTGGCGTGGGGTGGAGTGGGGTGGAGTGCGTGACCAAGAGCAGTGCTCAGTTGTCTGTCTCAGGCTCAGTTTCTGGTTCTGGCTTTAGCAAGTTGTCAGGTTTGGGGCTTATTGAAGCTGTGACAGTCGCCAGGGAGCTTCACGTTTCGTGTGCACATTTCTGTTGCTTCTACACACAAATGAAGTTTAGACAGAAGAAACAAAGGATCAGAGCCCCACTACACAGACTTCCTGCTCCGTAGCACAGCTGTCTGCTTTGACCCTACAGCAAGAGCAGAACAGACACACACATAGGGTGTGTGTGTGTGCATGTGTGCATGCGTGTATGGTGTGTGTGTGTGTACATGTGTGCATGCGTGTGTGGTGTGTGTGTGTGTATGCATGCATGTGTGGTGTGTGTGTGTGTGCATGTGTGCGTGTGTGTGTGCGTGCGTGTGTGTGTGCATGTGTGTGTGGTGTGTGTGTGCATGCGTGTGTGGTGTGTGTGTGTGTGTGCATGCGTGCATGTGTGTGTGGTGTGTGTGTGTGTGCGTGTGTGTGTGCGTGCATGTGTGCATGCGTGTGTGTGTGTGTGCGAGTGTGTGTGTGCGAGTGTGTGTGTGCGAGTGTGTGTGTGCGTGTGTGTGCGTGTGTGTTCTTGTTAATCGCCACTGAAACTGAACATAAAAGATGCATTGGAAATGCAAGATAAAGTCTCCATGCATTAGACGATGGGAGAAGGGAAAGGCTTGTCGTTTGAGGTTGGTAGATCTCTGGTCTGTTGTTAGCTGTGGGTAAAGTCTATGCTTCCTGTGTCATCTCTAGTCCACCAGCACACTGCTGAGCTTATACCACCTAGAAAGCAGGCTTTGCCTTTGGAGAGATCCAGTCATGGGTTGAGCCCCTGGCTTTGGGAATTGCCGGATCTCAGATGAACGTCTGTGGAACTGGGGCAAGGGAGACGATTCTGTCTATAAAGTGCTTGCTGTGCCACAGTCTGAGTTCAGATCACCAGAAGTCATGTAAAGCGCTGGGTGTGGTGCCTTGTCTGCAATCCTGGCACCATGGGAGTAGAAATGGGAAGTACGCTCACTCAGCGGAATCAGTGAGCTAGTAAGAGATGCTGTTTAAAGACAAAACAAAAAAGTCTCCTGAAGAGAGACATATGAAGTTGACCTTTGGCCTCCTCGTGCACTTTCAGCCTCCTCTATGAACACACACACACACACAGACACACACACACACACACACAGACACGCATGCGCAGGCATATGCGCATGCTCACGCTATGTGGACCTGAAACTGACCCCTGATGCTCCAGCCTTCTGTGGCTGCTGTTGCTGCTGACGGCTTTCTCTGCAGTCTCTCAGAGCACACGCAGTGGCGGAGTGCTTGCCCTAGGCTCTACACTTCACTAGTCAAGATGCCTCAGCACAGGCCGGAAACCAAGACTGACTTCCGATGTCCCAACTAAGTGCCCTTCCAGAGATCACAAGATATCACCCGGCCTCAGTTTCCCCAGTGGTATTCTTTAGGAATGGTAAGTACCCGGTAAATTATGACGGTAGACAGCTAATCTTACAGCACCCGACTATTGAAATGCGTATGTGAAAATGCACTTCTTTGTGGAGAGCTACTGTGGGCCAGGACAGGCGCCAGCCAGGCGTGAGAGTGCTGAGGCCAATCCACGTGGTTCTCTCAGGAGCTTCCGGTACACCATGGGCTGCTGGTATAGCAAACGAGGGTCTAGTTCTCTCTTTAGAACCAGGGTGGCATGCTTTGAGAGAGTCACATAAAAGCTGGCATTCAAGGGTGGTTTGATGGTTTGGGTCTATGCAAGTGGAGAGCAAGCTCCTTAGCATGAAGGAAGGTGACACAGACTCGGTGAATCGGAGACTCTTATTTGAAGTTAGTGTGCTGATACAGAGAGAAAGAGAGGATGCAGGGCGGGTCTGGGGGAGCAGCTGTGACCCCCCAAACACGGACAGAAGGAGCAGGTATTTCAAGGCATTGAGAAGCTACTTGGGGGCGCTACCAGCATCGCTTGTCTTTCTTGGCAACTGCGAACTATAAGGAGGCTGACATGGTAACCTTTCCGCTGCATGTCAGCTAACAGGACAACCTAGTTTTGTAGACAGAAGTCTGTACCTTATTTTCTAAGCTGTGCTTTGTGCGAAAGGCCCTTTGAGCCCGAAGAGTGGAATGAAATATCGTAGAGACAGCTGCACGCACGTGCTTTCTGTGTGGTGCCATTCACGCACGGTAGCTAAACTGTAGAATCCACCTAGGTGTCCATCAGCAAAATAGGTATGGAAATGAGCTAGAGACACACAGAGGAGTTTGATTCAGTTACAAAGGGAATGAGGTAGACACATCCTCGTCATCGTCATCACCACCACCACCATCATCATCATCATCTTAGCAAAATAAGCCGGAAAGTCAAACAACACGTGTTTTCTCTCATACGAGGATTCTGGATTTTTATATACACAAAACTTAAGTATTTAAAAACATCCAACCACAGCCAGGTTCCCTCCTTCTGGGAGAGCTGTCTGGTATGTGTTTGTGGGGGGTTGGGGGGGGGCTTGTTCCCTACAGAGTCTGTTCTGTGAAGTTTGTTAACTATAAGGGAAGCTGAAGTTCTTGCATCTTTAAAGAGGAAATCTTATTTAACCTTTTGTGTCCTAGATTGACTTACACACATAGCCTAGAGCTCGGTTTTAGTTTAACATTGTGAAAATATTAAAAGAATCTTGTAACTTTATTCTTTTTTTTTCCTCCTGCTGAAACAAATTAAACCAATAGTATGGAAAAAATAAATAAAAAACATAAAAACAAGAAAACATCCATAGTGTGGCTGGAAGGATGTCTCAGTAGTTAAGATCATACGCCACTCCTCCAGAGGGGCACCTAATAGTCACCTCTAATGCCAGCTTCAGAGCATCTGTCATCTCCTTCCTTCCTCTAAGGCCATTGCACTCACGTACACATACCACACATAGACAGACACATACCCATAATTAAAATAAAATAGATCTTTAAAGGGTACCCATAGTGATGAGTTTCAGAAAGACATTAAAAAAGCAAACACCAATGTGTCTTGAATATGTCCTATATTATGTATATATATACATATATACAGTTATGAATATATATTCATAAAAATATATTCATACATGTCTTTATATATAAAACTGGAAGCAAGGCTGCCTGGGAAAAAGAGACTAATGGGAGAGGGAGGGGAGCAAGAGAGACTACTTGGCCAGATCCTATGGTATGCATACATGCAAATGTGTTCAGAACACCTGCTGCTATGTGCAGTGAATACACACCAGTAATAAATACCAGTAAGGGAGCCAGGAATGTCAGTTTTGTTCCATCACACTGGTACGTTCTAAATTGTGGCAAATACTTTACATATTTGAGCCTTGCGTGTTTAGGGAGCAGTAACAACACAAAATAGCCAGGTGGAAGGCACACGAAGAAAGGTGATCAGCACAGAGAAATTTAGGAAGAAAAGCAAGTAAGGAAAGCTAAGGAAAGGAACCGCTGCCATTCACCTTGTAAATAAGCATTAGGAAGAGTAGTTTAAAATATGAAAAGGTAAAGTCGTCGATGTGTAAATCACCGAGTAAACAACTCTGTCTACAAATAAACAGTCGGCAAACAAATACCTGAAAAAAATGCAGAGGGTAGGCTGGCCAGCGGGAAGGAAGGCGGGCTAGCGGAGGTCCTGGTGGTACATTAAGGCATTTCTAGGGGCACCTATGCAAAGACAAGAAGAAAGCATTTAAAATGCCAGACGTAACCTGGAAACAAAAGGTCCAGGTCTGTCCACATGGTAGAAATATCTTCCTGTCTCCTCGGGTCCCACCAGGTGCTATGCCTCATAGTGATACTTCTGCTATGATTTGGGGAAATCTGATGCTAGGCTTTCGGGTGACATCTGTGGTTTGGAGAGCTGTGCTGCTCAGGTGCCCAGGCAAGGGTGTGGTTTCCCTGGAGAACAAGTGCAGAGAAGGGGTGGGGGCGGAGTGAGGAGGCACGGGGATTGGGGGAGCAATGCTCATTCAGTAACCAGAGTTGGAAATGTTTGGGATTAAAAGACGGGACCACAAGTTGGTTGTGGAGGGCAGTCACATATCCTAAGAAGCACATGAGGTTGCTTTGGTCACTCTGGGCTTTGCTAACTGCAGGGTGGTTGTTGCAGCCAGCTTGGAGTTATAGGGATGTGGAGGGACACGGAGGTTTCCATCAGAAAGGTGGCTGTCTGGATGTAGTGGGGACAAGTCAGACTTGGAGAACAGAGACCTGCGGATGGGAGATGGAAGTGTACATGCTGCACAGGGTAAGCAGGACCGGTTCAACACCATGTTTTGCTTTGTGGTGTTGTAGCATGACCCACTTGCACAAACAACACCTAAAAGATGGTCCCGCTCTGGTAGCCAGTATACGGCATTGATTTTCCTCCTCGAGGAAGCTGACTCTGGGTACAGATTATAAATAACCAAATGACTAAGCGAAGGTGATCCTCTTCGGGTGAGGCATGGGGTGTGCACTGCACAGCCCTGGCGTTCAAATGCTTGGCTTTGCTTCTAAAATCTGGGTATCATGGCAGTCTTCTAGAGGAAGGGCGGCCTGCTGAGGCTCTGATGGAAACGTGCAGCTCCCAGGATTCCAGGTGCAGTTCTCAGTTGACGAAGCACCACAGTTTGGGGTAGTTTGTTATAGTAACGACAGATAGCAACTTTCCTAGTGCATGCCCCGCCCCTTGCTTGAGTAGCATCTGTGTTCCAGGCTGCAGTTTCCATGCAACAAAGTCCTCATACCATTGTAAGTGACAGCATGGTACAGATGAGCCCACAGTTAGTCACCAGTGCCCCCTGCTGAGGTCATGCTTAACCCTGTCTTCACTTGGCAGTATCGGTCCTATACTCAGGTACCCAAGAACGTTTAATCTACACTGAGCTGTGTGAGGGACTGGGGTGGGAAAGAAGAAATAAAACGGGTATGTGGCATTTTCTTACAGGTGAACTTTTAAGGAGAAAGATTTTGAGAAGAGTTAACAATGCATCTGTGGATGTGTGCATGTGCAGATATTTGCACACGTGTGCATGGTCTCTTAGCCTTCACAATCTCATGAGCAGAGATACTTATAATTCTAACATGTTCCTCCCCTACTAGTTCCATCGGTGTTGGCATTTCCTACTCGGTTGATAGATTGTAGAATAGCACTCACAGCACCTGAAGGTTCACAAATGCATTTTATTAACAGTCATAGGAAAAGCCAACTATCATTATAGACACTATGCATTCATAGTTTGAATCATGAATTTCTGATAAATGGTGTTAAGGACTTGGTGGAAATGTGTGTGCATATGCTATAAGTACCCTAACATTTCTCTCGCATCTTGGACCTAGCAACAGAAGGTAAGATGTTCACTTGCTCTGCATTGGCTAAACACACACACACACATACACATACACACCTTCAGATGCAGAGATAGTTCATCAACGTACTGATAAGAGAATGGTTTCTTGGGTTGGTCACAGCTCATGACTCTCTGACTCGATCACCTCTGCTTAATGCAATGGAATGTCTCAACTCACAATCTTGTCGTCTTTAGATTCTCAAGGTTCGAGTATTCAAGGGAACGCAATACAGAAAGCCCATGCCAAACCAACAACAACGTTTTGCCATATCCTGGGTGGCACACTTACCCTCCGTAGCTGGCTCTGCAGCCAGGCTTTGCTGCCCACTGTCAGGACATAGCTAAGTCTGGAGCAGAGGATGATGGGCACAGGTGTAGACCTTACCTCACAACACTGATGTGAACCAAGTTCTGAAGGGATGGGGAGAGCCCATCCATTACGTCTTACATCTTCCACTTGCGTTCACTCTTAAGTCACACATCTGAGACAGGCCAGGGCACATCAATACTTGACTGATGAAGACTGATGCTAGAGGAGACACCACATCTAGGGTCACACAGAGCCCCAAGCTACTGGGCTTAGTACAGACCCTGGGCTCCTGCCAAGCATCTTTCCTACCCTACAGGATGGCAACCAGGCTTGCTTAGCTCATCAACTACAGAGACATCAGAAATAGAACACCGGAAAAGTTGACCCCTTTTCTGGAGGCTGTATTCATTAGCTGGAACGGATCGTTGTTAGCTTCAGTGTGAAGACCACTTGTTCTTCACTTCCTAGGCCCCTCTACAATTTTGCTTATTCAATTCTAAGAATAACCGAGCATGTGTGGAATCGGCTGATTTTTCTCCCAGTGTTTAAAATCGCCCATTCAGAGCTAATCTTTAAAGGACTCTGGGGAAGCAAGGGAATGAGTATTTCAAGTTTCTTCAACATGTCTCTCTCAGTCCAGAGAGGAAAAAAAATGTACAGCTTTAGAATTTCCAGAAAGTCCTATTTCTAACCCCCCCCCCTGACTTTTAAGTGTGCAGGGAAGGATGCTGTTCCAATGTTAGTTTCTGTTCTGCAATCTTCACTTATTGAACAGAATGTCCTGGTAACAGTTATTTAACTTCTCTGTGCTTCCATTTCTTTTCATCTCAAAGGAAACACTCTGTACTGTTTCCAGTCTGTCAGCCCACAGTGATGCCATGTTGGATGCTCTTAGAGAGGGTGAGAGCAAAGTGCCTCTTATATCAGCACGTCTGTCTTGGGTCTTGTGAAGTATTGTTCCCTTTACACTACAACTTGGATCTCTCTCTCTCACTGTGTGTGTGTGTATGTGTATGTGTGTGTCTCTGTCTCTCTCTGTCTCTCTGTCTCTGTCTCTCTCTCTCTCTCTCTCACACACACACACACACACACAAACACACACACAGACTTCTTGTTGCTTCTCTTCAATAATCTGGCTCTTTTATTTAAAGTTAAGATGCTGATGAAACTCTTGAAGGGTTGATTAAGCATTATTATTCTGATGGTCGAGCCCACTTCAGGCAATCGTGTAAGATAGCATGGGCATCTCCCTAGGAGAGGCAACTGTATATATATCAGTGTGTGTGTGTGTGTGTTCACATGTGCATATCTGATATGGACACACTTGTAAACATATATATATATATCTATAGTTATGTATAAAATAGATTTATATGTAACTGAGACAGTGTATAAATATGTAAGTAACACACATAGACTTGATATTTTATATGTTTACTTGGTAAACATACACATAACACTCACATACATACACAACTTTTCTGTATCATTAATAAGATATATATGATGACTCTCTCTCACCCGTACATTTCTCCTGAAGTTCCCAGCAAGTGTTCCTTCCTGACTCATAGCCCTGACAACATCACATGAGTGTGCGTACTGATTTCCATAATGGCATATTCTTGCATGGGTGAGCCAATGTGCTCCCTGCTTCCTAAACTGTTACCTCAGGTGGGCAGTTTCTACTCTGGCCCAGGTAGACTCTTATTTACACAGCAGACTCGAGGGTTCTGCCTACTTCATAGTTCAGCCCTCTGAATCCTTTCTCTGCCCTCTGCGTTTGTTCTCTTACCTTCGGATCACTGTGATGACAATTATGAACTGTCTTCTCTTATCTGAAAAACTCTGCCCCAGTCATTCTGTCTCTCCTGCTGCTACTCCATCTGTGCCTGTTTGTCACAGGTAAAAATCTCACAAGGTTTGCATGTTGGACAGCCATTTGTCCTCAAGCCTAGCACAGTGTAGAACTTGCTGCATCCCTCCTCAACTCACTAAATGACTACCGATGAGCATCGGTGAGCATCACCTTGGCGGACAGTCCTTTATCCTAGCTGCCGATCATCCCTCTCTTCCTTGACCTCTGTGTGTGTTTGGCACAGCATGCCGCCTGCTCTTTCCTGACAGAACTACCACTTCCGTCTTTCGGTTATGGACTCCCACGGCCCACTGCCACCCTGGTCTGTCAGTCATATGCACTTCACTGTCTCACCTCTCCAGTCTCTTCTATCATGTACACCTGCTGTCCTTTCTCATTGGTTGATCCATATGTGTTCTTTACTAATGCCTTTCCTAGACAGAAAGTACATTGACTTGAGAAATATAAGAGCTGAAGATTTGGTTTTTGCCTACCCTCCACAAGATCTCATCTATTACTATAGTCTAAAACACCATCTGTTTGTAGATAATCCCTGAATCTCTGCCTCTAACATGGCGTCTCCCAGGAAGTGCAGACTATGGGCCCACTTGCCAGCTCTGTATTTCCAAATGGCTCTTACTAGACACCCAGGCTTGCTAGGCCAAACCCATCTCTTATTCTGTTCTCCCTGGGGCTGGATTCCATGCAATTCCTCCTGTCTCAGTTGGTAGCATTGTAGTTCCTTGCATTTGGTACTGGGGCTTGTCTTGGCTCCTCTTTCCCTAATATCTCTCATTGATTTTTACCACAACAAAACTCTTCAAACGACACCCTTTACTCACCGCAACTCCTGAAGCTACTTGAACCAAATTCAGAGTCTTCTTCTCTATCTAGTTATGAAGTTGAAAATGGGCCTTTTCCTGCCTGGTAACAAAAGGATTGGCAAGTCACCTTGGAGAGTACCTATGGAATTATCGAAGGTCTGAACAGTGTTTTCTGTGGATCAGACAGACTCATGGTCTCAAAGGGTTACGCACAGGATTCATTGCAATCAGAGAGACTTGGAAGAATCTAGATGTGTGTCCATTGTGAGTGCAGCAGGTATGTAGAATGTGAGGAAAGCCAGCTGTCTGCACAGAAGACAACAGAGCCGCACCACGGAGGTGAGGCAAGCAACATGGGCCAGCACACAGCATGGCATGGACGTCTTCACACTGAAGACCTGAATCGCTCAAGGGTGCACTTTAGGCACCGATAGTCAGCAGACACATCTGTCAGAGCTTCGGCTCCGGAAAGACTGGGCCGGTGAGAATAGCACAGACGAATGAAGAGGAGGATTCTGGGGAGTGCAGCCGCCAAGGCTGCTAACTCATCTGGTCCTGCCCCTGAGGGACAGCAGGAGGGAAGACTACGTCATAGAAGCTCAGAGAGGATCTGATCCTGGTGCAGTCTCACACAGCCCATTCCACCCAGCACCAATTTCTCCGTCCTTCTGGGGAAGCTCAGCAACACGTGTGAGGGAATCGTATTGTGAAGACTACCTTCCGCAGAGCTGTACAGCGTGGTGAGAACTCCTTCCTGATCCGAGGAAGAGACCTGACCTCCTTTCTCATGTCCCCATGCTCAAGTGTATTTTAATTGGAAGGAGGAGACCCAACTTCATGAATGTCCTTAAGCTGAAGTGTTATTTTAAATGTCTTGTACACATGCATGTGCACATACATGTGCCCACACATGCATGCATAGATATTCATACCTTTATACATGCATGCATGCACAGAAATGATCACATGTGGTAACATGTGCTAACACAAATATGCACACATATATCTCATACAAGCATGTATGCACACACACAGATACTCACACAACATGCATGTTAACACACAGATGCTCAGATGACCATATACACACATGTGCTCACACAATCTTGAGTGTGCATACACGTGTGTTCATACAATCATGCATGTGTACACAAAACACGTAAGTGCACATGTACACTCATACACTGAAGATGCCTTTAAGGGTAGAAAAAAAAATAGTAAGAAATGAAACCTGGGTGCACAGAGACCAAAGCTCCCACTGGCATCCAGTGAAGGTTCACTGTGAATGTCAGCTTGATTGGGTGTGGGATCAACTAAGAGAGAGACATGTCTGTGGGAAGGTCCACGAAAGTGATTGCAATAACAGCTGAGGCAGCAATGCATCCATGCATGCATGCATACATACATACATACATAACATACATAACTTACATACATATGTACGTACATATGCACACATACACACATGCGTGCATGCATACATACGTACATACATATATATACATACATACATACATACATATCCCACAGGAAGCCTAATGCCAGTCCGCCTTTGCTCCCTGCTGGTGAGTGCATAGATCCTGTTGCTGCTGCTGCCGCCATTGCTGTCCCCTTTCGCTACCATCAGAACCCAGGTCCTTAGTCCTTCCAGTGTGGACTGAGTACCAGAGGCTTTCCAGCAATCTTTGGGCATCCAGTGCCAGGCTTGAATTGCTGAGGCTTCTGGCCTCATGAATGCAGCAGGTACCAGATCCTTGAACCTCTCACCATTCCCATGGGCACTGTTGAACTACCATGCCCATTCTGTGTGAGCCAATTTAGTAAACTTATTGTACTATACCTTCATTCTTTCTGTTATCGTCCTCCAGAGAACCCTGATTCATTCAGTCTTATTGGTGTGGGGTTAATTTGGCCACCAAAGGAACAAGAGACAGGAGTTTTGGTCAACTTGCAGATCTGCAAGTCCTACCTATGAAACCTGGCCAAATATCAGTATATACTTGCACGTGTGCACACACATATCCACCCACTGCCGTGATGCACCAGGGAAAGCAGTTACTCACTGAAAGTGGGAAGCAGAAGCCATGGTGATTTATTTCTGTTTTCTAAGACTTGAGACGCCATAAAGAGCAGAATAAAAACGGCCAAGGAAATGGAGACGGTATGAGGGGAGAGAAGAGGGAGGCATACTGACAGAGTATTTCAGAACTGATTAAAATAAATGAGGCCAAAGATACCCATGGAAGGAAGTAGAGTGTTACTGTTAAAGGAGCAGTCAAAACAAATGTCACTCCAAACTGCTTTATGTGGTCAATGATCTCCCGTAATCAAGAGTAAAATAGCTGTGCATTTCAAAAGAATAAGAACTGAAGTGATTCGTAGTTCCCATGCTCTCTCCAAAGGTACTTGGAGGATCAACCTCGAGAAGAAAGTAAAACATCCAGGAGTGGGGTGCAATCAGCTGATCTAGCAGGAAGTAGGGTAATCTAAGCCAGCCCTGACTGCAGCATGACAATCAAGATGTCAGACCTAATCTACAACTCAGAGTATGAGATACTACATACTGCCACAGCGGGGCATCCTGTGAGCCGATAGCCCCAGGGCTGCCTTGTGCTTGAGAAGCCATTGTGTCTGTTGAACTTTAGACTTACCATCCTAATTGGAGACATCAAGCAAATTAGAGAAAACTAAACTCGATACAGAGAACAGAGAGAGAAAAGCAGGAGTTCAAAAGGAGAAAGTAGGATTGAAATGTGATAGCAATCTCAGTGCACAAACATACAGGATAAAAGAAGACTTCCAGATGGGAATTTAAAAAGAATCAGTCAAATTATATGTCCTGTGCGTGAGTTTTGCCTACAGCCTAATTATGCAGAAATGCTCAGGTAATTAATTGAAAAATGGATGCCAGGCGAAGAACAACCACAGGGTACTGAGCATGGAAGTATTAATACCAGAGAAAAGAGCCAAAAGGCAAAAACCACAATTACAGATGAAGAGGGCCATTATGTCTTGATTTAAGTTTAAATTTCCCAGAGGATTATAAAAAGTCTAAATATTTATGGACGTAATAAAATAGCCAAAGACATTTTAAAAAGTGGCAGAATTATATGGAGATATAGGCTAATCCATTAATAGATTGGATCTACTCATATAAGTTGCCTTAGAATTGATAAATCAGACAGGAAATGTTTAGTACAGAGAAAAAGATTTGAGCCATACAATTAACAAGCCAGGATTCACAGGCATTTAAGGAAAATTCAATAATTTCAGGACCGTTCTTTTCACTGCTACAAAGACAATTTACATAAATATCATGCCTGTGTCACAAAAATAAGACTAAGTGAATTTTAAAGAATTAAATTAGAGCAGTCCATCTTCTCTGATTACAATGTAGTCAAGTTGTCTATCAACAAGAAAAATCAAAAGCATTAATCCTTAAAATTGAATACACTCCAAAGGTTTTTTTTTTTAACTTCTGTTTCAGATATCAATCAAAATGTAGCTATGAAAGAGACGGCTCATCAGGTCATCACTTGATGGACAAGCCTGAATCCCTGAACTCAATCCGAGGAACCCTAGTAAAGGTGGAAGGAGAGAGCCAACCCTACAAATTGTCCTTTGACCCCCAATCTTATGCTATCATGCTATTGCTTGCACAACCCCCCTGTCCATAATAACAGACAAAAACATTAAAAATGAAAACAAATCGAACAATAATGACAATGACATCTATCCAAACAGACGAGAGCCTGTGCACAAGGGAACTTGGAGAGAGAGGAAGCCAGAGTGACTCAGGAGCTCCGCTGCTCATTTATAACAGCTCACTTTCAAAAGAGCTAACCAGAGGGTTCTGAGGGCACACCTCTAGGGACCTAACTACCTTCTGCTAGACTCCACCCTCTAAAGGATCTATCATGGTAACAGAACCAACTAGAAAAGCCAATGCTGCCTTCCTGGGATAAAGTTCTATCACATTATAGGCAAATTAACATGGGATGTAAGGAAAGAAAAGAAATGTAACATAGAGCCACTGTGAGTATCCTAACCTTATTTGTCATTTCAGGGAAGTCACAGAGGCAGAAAAAGAACTATTAATCCACTCTGTCTACTTGCTTCTCAGCTAGCCTTCCTCATCTTACACAGTGCACAGCCCAGCCTAGGGAATGATGCCTTCCACAGTGGGTGGGGTCAATTAACCATGAGGACAATCCACCATAGACAGGCCAACTTGATTCAGATTACTCTTTAAGACTCTTCAGAGATGGTTCTAGATTGTGTCAAGGTGAAGGCTAAAATAACACAGCACGCAATCAGGAGCTTCCGAAAATAACTGTGCCCAGTATGTGGTGAAGCTGAGGTGCAGAGACTGTAGAGACAGACAGTGAAGATTTGTGGAGGGAAACACTAAGCTGGAGCATTTAGAAGTGTCACACTATCTGTGCGTAAGTGGAATGAAATCCCATCTACTGGAGATGTTTATAAGCTGTGTGAAATGACAGACAACAGACAGTGGGATTTAACTTTGAGGAACCTCAATGTGGAAGTCAAATGGGGTATATTAGTTACGCTTCCATTGTTGTGATAAAATGTGAGGGGTGTGGAGGTCAACCTCGGTAAGTAAAGAGTGGGATAGGGAGCAAGGAGTGACAGGATCCTGCGACTCCTCTAAGAGTCCTGATAGGCTATACCTGGCATTGGATCTAAGATGGCTCCCGAGACATGAGTGAGACAGCAAAAAGAACCAAGGTGAGGACTGCGGCTGCTTCCTGGCTTCATGGAAGTCCTAACGGGTGATGATGCTCCTCCCACACCCCTCCCCCAACCCTTTGTTCTTTTGGATTGACCTAGCCAGGCAGTGCTTTCATTGGGGCACAATGACAGTGTGCTGAGATGTGATTGACCAAGGATTTAGGAGCTTGGGATTGGCTTGAACGCTGAATAAAAGCTTATGTGTTGAACAATAAACACAGATCTATAGCCTGATGTGGTCTGATTGCTGGAATTAGTCACATGACTCCCTTCTCATTAGCCCACCTCACCTCGTTCCTACAATAACACAACCAATTTGTGATATGACCCAAGCAACTTGTAGAAGAAAGAATTTATTTGGTTTCTGGTTCAGGAGGGATAAGAGTTCACAGCAGGGATGTGTAGCAGCAGACAGCAGGCATGGTGATAGTGGAGAAAGAGGAAGCTGAGAGCTCACACCCTCACCTGTTTTTCTAGAATCAAGAGGAGAGACTTGAGTGACATTCATGGGGTTGTTGTTCTGAAACCAATGAGTTGGGAAATGGTGTAAAGAGACTTAGACAAGAGAAAGGCCAGCCTACCTTCCTGATTCCCATGTGTACTGTGACACCTCTGGCCATTTCCCACCTGATCTGCTGGTTCACTCAGCAATCTAAGAACCTCACACAGAGAGAGACCTACTCATAATTCATATGCTGCTTCTATGCTTTTGCTCCTTCCCTCCTCCTCCTCCTCCTCCTCCTCCTCCTCCTTCTTCTTCTTCTTCTTCCTCCTCCTCCTCCTCCCCTCCTCCTCTTCCTCTTCCCTCTCCTCTATCCTCCCCTCCCCCTCCCTCTACTCCCTCTTCTTTAACTCTAGAAGAGACTTGACAGAGAAAATTATATCGTTGAGCTTATAGTGACCAACGCTGAACTGAAGGTGTCTGGAGTCCATAGAGTCTGCCCCTCAAGCTGACCCCTGTGGTCCATCCCCGAAGTCCACCCTTTACTCAGGCTGTTTTCCACATTGGTTTTAACAACAGAAAGTGCCAACCCATCATTTCACAGTTTGTTCGATCTGCCCCGGTCAGGGGTGAGTACCCAGATATTCTACCCACCCACCATCCTGAGGTGCTGGCTTTTCTAAGTAGTCTCTTACCTAACACTAGTTTTCTCTCACTGTTCTTCTTTAGGCTATAGCCATAATGCAGCAGAACTCTCAGGGATTTGGGGACATACCAATGCCTACAAGCTTGTCTTTCCAAATCTGTGTTGGTGCCCCCCCTAGGAGTTGGTTCAAACCTCTCACCAAAAAACACTGTCTTGTGTGTCAAGCTTGCCAGAGTCTTTGCTTATTCAAAGAAGGTGTATTTGTCCTGGAAAGATGTCTCAGAAATTAAGAGCACTGACTGCTCTTCCAGAAGACCTGGATTCAGCTCTCAGCATCTACATGGTGGCTTACATTGTTGGTAACGCCTATTCAGTGGGGTCTGATGCCCTCTTCTGGTCTCTACGGACATGAGGCTAACATGGCAGACATGCATGCAAGAAAAACATAACAACAACAACAGAAGTTGAGAAGAAGATGCTTGCTGATCTAGTTTCCCACCCCCTGTTGCTGTGATAAAGCATCCCAACCAAGGGGATGAAGAGGTTTCTTTGACCTATTTATTTGGCCGGTTTAGAGTCTACCATTGCAGGGAAGATACAGTCAGGTTACAATCACACCATAGCCACGCTCAAGACAGAAATGAACGCACCCACACTGCCTGCCTGTGGCTTTCTTCTGCTCAGCTATTCTTTTCCTGTCTTATATAGTTCAGGACAATCTTCCAACCTGAGTTAAGAATGAAGATAGTCCACCACAGTCTACCCACAGGGCAACTGGATCTACGTAAGCCCTCACTGGAGGTTCTCCTCTCAGACAATTCTAATTTGTGTCAGGTTGACTTTCAGAATTAACCATTAAGGATGCATCTTACTAAGTGTCTAGTTACCGGTAAGCAAGTATGTCTCCTCCCTATGCCAGAGAGTCCCCTGCATTTCAGAATCTGCCTTTTGTACCCTGTCACCAGGACCCGCCTAAAGTCATTTCTCTTTTTCCCCAGGTACTCTGCCTGGGACTGTCTTTTGAGAGAGATCATGGAGACTATGATTAACACCCCAAGATGGAGTCTACATTCTTAGAAACAAAGAAAGATGAGGTAAAACCACTCAGCTATAAGGTACTTGGTAATTTAGATTTTTTTTCCCCATTTCCTCATGTCTCTGATGCTTTGGGCCAGACCATCATTTAAAATAAAAATGAAAAGGTAAAAGAGTTGGCAAGCACATTCAACAATCCATATTTAAATTGTTCGTAATTTGATTATTTTTTACTGGTTCTATTAATCAGAAGGGTAATTAAATGCAAATGTAAGCATTTTAAAGGCCTCAAAATTTATGCAGAAAAATCTGAGTAGAATTCTAAGAATATGTATGTATATGTGATATATAAATTATAATTGAAAGGCCTTTCCAAGAACATTTGCTTAATAAATAGAAACGAGAATGGAAATTTTTGCAATGCTAATTACCGTGTTACTTTTTCTCTCTCCAAGGCTTGCAAGATGCCATGAGACATGTTACAGGTACCCAGTTGGAAGAGACATAATTTCTAATGTCTATTTCACGGGAAGAATGGAAGATTAAAGAAACCCCCACATTATCAGGGCAAAAAAGGGCTTCCAAGAACCCTGTGATTATTAGTGGATGCCTGTGCAGCAATGAGGCAGAAATGCTTCACTCAGAGGCACCAGGGAGCATTGGAGTCCAAGTCCAGGACATGATTTGGATTTACTCCATGTATCAGTTTAAAAATCAAAGGCGGAGAGGGACTGTTCTAGCCAAGACTGCCTTAGCTACCCTTCCATTGAGGAAGATAGTGTGGTGGATGAGGTTAGCAAAGGTCTTACGTCATGTTCTGACACCAGCTGGCCTCAAGTTGGCTTTTTGGATATAGACAGGTCAGACTGGAACTCAGGGGTACCCATTGGTACCCATCTTCCTGTGAGTATTTTGTCCTTTCTGGACTATGTAGGTGCCTGAATGTCTGTTCCCAGCCATTTGTGTTGCGGCGAGGTAAAGGCTGATTTCCACAGTCAGTGATTCATAAACTAAGAAAACACCCGAGGTTCAAAGCCAGCAGCAAAAGCTAAACTCCCTGGAAAATACTGAATGTTGCCGAGAAGGTGGATGAAAAGTTCTGCCTGATCAGAATCTCGGTCCTGGACTGTCGTCTCCTCCCCATTATGAGCTGCTCGCAGTGAGGAACATGTGGTTGTGCCCCGGGGATTCTTTCTGATCGAGAGTAGGAGCCATGAAAAAGAAAAATTACCAAGGCGTGGTGACACTGGCCTTTGACCACAGTGCTGTTTGTCCCTCAACTTCTGGGTAGGTCTCCAGTGGGAAAGTACATCAGCTGTGCCTATTGGGAAACGCTGTGGATAACAACTGGGTTCTTTACACTGGAGACTGCGGAGAGAGCCAGGTGCCAGTCAGGAATATGATCCTGGGGTCTAGGTGTGTAAAAGCAGTGTGTAAGCTGTGGGGTGCATCTGGATAGCTTATAAAGAGTTATAAGCTAAAAAAAAAAAGAGTTATAAGCTTATAACTGATTCAATGCATCCAACTGTGACCACCACTTGCTTTCAACAGTAGGAGAAGGATTAAAATGGAGCCTGTTTTGTCCTAAGTAGATTCTGTCCAGCATTTTGTCACAGTGAGGGGTCCTAGTACAGCTCTCCTCTGTATTGGCAGTGTGTGTGTGTGCGTGCGTGCGTGCGTGCGTGCGTGTGTGTGTGTGTGTGTGTGTGTGTGTGTGTGGTTGTAACACTGGGCAGCTCTAATGAAATAGCTTCATTTGTCACTGCTCCAACTATTGCCCATGAACTGAGACTCTGAAACTCTGCAGAGACTGAGTATATTGGTATCAGGACAGGACTTCCTGGCTGTCGTTTCAGGAACACACAGATTCTTTCTGTAATGCTCAATGCTTTCTGTAATTATCAAGCCTCTGAAGTTCGAGTACCATACGCTGCTGATCCTCAGCGGTTCCGCACCGGCGAACCTGCCCTGCTTATCTCAACTTCTTCATAACATCAAAACCAAGATTCTCAGTGTCCCTGCAGCTAATTGTGGACTTGTATAATGAGTGGTCCAAAGCTTGAGAAATCCAAAATGTCGGTGTCCTGCGGTAAGAAGAGAAGTCCTTTTCGTGGTTTCTGGGGCTGTGTTTCCACATTTTTTTGTGTCTTTCGTTGCTGACTTCTGTTTAAAGCCTCCATGGGCAGCACTGCTGTCTGATGCTTGTTGCATGAATAAACTTCATTGGATTGAGTTTGGCTACAGGCTTGGGGCTACTGAGTCCGTAATACATGAACCAGACATCTTTAAGTGGAAGCCCACATGAGACAAAGTTACACATTGATCGGTTGACAAATCATGACACACAGGGACTCCTGGACCCTGAATCCCTAGATCTCTCCAGTGTCCACACCTCAGTATTCATCAGAATCATGATGTCAGAATAAGATAGTGGGAGACGGCGAGAATCCACAGCATTTCAGGACCACACTCATGCGAAGCTTACACGCCTCTTTTGATGTCTGTGTGTCACGTTCTTGTATGAAAATGAGTTTGAATGAGACAAGACATGTGAAGGTTGAAAGTAGAGACTCAAGCACTTGAATCCAGACAGCACACATGAAACTGAGGATCTAAGATGTTCTAAGACCACAGACGCATAAACGCAAACCTTCTTTAAGTTGTTTTTGTTGAGTGTTTTCCCACAGTCTCCAAGACAGTTCCAGGATAGTTTGAGGCTATGACACTTCTGTATCTGTCTAAAGCTTTGCAGGCAGCAGGTGTCCCTGACAAACGTGGAGCAGGTGACTCCCAAAAGCTATACTGTTTTAGAGCATACCCTTGGGAGAAAAGTCCTCCCTGCTAATCAACTACTGGCTATTAAACTCCCATCTGCTCTTTGAATTCTATAGGCTTCTGATCATATGTAAAATAAGCCATTTCATAACTCAGCCCCTTATACCTTAAGAGAGGTGTAAAAAAATTAATTGTGGGAACCTCACTTCATTCACTGCCGTGGCTAGCATGAGGAATTGTGTAAAACTGATGCGTCCCCCTGCCAAATCTCCATGGTCCATTCAAGCTCCTGTTCTGGTGTTAGCCAGACTATCACACTGTCTCTTATAACCACATCACTACTTCATTGAAGAAATCGCAGGGGAAATAAGTCCAACCATGCTGTTTTGTGGACTTTATTGCACTCTTACATATTAATTATACAACTTAATTGGATCACAGTATAAGATAAATGAAAGTCCAAGGCTCCTTCAGCAGGGACTATAGTCATGTCCATGTGCCCTTGGTTGCTCTGTACATATTAAATAGCTGCATAGGGGCTGCATTCAGGTAAGGACACTCGTGCCATGCAAATACTAACAGTACTGGTTGTTGTGGGGCGTGTCTCGTGTGTGTCCTCTGCCTCTACGCTGAGTGAGTAAAGACAAGTCGGAGAGCTTAGGTACACTGACCTATTGAGTGCTACGGCTCATCCACCCCCTGTAGGACCCATCTGAGGTCTCAGGATGAACATTGAGTCGAGGCTTCTGTTTATGAGGTGAGTGGACACTGCAAACATGACACTAATGCCCTCTTGGCGGTGTACCAGTCTTACAAGGGCTTTTAATATTTGTGGTTAAAATTGAGCTGCTGTTTCTTCACAGTCGTAGTACATTGGTCATCAGCTTTTTGAGCTACCTACTGTGGATCTGCTTCCGATGAGGAGCCGGCGATGGGAAATAAATCATTTTATCATTTTTTTTTTAACTCCTCGCCGTCGTATCAAGACCTACAATTTCTCCTGGAAATCGTAAACAGGGCAGCCAGTATCGTTCCCCGTCTGTGTCGGTGATGAGACATCCCTTCGTCACCTGGCTTAGTCCAGAAATATTTCTAGAAAACACAACTTCTGTGAAATCCAGGTTGTCAGCACGAGGAGAGAGAGCTGGCAGAACACAGGGTTCCGTTGCTAAGCGATTCCTGGCATGATGGCGGTTGGTGGCACTACTGTGAGAGGAGAGATTTCCAAATTGCTGGAAGTGCAGTTTCAGGCTGACAAGGGAAAGCCAGGACAGGGCTTCAGCCGGACGCCCCACCTATGCTGTGTCAGCCCTGGTCCATGAGCAGTCATCTGGGTTAGGAATGATGTTTTCAGACCAAGTAGTATGTGTCTTTCTCTCCAGCCCTGCTTCCTACTGAAAGGGAGTGTGAGGATCTGTTTTCCTAGAGTTGTCAGAACACTATGCAATTGTAGACACAGCCTCGGTCAGCAGCAGCTTGTAGGGGTACAAAAAAGACAAGTTAAATAAGCCTGTCATGTGCACCTTCCACCTCCAGAGGGGTGGGAGATGTCCAGGGAGCTTGTGACATTTGTGGTCAATCCCACTCCCCTGAGGAGCTGAAATGAGCTTTAAAATCAGGGGACCACATGTCTTTCTACATGGAGAAAGAGCCCAGGGCTTAAATATGTAGGACAAGATAGCAAGATAATTTATGGTCCATTGGGACCATGGGCCACTTTACTCCCAGTATATATATTAGTATACAGACAAAATACAGACATGGACCATGGAGCGCATAAGGCACCTGTCACACCAGTGGTAGCTGCCTACATGGATCAGTCGGACTGAATGAGGAGAGCTATACGGAGAGGTAGGGCTACTAAACAGTCCACAGTGAGTAGGGTGCTTTCTCCTCCGCCTCAGCATCCCCTCTTCTCTCCTGTATGTGTTGTGGATATTTCCCTTGTTTTTAATAATAATCATTATATTTTTTTCTAGGCCAGTTGCTCTCCGTGAAACTTTTGATACATTCCTATGGTATTTTCAGCAACTCAACCTGACAGAGAGTCCCCTTGACATCAACAATGTCTCTCTGTTTTGACGAACAAACTGCATTTTCTTAGACATCCCCACCGTGCATTCATCTGTGGACCGCTCACACCATCTCCCACTCCCCAGGACTCTCAACAGTTAGGAAACAGGGCAGGAAGAATCAGAGATCCATGGCACTACTCATGCAGAGCATTCAGAGCAACTCAGTTTTCTAAAATGGAGAGAAAGAACAGAGGTCTGACAGCCCAGGGTTGCCGGACAAGGATTCATGGGCCAGCATCCTCCTGGTTTCTATGGGGACTTCCCAGACAGGCAGAGAACAATGTCAGGGAAAGCTGCGTTGCAAACTCAGTCCTCACAATCAACACTTAAATTGTGTTGTTGGCAGATAGAAAAAAAAATCCCCAGTGTAGGATGTCTGAAGACCACAGCTGAGTATAATGGGGGCTTTTGGTCATTGGAGCTCCCTCGTGGGAGATGTTTTAATGTCAGTGAGTTGAACCCTGACTCTAACACACCAGCCATGAATTCTGTCGAAGAGCAAGCTGTAAATCAGCTTCATTTTCTGTAAAAGGCAGAGAATCAAACTGCCTGCCCCCCCCCCCATTGCTGTAAGAATGGGTTGTAGCCCTGTGTGTGAAGGACTCAGAGTGGTAGAGGTTTCCTCTATTTCTTCCTCCACGAAATTACGACAGCAATGATAAGTGTGTCCGGGAGCAGTGGCGTAATGCAGGTCATGTCTTAGAGGTCGAGCAGAAGTCTGGTTTGGATGGTGATAATGGTGAGCCTCCTTCTAGGGAGGTGTGGTGAGGTCTGCCCGAGCAGCATGCCTCATCCACACTGAATTCCTGCTTGGATACGTTGTCGCCCTCCTTCTCTGAGAGTGTACTCACATGAATATTTGTATCAGCAAAGTGAGTCTAACTTTAGAAAATATATACTCACCAAAATCAAGCACCTGGGCTTTTTGTTCATTGTGTAAGTCTCTGGGATCTTTCTCATGCTACCCTCTTTGACCATGTCATACAAACAGTATATCACCCTTCATCAGGAGAGTCCTTTACAACTGGAGAGTGTTTCAACCCCCACCCCCAACATGGATTAGTTTCCAAGGCAAAGGGCTAGACAATCAGGTGGACACTATCTTCAACCCACAGATGGAGTGTTATTATTTAGCTGCTCAGGATACCAGGGATGTAACCAGGTCCCCCAAATCACTGGTCTAGGCACTTGGATCACAGTTGCAAGTTGAGAAACTGGTGGTGTCCGCTGATTTAAGATTCTATAGTCAACATTTTCAGACTCTCCAGAGTTTAAAGGATTTCATATTTAGTAAGCAATTAGCATCGTTTTCCATCTTTGACACCAACATCATAAACCAGAGTTGGCCTATTTTTATTTATTTATTTTCTATATTTTTTATTTACATTCCGAATGATTTCCCCTTTCCAGGTTCCTCCCTCCCCGAAAGTCCCATAAGCTCTCTTCCCTCCCCCTGCTCCCCATTCAACCCCCTCTCGCTTCCCTGTCCTGGTATTCCCCTACATCCAGTCTTTCCAGGACCAGGGATCTCTCCTTCCTTCTTCTTGGAAATCAATTGAATTGAATTATGTCTTGGGTATTTCGAGCTTCTGGGTTAATATCCCCTTATCAGTGACTGCATACCATGTGTGTTCTTTTGTGATTGGGTTACCTCACTAAGGATGATATTTTCCAGTTCTGACCATTTGCCTAAGAATTTTGTGAATTCATTGTTTTTAATTGCAGAGTAGTATTCCATTGTGTAAATATACCACATCTTCTGTATCCATTCCTCCATTGAGGGACATCTGGGTTCTTTCCAGCTTCTGGCTATTATAAATAAGTCTGCTATGAACATAGTGGAGCATGTGTCCTTATTGCATGCCGGGGAAGCCTCTGGGTATATGCCCAGGAGTGGTATAACAGGATCCTCTGGGAGTGTCATGCCCAGTTTTCTGAGGAACCGCCAGACTGCTTTCCAGAGTGGTTGTACCAGTTTGCAATCCATATCTTTTCAATATAGTACTTGAAGTTCCAGCTAGAGCAATTAGACAACAAAAGGAGGTCAAAGGGATACAAATTGGAAAGGAAGAAGTCAAAGTATCACTATTTGCAGAGTTGGCCTATTTCAAAATACTATTTGTCTAGAATCAAAAAGCACTGAAGCGTTTTTCAACAGAGTGGGGCATAGAGATGAGCCAAGGCAGTCTGAGGAGGAGGAGGAGGAAGAGTGGATGAAGGTCATTCAGATTCTTTTCAGAGCTATTGGCAGCCTGATGCTGCCATTTTCCTACCACTAGAACTACAGCTAAAAACGGGCAGCTCCAAACATTACCACTTACAGCACCTAAACAGACCAAAGCAGACAAAACAATTCTTTGATTTAAAACAGAAATACTTAGTTTTATTTATTTATTTATTTATTTGTGTGTGTGTGTGTGTGTGTGTGTGTGTGTGTGTGTGTGTGTGTGTGTGTGTGTGTGTGTACATGATGTCCACAGAGACCTGGAAAGGGTTCTGGATGCGGAGTTGCTGGAGTGATGTTGGTTAGTTGTGTGTCACCAATGTGGGTACTGATAATAGAACTCTGTCTCCAAGAGCAGAGAGCACTCTTGACTGTTGAACTGCTCTGGGCCCCCAAACAATGATTTTTAAACCGCAGAATGAAAACCAACCCCTACATTTTCTAACAGAGAGAGAGAGAGAGAGAGAGAGAGAGAGAGAGAGAGAGAGAGAGAGAGAGAGAGAGAGAAGATCCCAAAGGACTGCCCACCAGAAGCTGCTGCTGAACACAGCCAAGACAACACTGAAAAGGCAACCACATCCTTAAACATAGTAAAGAGAGGGACTCAGGCCAAGGAAGCAACTGCTGAACTACACAAATTAGAAAAGAGCAAAATCCCACTTAACACTGCAGATGGGGAGTACCAGTAAATAGAAGGAAGAAACTCCGTTATCAGAAAAGTTGCTGTTGAAAATGGATCCTCAAGAGAAAAAAAATGTAAAAACAGACCCACTGAAAGCAAATGTGGTTTCAGGCACCACGTGGAAGATAGACCCGCACATCTGGAAGTGGCTAATGGAAGAGAAAAAGTAAAAGCTTTATTATGTCTAAGATTATTAGATTAAATACCTTCATAAAACATTGATATCTAGACACACAGATGAGCCTAATACTAATGAAACCGACCTGTTGGTGAGGGCCTCCTTGCAGATGAATTATCAAAGGAAGAAAGACCTCACGTTGAAAGGGCCTTTCTGAATGCATCAGCTCGGAAGGATGCTGGGAACAACCTTATAAATTTGGATTCTGGGAAGCAGTGAAGCTGAGCCCCAAGTTTAAAGATAATTCTGCCATGACCTGTAAACTGAAATTTAGAATGCACGGGTTGAAGCCATGCGACTAATGATGAGACATTATTACGATCTAAGTACGTTTGCTTATGCAACATGGATGGTTATAAAAATGGCAACCATGAAAGAGCCCCAGAGTCCACCTTAGGTGACAAGGATGACTAGTGTGGAGACTCTCTCAAGTTGCTTCTATATGAATGTTATCTCTATCGATGCTGAAATTCACAGCTGTATCTGTTTAATGATAGTTTTATGAACAAGGAATATGTAGAAACTGCCTAGACATAAACAACCTGATATCTCAATGCCCAATCCAACATAGCATCATGTTTAAAAGGTGCAGTCCTACTAAGAGTAGCTGTAGGCAAGGAGTGATATAGTCAGAGCCACACAGCTATTGAGTAATCGTGATTGGCGGGGGGGGGGTAGATGCAAAATTTAAATAAATTAAGAAATACCCGTGTATGTAGATTTAATACATTGTAACAATGACAGTGTTGGGGGAAAGCCTCTTGATCATCTGTGGTGCATCTGTTGCTTGGAGCTATTACTTTCAGGGAAAAAAAACCTGGTAAAGTAAGATTTCCTTCCTTTTTACCAACATCAAAATGAGTTTCACATGGATAAAAGAGGTAACTCATTACAACAGCAACAGAGTGATACACACACATACACACACATGCACATATGTTCTCTCACACACATGGGTGAACACGTGCACACAAGCTCTCTCACACTTACACTTAAACGCACACGCCCCTGCACTCACATATCCAAATACACAAATGCACACACACATGAACATACACATATGAGGACACACACAAACACATGCACAAATACACGCACAGGAACACACATGTGCACACACATGTATGTGCACACACGCATGCGTGCACGCACACAGAGCTCCTCACAAAACTTCTGTTAAGACATGATATTACCAGAAATGAAATGCATACAGACAAACCAAAGTCCTCCTGTGATTGCAGCTCAGTAAGAGTACTCGCTTGGCAATTCCCAAGGCCCTGGGTTTGATTCCTTGAATCATAAACAGAAAAATCAATAAAAACACCAACCATAAAACCTACCAGGAAATGACTCATTCAGAAAAGCTTTCAACAACACAAACTTTAGTCCCATGAGTTCACAAGAGTAGATTACCTAGCTTCTCAGACTCTTCCCAGGTCTATATCTCTATAGCCTTAGTGTGTGATCATCCTTCAGAGTTATACCTACTGGTTTTGCATGGTTTCTAAACCAAAATACTTGCACTGAAATCCTTCCCCTTAAAGCACCCAGAATACAGTTGGGATGGATGGAGGAGGCAACCTGAAGAAGTGGCCCTTGGTACTTCTGGAGGAGCATGGTGGAGTCTATGTAAGTTTGGACCTCATCAAATCCCTACATAAAAAAGGTAATTAGCTATCCACCCCAAGCCCTACCAATACCATTTACAGTTACATAAAATAATAAGATTCCCTCTGAACTCAAATATAAATTGCTGGAGCATGTTGCCCACCTCCTCAAGAAATGAAGGTGCATCAGATATTGAGTCGAATCCCAATGAAAATGACCAACAGGCATGTTCAGACTGTGAAGTCAGAGACAGAAACCAACACCGAAATTACGATAGACAAAACTTTCTTCCAATCAAAACTAGATTTTAATCTATGAATTGAAATAGAGTCCCATGAACGTAATTAAAAAAAGACCCCAGCCTAAATGAAATCAAGATATATTATCATAAAAATATTAAATATAGAAGAAAATGGAATTCTTTTAGCACTTGGCAAGATGTGGCATAATATACGCTAGGGGAAAGTAGGGCGTCATCAGACTCTATTTTTGAGTGTTTACCTGAACTGCTACTTTGGTATGGTTGCTTTGTGGGGACGTATTATATTCTTTGAACAAGGACCTAGCATGTACATGTACAAATGCATTACTATAAAAACAACGTTCGCCTGTCCGGCCCTCATCTCCTCTAACTCCACCTTCTATGGGTCCTTGCTCCACTAAACTGAGGCAGGAGAAGATGCCACTTGGCTAAAAAGTTCAGCCAGAGAATCTTCTAATGTCACTGGCAAAAGAGAAAACTTTGCAACAGACCCTGGAACGGAAGGTAGGCTTCCAACCTGTGTAGGATGGAGCAAGCCCCTGCAGGGTTCTCAGGCGGAGGAAACCATGGGATGTCTCTGCACTGTTCCGGCTTGTGCCAGTCACATAAGACAAACGGTTGTCTTTTGGGAGCACGCATTAAAGGCGAGTAACCACTGACTGAAGTCTTTGGTGTGCAGGAAGAGACCTTTTTTCCGCCTCACTCGGCCCCTTTGTGTGACGCTGTTTCATATCGTGATCCCACATGGAGCGAGAGACAGGTTTCTGAGAGAAGTCCCTGTGTGCTGAGTGTCTAATCCCTGTAAAATCGGGTCGCTTTGCTTCCCCAGAAAGATGATCTATCTGTTTAGATATGAGAGATATGAAGATGAACTGGTGGATTCATGATCTTCAGCAGGAATCATGGTCTGGTTTTGAGCAGCCGTGCCCACTGAGCTCTATTCGCTCAGAGCAAGGTGGCATGGCTCCTGTCTGCCTTGCTCTTGAACTCCCTAAGGTGCAGAACACCTTTCCCTACGACTGCACTGAAACCAGTCCTGCGCTTCAGCCTGGGGAGTTAATTTTGATTATTTTCTTTGCCTTTCTCTGTACTGTTTCCCTATAGCTAACATTCACCTGTTGTTGGTGGAGTTGTGTTTTAATTCTGTGTGTTATAGTTACACAATGGTGTGGGACAATCACTGAAGGGCTCTTAGCTCTTTGCAGATGGGACTTCAAGGCCTGTGTTCAGCAAGCAGAAACCAGCCTCACACTGCAAATCCTGTTCTCTGCTTTTGTTTTCAGGGTCCTTGATCATCAAGTTAGTCGGTCTCTTTGACTGTCTCTCCCTTGATTGGTCAGCAGAGCCAGCGGCATCTGCCTCTGACTGTAACTACAGTTATGGGAGACTCTGTGATCTCTCCACAGTGGTGCATGCAAGCTCTTATTTCTAGGGCCTCTTTGTTGTCTCAGCATGAAGGTCACATTTTTGAGCATGCCTAATCTATTTAAGTCTTCAGTAGTAATAAAGTGTTCTTTGCACCATGTAGTCTGAGAAACATTGACAAAATGAGTAATTCCAGGCCTGACTTCTCACACCAAGGGGGAGAAAGGTGGCTTCCTTGGGGCTTATGCAGCCCAAGGTTCTGTAATAATTCTGCTTGATTTTGCACAGTGGACAGAGACTGAGTCAAGAATGAACCAGCTCTGCGTGTCTGTCTGTCCATCTACTTCCTTGCCCAGGCTGTTCCTGTTTCACTCTGGAGAGTTTGACCTCCAGAGGAGAAGCAGCCAAACTGTGACACCCATGGAATACTAAACAGAAAACATCCAGGGCCAACTCGGTTCATAGCCAGGTCAGCTGGAAGTGGGGGAATGGCGGATTTGAGGCAACGGAGATGCTGAAGGTGTGGGGGCACAGACTGCACCCGTGTGAAGCCAAGGTGCTCCCTGCTTCTGTGCATGTGTGTGTGTAAATGTGCTTGCATGTATGCACACGTGTGTGCTTTGTGTGCATGTATGTGCACATGTGTGCATGCCTGCGTGTGTACATGTGTTCATGTGTATATGTGTGTGTGCGCGTACGTGCGTGCGTGCGTGAGTGTGTGTGTGTGTGTGTGTTTGTACATGTAAATGCCAAGGGAGAGGAGAGAACCCTGTCAGTAGCTGCTCCAGTATTCTACTGTGCACGACCTCCCAGTCTTTTTCTGTGGGTGCAGCTTCTGGGGACCATTAACCAGCTGCCCAAGCTCACATTCCCTTGAGGAAGTAGGGCTTGAGATGGGGGTGAATGAGAAGGAGACCTTCCCCCAACCCAGAAACTTCATGTTCTTCCAGTTCAAGGTAGGGTTCTGGGAAGAACATAGGATCTGGTTTATGGGGTCCATTTAGCTTTCCTTAAGCACTGAGTAGCATCAGAGGTTTCCTCCTAGAAGCAGGTAGGAGGGAGACAGGAAGAGGGTGGGCTCATTTTCACAGCATCTGCAGTTGACATTCCCAGGGTAATTTCACCCTCGGATACGTGTTACACATGGAGAATTCCTGCTCGCCACAGTTCAGAAGTGGGCCTAATTACTCGGGGAGGGGGGCACCCCACTTCCATTTACTCCTTTCTCCTCTCTCTGAGGCATGTGGTTTCTGGAAATAGAAACTGTGACAGTGGGCTTCTCCACTGCTCTCCTGCCATCTAGGGCCAAGGCCTCCACTCCACCCCAGCTGCTAGCACTCCATTCTTTCTCATCGTGCAGGAATCAGCTGAGTGGTGTCTTCCTGTGATTCAGATATGCCAGCTAATTTCTGGACATGGTTGGTTCATAGATCACGCTCATTGACATAGAACAGAACAGACCTAAAGACAGCATTCCTTAATTTCCTTAATGACCCTTTGGTTCCCATGGTGTGTGTGTGTGTGTGTGTGTGTGTGTGTGTATGCATGCACATGCATGTGATTATACATGTGTGGACATATGTCTGCATACTTGTGTGAATGTACATACATGTCCATTTTTCTGTATATTTGCATATGTGTATATGGGTCTAAATGCATGTGTTTGTGAATGTGTTTGCACAGGTGGATGCGAGTTAACACAAGTGTGAATGTTTCTATATTCATGTGTACACATGTGCATTTTTCTGTATATTTGCATATGTGTATATGGGTCTAAATGCATGTGTGGGTATGGACAAGTATGCATGTGTGTGTACATTGTATGTGTGTGCAAATATGCATGTGTGGGTTTATCTGCATGCATATGTGCATACCTGTGTGTCTGAATACATGTATACATGTGTGTGCATTCATATGTATATGAGTGAATGTATGTGTGTATATATATATGTGCATGTGTGCATGAGCACATATGTATGTTTGTACATACTCAGCTTATTGCTTCATTTGTTCATTCTTCATCTCTGGCCATAGTCCATGATGTTGGTGTCTTTCAATTGTTGTGGTAGATGCTATCACTACTCTCATAAACTTTTTCTTCTTCAGGAGGCTTAGTGCCTCTGCACATTAGCCTCTCTACACACTAGTCTCTCTGCACACTAGTCTCTCTGTACCATAGCTTCTCTGCACACTAGCTCCTCTGCACACTAGCTCCTCTGCACACTAGCTTCTCTGTATCTGCACACTAGCCTCTCTGTATCTGCACACTAGCCTGTTAGTACTCTAATCTTGACTCTGTCACTTAACTTGTCTTTTTTAATGAACTTAAAGATTTTCTTTAGAAAAGCAGATCTTGGTTGTGTTGATTCTTCTTTCCAACTCTGACCAAGATGTCCTTATCGGACCTTGATCTCTCCTTCCTAAAAAACACTGAGAGAGTTGAAAATGTAGATCAGGGGTTTTCTGACATTGGCAAGCAACCAGTGAGGGGTCAGTGATCTTCAGGGGTAGAAAGAAACAGCAAAGACTTGGTCAGTCTCCAGTGCTTCCTGTCAGGAGACTCTATGCAGCCCCACAGGGAGGGGAGTCCCAGGGGAGAGGGAAGAGGAATTCACAGAGGTCAAGTACACAGAGCCCCTAGGAGGGCTCCAGGGACAAGAGCTGCAGGCCACCAGAGAGAATGCTGAAGGCTGTAGAGGCCCTTGGGACCCTCAGCTGGAGAGCACTATGTCCAGACCAGGACACGACCCCATGCTGGGAAAAGAACTGCTTTGAACAATCAGAAGGAAGAGCCCCCTGAGCTCCCACAGCCTAGAAGGTCACACGTTCTCACTATCTGGATAGAAGAACTGCTCGGAGCATCAGGAGGGTTTGCAGTCGGGTATCGCCTCGGTAGTGGGCGGGCTCAGCCCTGAGCAAAAGGTCACCTTGGTCCCGCTTTACAGAGCCAGAGTGCAAAATGTGGAAAGACCCAAGTGTTCCCGAGTGGTTTAACTGTGCCCTAGATCAAAGAGCAAGGCTGTTTACAGGGATATAGAAATAACTGACACTGGACAAGGTCGAATATGTAATATCAGCGTACCAATCAGTCTTAAACATCTGGCACGGGGAAGAAAAGGTGGATCAGCAGAAGCAAGACACAAATGCACCTAAAAATAACGCAGCACTAGTAGGAAAGGAGAGTATGGCCTAAAGGCTGCGGGAACACAAAGCCTGTTCCGGGCAGATACAAAGTGAAGTAGGAGGCTAGGAGCACACCCAAGGGAAGCATTTAGCTGTCTTTGCTACGTTTGTGGGCTCGTCTTTCTTCTGCCCTTCTCTGTGCCTTTTCTCTCACCCTTTAACCCCTTGAGACTGGATAGGAGAGAAAAAAGCAAAAAGAGGTCCCATTGTTGTTAGACTATTTCCTGCTGACTGGGGCATCAAGTTCCTTGGGGCAAGTTTGATCTTCATCATCAGGATATCTAATTTCTTCTTGCTGTTTCTTTGTGCACGGCTACTTAACAAACCACAACCAACAGCAGCCACCCAACAACCTCCTAATAACAACCAATAACCCACCACCTCTCTCAGGAACCTAGCATTTATATATTCTCTGAAAGGTCCCCAGAATTCCACAATCACAGAAACTATCTGTGGCGGGCAAAATCACGCCCCTGCTGGAGCACTGGGAAACTTATAGTCAGCTGCTTGGACAATCTGAAGTAGCCCCATATCTCACACCTGGGATTAAAATGCAAGCACATTCCTACATCTGTGTTTTTTAATAATAAATCAAAATTCTCACTACAGAGGTGGTAATGTCCAAGGTGAGTAACACAAGAGAGTGAAGGCAGTGGAATCCCACTGTACACAAAAGCCTGGTGGGCTTGAAGACATTACCAAAGAAAGCACCCAGAATGAAGACTGGCAAGATGGTTCTGTAGCCCAAGAGCTTGCCTTGCAAACCGGAGGACCTTAGTCTTGTCCACAGAATAAATGAGAAACGAGTCAGATGTGGTGGCATCTGCTTGTGACTTCATTGCTTGAGGGCTGGAGGCTTGCTAGTCTTGCTGAATCATGAACTTTCGAGCACCAAGAGACCATAACTCAAAGACCTAAGGTGGACAGCCTTGGAGGGATGACATCCTTGGTGAACTCAGCTCTGTATACCTGTGCATTCACAAAAACACCTTCACACACATGAACACATATATGCATGGTTTCTCAATTGTACTGGCTGGTTTTGTGTATCAACTTGACACAAGCTGGAGTTATCAACGAGAAAGGAGTCTCCCTTGAGGAAATGCCTCCATGAGATCCAGCTGTAAGGCATTTTCTCAATTAGTGATCAAGGGGGGAGGGCCCTGTGTGCGTGGTGCCATCTCTGGGCTGGTAGTCTTGGGTTCTATAAGAGAGCAAGCTGAGCAAGTCAGGGGAAGCAAGCCAGTAAGTAACATCCCTCCACGGCCTGTCCATCAGCTCCTGCTTCCTGACCTGCTTGAGTTCCAGTCCTGACTTCCTTTGGTGATGAACAGCAGTGTGGAACTGTAAGCTGAATAAACCCTTTCCTCCCCAACTTGCTTCTTGGTCATGACCTTTGTGCAGGTATAGAAACCCTGACTAAGACATCGATATACATGCATGATCTGGGTGCAGGGTTTCTTTTTTGTTTTGTTTTGTTTTTGTTTTTTTTGTTATTTTGTTTTGTTTTTCGAGACAGGGTTTCTCTGTATAACCCTGGCTGTCCTGGAACTCACTGTGTAGACCAGGCTGCCCTCGAACTCAGAAATCCACCTGCCTCTGCCTCCCAAGTGCTGGGATTAAAGGCGTGCGCCACCACCACTGCCCAGCTGAGTGCAGGGCTTCATAAAGACAATTCAGAGTCTTTCAGTTGTCTCATGAACGTTGGCCATGTTCACCCTCTTCCCCTTTCCACTCCCCTTTCTTTTTCTCACCCTGCCTACTCCTGCTCATTTTCCATCCTCAGTTTCCCTTCTGTAGTGCTAGGGCTTGCTGCTTCTGGAACTGCTGGCTAGGTGCATTTTGAACCAAATCACTTGCTCCAGTAGTAATGGAGCTGAATGGAAGGCAGTAGGATTCTGTCATTTCAAGCTAAGAAAGGGATATGTACCCCTTTTGGGGAGACATAAATTTCTGGCCTCACTGATATAAATGTAAATGAATAAAATTTACTCTTGTAGAACCATATGAAAATTACATGCAAATGGTAAATTCGTGAAATATTGCCTTTTAAGAGAGATTCTCGGAAACTCTTGATTTTAAAACAACTGAAAACGAACTGCTAAGAGCCCCCCACAACTTAGCCATGTGCAAGGTGGGGTGATTTATGTTGCATTTATTAGAAAATAGGGATTGTAAAAAGGCATTAAACGTAGTGCTTTAAACCAACTCAGTCAAGTAACTCATGACTTAACCGCGGCTTAGGAAGTCTTGATTATTTGTACATTTCTGCATAGAGATAGGAAATATGTATCCAGTTTTGTGAGTTTTATTACGATAGTCTCTTCAACAATTTGGGTTTATCCTCAACATATAAATGTGCGTGGATGAATCATTACACATTCAAGTCAGCTGTGACTATGTCTCATGCTTCAATAATAAGCACTTCAGTATGTTTTGTCCCCCTCCTGCTCTCTCTTTGAGGCAAACTTGCCCCTCTCCATTGAAACAATATAAAATATTTTGCAGTCGGTAATAATTAATTAATAGATTACTGCCCCACCAAGCCTCTGCACCAAGTTCCGGTGGGTCCAGCATCCACTCCTTCCAAGTATCTGGTAAAGCATGACTCTTTAACTAGAATAGTTAACCAAATATATTTACGTATACAAAACCTGCAATTTCATAATGCCAATTTGCAGTGATAAAGTATTATCCCAATATTTCTAACCTCTCCAAAACACCAGAATTATGTCTGAAGCCATTTGGATATCCGTGTCTCCTCTCTCCTCTCTGCTTGTGCAGCCTCCCTGCCCAGACCTCTCTCTTCCTCCCCTCCCCTCACTTCTCTTAGCTCCTCCCCTTCTCTCCTCCAATCACTGGCCTCTCATTGCCTCAATGTGAATGGATAGGAAATATCTTGCATCAATATTTAGATAGCTTAAGGCCGTGCTCTCATGTGTGTATCCCCCAAAGTGCAATGAGTGAGTGTATGTGCTTGTGCTTGTGTGTGTGTGTGTGTGTGTGTGTGTGTGTGTGTGTGTGTAGGTCAGATGGCACCCTAGTTGTTCCTTAAGGGATATCTGCCTTACTTTTTGAGACATTTGAGTCTATCAGTTGCCTGTAGATTGGCAAGCAGAGTAGGGTGTGTGTCCATGGAATCTGAGGAATGAGCCTGCATCCACTGCCCATCACCAGGATTATAAGCAGACACTACCACCACCATGCCTGGCTCTGGACAATTGTGTACCAAGGAGTAAATCTCAGGTCCTCATGCTTACACTTTACAAATGGAGCTATCTCCTCAGCCCCTGACTGACTTCTTCATTCAGCTAGACATGTCTGCTAGCATAGAGCTGAATGAGAGCAGCTGAGATAGGCTGGGCCACTCTGGACACAGATGCAACCATCATCCTCAGAGTAGTGAAGCCATGGGGGTCATCAAAAAGAATATCTTTCTAGTCACCTCGCCATGGAGCACTGTGAATGAAGAGACCCTGTGGTTGGCCCATAGATGAACAATCTGTAGAGAGAATAACAGAACTTCACCCAAGCCATTAGGTGACATGCACAGCCACCAAGTAAGCTCTTAGCAGAATCCTGCAGTGCTGGGTGTGTCCAGTTTCTAGGAGGGCACACAGGGAGCTGAGCCTTAGTCAAGGCTGTGCTTTCCTGAGCAGCTGCTGGTGAGTACTTAGTTTTTACTCTTCTTTTCTGTCTTTCTGTCTTCCTGTTTTCTGTCTGTCTGTCTGTCTGTCTGTCTGTCTGTCTGTCTGTCTGTCCCTCTCCCTCCTCCCCCCTCATCCTGACCCTCTCCCTCCTCCCATCATCCTCTCCCCTCCCCTTCCCCTCCTCCCATCATCCTCTCCCCTCCCCTTCCCCTCCTCCCATCATCCTCTCCCCTCCCCTTCCCCTCCTCCTCCCCCTCCCGTCCCCTTCCCCTCCTCCTCCCCCTCCCCTCCCCTTTTCCCTCCTCCCTCTCCCCTTCCCCCTTCTCCCCCCTCCCCTTTTCCCTCCTCCCTCCTCCCTCTTCTCCTCCCCTTTTCCCTCCTCCCTCCTCCCTTTCCCCCTCCCCCCTCCCCTTCCCCCTCCTTCTCCCTTTCTCTCTCCCCCTCCCTCCCTCCTTCCTCCCCCCCTTCCCAGACACAGCAGGAACTCCTCTGTTCACATGCTTCATTCTTCCCCCCTGGTTAATTCTCAGTCAAGTTCATCAGGCTCCGTGATGCTCGATGCTCCTGCTTTACTGAAACACCACACTCCAGTAATGATGTCTATTAAGGACATCTCAATCCATTATCACCAAAATGTATTTTAATGCACTTTAATTTTAAAAGCAAACCCACTCAGCCACGGTGGGACTTTCCACAGGGAAAAGAAAGCATTGCCAAGCTGAACAAGGGGCAGGTGAAGAGATCCCGCCTGGTAAGGAGATCCCGCCTGGTACAGAGATCCCGCCTGGTACAGAGATCCCGCCTGGGTCTCCTGAGTTCCCTTGGGTCTGTTTCTTTCCAAGTCTTGGGTTTTATTTAGACATATGAAGTAAACAATGGTGGACAGCTTAGAAAGCCTGCTCACACTTTCAGGAAGCTCCCCACTGTTTCAGTGTTTCTTCCTTAAGTTTGCAAACTTAACATCCGGCTTTTGTTTATGGCTCAGGAGTTCATCTGTGAAATGGGCCAGAGTGGTAACCAGCACAGGATGTCACATCTTGGCTAAGGAGACAGTGCATACATGACTCAAAATATTTTTGAATATTAAAAAAAGCTATGGAACTTTCTTCTTGTTGCTTAGAAGGTTGCTGAGCTCTGCACTCCATCTCATAGGGGCATCATACTCTGCTAACTTGAGTCTCTCAGTTCTTTCTTAGCCTGAGTCAAACCCTAGCTCCACTCTGGATCTCCAGACACATTGGAGGGTATCTTTGAGCTTGAAATAAATCAGATGTCTCTAACATCTAGAGGTTCAAGAACCACAAGGTGGTTCTTAAAGGTCTCCAGTTCTAAATCACTGAGTTCTCTGTCTATTGGTCCTCTGGAACTTGTGGCTGTCCTTAGATATGGACACTGGTCACAGGAAGAGATAGATCATCAAGGACTGTTCTCTGTTTCTGGTTGTTCTTTTCATGTTAGAGACAGCCCTCTAACACACACACACACACACACACACACACACACACACACACACACACACACGGACACCTTTTGCACTGTCCTGACTCTGTTGAGCATGAACTTGTGTTTTACTGTCTATTGTGTTGGTATAATGGAGCACTGCCTCCACTCTTGGACTTCAAGAGAGTAGCTGACTTCCCCAATGAGGCATCCTCTGAGACTACTGGTCTACCCCTTCCCTGGTCTTACCATCCAGACAATAATAACTTTAGCTGTGTGGTTTGGAGGCAACATGTAGGAAACAAGTGAGTCTCGGTGATGACTATAGCATTCAGTGTGACACTGTGTGAGCCTCTGAAGGCACAGTGGTGGTGGTGTTCCTTTCTAGTAAGCCGTTTAGATGCTAGACATGACAGAGTGTTGTAGATCCTAAATTATCAAAAGGCACTTGTCTCGGTTTCGACTGTGACTTGAAACACGTTAGAATGTCTTCTTTCTCCCTTCAGGGGACACTGAGCATTAAACACAGCAAGCTTTCCTGAACTGTTCTTTAAACATAGGAACATTTTCTGGAAACATCTTTGGTCTCAAGATATCTTTGACTCTTTTTCAATTGTGTGCATTGTTAAAATTCTTCCAAAAAGGGCTGAAAGGAATGAAAATAATACAGATACTGGGACACTCAAGGCTATGAAAATAGAACATCAAATAGACATTCATGGCCTTCTGAGCAGCCAGTTCCCACATGAAGTCAGGAATTTCCACCAGATTTGTTCATGGCTGACCTCTACCATCTACATCCATTTGCACACACATGTAATTGCACACATATGTATGTGTACCCACATGGACGACGTGCATATGTATGTGTGTATATGCATGTATGTATATACACATAAACGCACATAGAAACAAAATTTCATGAGTTGTTGAAACATTTTATTAGATTTATTTGTTTATTTTATTGGGGGGGGCTGTTGTATCCCAAGACACACAGGTGGTAGACAGAAGACAATCTGTAGGAGTCAGTTTGTAGTTTCTACCTTGTAAGTTCTGGGGATCAAACTCAGGCCGTTAGGCTTGGTGGTGAGAGGCTTTATCCTCTGAGCCATCTCTCTGCTCCCCAAAGGACACATTTTATCAGTAAGACTCAGAGTTGGATGTAGCTGCAGTGCATACATGACTCAAAATATTCTTTAATATTCACAAAAACAGCTAACAAAGCCAGACTTCCCTCTTGGAACTGTCTTTTTATTTTTATTTTGCATTTTGTAACTCTAGCTAAGTGTAGTCGCCCAGCATCCAAGGTCAGACGAACTGAGAAAACAGAACAAAAACACACAGAAGGGTGATTTTTCAGAAGGAAATGGCAGCATTCATGTCCATAGAAGCAAACTTTAATCCCGCGGCTGAGAGGGGGAAATACAATGGCCGCATGGGGCTAATGGAGAATTCCCAGCTCTATTCTTCCCTGAAATATTTCATGGATGCATTCATCGCTCTTTCTCTTCAGAATGAAAGCAATAAAACAAACGAGAGACCTAATCTTTAGTTCAAATAAATGAAAAGAAATTGAAATCCACTTCATTCCCTGAGAAAGAGGAAGAATACAAACGAGGCGCATTGTGAGGTTTCTGGAAAGAGGCGACACGCCACAGCTGTAGGAATGTGGCCTGACAGCCTTCGCTTGTCAGCGCCATTAGCGGGGAGATCTGCTTAGGAAGGCTCCATTTTGTCTGAAAGGGTGAAGTCCTGCTGCAAAAACTGAGCGTGTTATGCACAGGACAGGAGTGCAGTCAGATTTTTTGCTGTTTTGGTGTGGTCCTAACTCCCCATCTGGAGTGTGTGTGTGTGTGTGTGTGTGTGTGTGTGCGCATTTAGATGTGCATGTGTGCATGTACGTGCACACGTGTGTGCATTTATGTGTGCATGTATGCACCCACATCTTTGTGTGAATGTGCACATGTCTATGTGTATATTTGTGTGTGTATTTATGTGTCCATGTGTGCATGTATGTGCATGTGTGTGTGCGTGTTCGCGTGTGTGTGCATTTAGGTATGCATGTGTGTGTGCATTTAGGTGTGCATGTGTGTGTGCATTTGGGTGTGCATGTGTGCACTATGCACACACATGTGTGTGTTTAGATGTTCATGTGTGTATGTGCACACGCCTGTGTGTATATATTGTGTGTGCATTTATGTGTGCATGTGTGTGCATTTATGCACACACGTGTGTGTGTGTGTCTGTATCTGTGCATTTAGGTGTGCATGTGTGTGTGTATGGAGGCCAGAGGATGATATCAGGTTTCTCCCTTAACCATTCTCCATCTTCATCTTTGAATTAAGTTCTCTCACTAATGAGGCTCACTTGCTGCCCAGCCAGTCCCAGGGATCCTCCTGTTTCCACCTCCCCAAAGCATGGGCTGCATGCTCACTATGTGCAGCTGTTTTACATGAATCCTGGGGATCTGAGCTCAGGGCCTCAGTCCTACATAGCAAGTGCTCTACTGACTGAAGCATTCCCCACCTCCCCCTCCGCATCTGGCTTTAAGGAATCACTCCGAGCAACAGCTTCATTCTACTCACTGGGGAGTGAGGATTGCTGACCAATGGCCTGGACAAAGCACTTGTACAAAGTGCACCCTGGAAATCGTCAATACTCTTTGGATGCATCCGTCTTTACAGGCTGGATGTATAGAGTTCAGGAAGGCACAAACACTTACAAGAAAAAAATAAAAGAAATTCTGTGATTTAAGATGCCAGTCTGTGGCAGCCACGTTTTCCACGTTTTCCTTCTTTTGTTTCTTCCTCTGTTTTTGGATGAGTGAGTATGGTGAATGCATTTGAATGTGCATGGTGCATGCATGTATACATGGTACATGCATGTGAGTATGCATGGTGCATGCATGTGAGTGTGTGTGGTGCATGCATGTGAGTGTGCGTGGTGCATGCATGTATACATGGTACATGCATGTAAGTGTGTGTGGTGCTTGCATGTGAGTGTGCAGGTATGCATGTATACATGTGGAGGCCAGAGGAAAGCACTGGATGCCTTCCTCTATTCTCTCTGCCTTATTGACTTGAAACAGTCTCTCACTGAACCAGAAACTGGCCAGTCAGAGAACTCCCAGGAACCTCTCTTGTCTCTACCTCCCAGTGCTGGAGGCGTAACCCGGGAGTCTATGCCTGGCTTTATGCTGCTGCTGGGCGTTGCAACTCAGCTCCTCCAGCTTGCTCAATAAATGCTTTACCCTCTGAGCTACCTGTGCAGCCCTGGGACTGTCGCTTTGACTTCCGCCCCAAGTCCAGACAGAAAGAGAGGCATGTGTGTTAGTGTTCATCAATTTCCCTCTCACTGCGCTCCCCCCTGTTCTCACCAGACTGAAATTTATCTATTGCTGTCTGCAGACAAAATGTGTTTAAAATGCCTTGCTGTAGACCGCTTAGATAATCATGTTGCGTGCACAGAAAATCCATCTCAAACCCATGCGTCATTTGCATGTCCTCCTGAAGAACATGCTCCTTTAAAGGGCCTCATCTAGTGTCATGCAAAGCATGGAATCAGATCTAGAAGGTCATTCACACTAGTGACTCACTGATAGACAAAGAGTGTCTCCTTGGCACACGTATGATGCTCTCAGCTCTTGTCTGATGCATTGTGCCCTAGGAGAAGCATCTCAGAACTTGGGCTGTGCAGTAACTGAGTAACTAACTGAGTTAGAATGAGCTCATCCCCCAACTGGCTGTCTCAACAAGCTTTCATGCAGCAAAAGGGAACAGGGAAAGAATTATTAAAAGCCATCATGTATCAAAAGAAAAATGAGCTGAGAACTAGAAAGCAAAAGTTCATTTTAAAAGAAAGATTTTTTTTTAAAAAGTGTTTCTTACAAGCTTAGAAAGGGTATTCTAAATAGAAAGTGATATTACAAAAGGAGTTGTCTCCGTGAGTTCAGCCTGCTGTTAGGAAGGATCCTGACAGGTTAACAGGACTGGGCAGCTCTTCATTCTGCCTGCTGGGAAGCCAAGGCACAGCACCAGCAGATGTGGGGTTCACTGAGAAGCAGTTTGTGGTTTGTGTACAGTCTCTCACTGTGTCCTTCCATGGCAGGGGGAAAGAATCAGCTGAAACTTTCCTGTCCTGCTTGCTGAGGGCTCCCTCCCTGCGCACCCAGACCTGCACAGTACTACCCTCCACCTTCCCCGGGGATTTCAAACACAGGTTCTGGATGTTGGCATTTCTTCTAGGCTCTGCCCCACAGTTACCTGGCAACATCCAGGCGTGCCTAACTCACTATAAAAGGGGCTGTTTGCCCCCTCCTTGCTCTCTTGCTCTCTTACCTTGTTTCTTCTCTCCCTATTCCCCTCCCTCCCTCTCCCCTTGTGTTTATGGCAGGCCTCTACTCCTCTACATGTTCCCTCTCCCTCTCCCTCTTCCCCTCCCTCTCCTCCCCTCTCTCTGCCTTTCTCTGTCTCTGCTACCTCCTCAACTCCTCTCCTCATGCCCCAAGTAAACTCTATTCCATACTACACCCATGGTGGTGTGGCTGGTCTCTCAGGGGGAAGGGATGCCTCAGCATGGGCGTCAGAGGCACTCTCTTGCCCGACACCATACCGCGCCTCCACCAAACATACTTCTTGGCTTCTTTTTCTTTTTTATAAAACACAACACTGGAGGATACGAATAGGCAGTCTGTCACATAGATGGATAACACGCTTTCGACTACAACGTGTTCACCATATAGAAGATGAAAAACAACAGCAATGAGATAAATAAGGAAGAGTAAGACACCTGTATTCTATTGACAAGACGGAGTGTTAATGGCCATCATAGGTAAGTTCACTCACAGTCACAGTCACAGGGAATGAAAGAGCTCGGGCTGTGAATGGTAAATCCACAAGGGGATATAAAGAGCAAGGAGAGAAAGCTCTGCGGCAGTTACCAAAGAAATGCAAATCACAGCTGTACCTGTAACCACCTTCTCTCTGTTCAAGAGCTTCTAAAAGGATGAATCTCAGCTGGGCCCACAGCAATATTGCCGTCATAAGAATTTCATGTCACATACTCACACACTCTCTCTCTCACACATACAAATGCATGCATACATGGGTACATATGCACAAACATACCCACACCCACAAATACATGCATACATGGGCACACATGCACACACACAGACACACACAGAGACACACACAGACACACCCAGACACACCCAGACACACACAGACATACACAGACACACACAGACACACACAGATACACACAGATACACACAGACACACACAGACACACACACAAATGCATGTATACATGGGCACACATGCACACACACAGACACACACAGAGACACACACAGACACACACAGACACACACAGATACACACAGATACACACAGACACACACACAAATGCATGCATACATGGGCAAACATGCACACACACACAGACACACAGAGACACACACACAGACACACACACATACACACACAGACACACACATACAAACACACACAGACACACACACACACACACACACACAGGATGAGTAAAGGGCAGTTGTGCTCACGATAGTGATACTTGGAATTATGACAGCTATGCTGTAGCCAGCAGTGGCGCTAGCAAGCAACATCACTAGAACTGGGGAAAGCCAGGAAGTACAGGACAAGGGAAGAAGACTCACACATTTGCGCAATGCATTTTGATTTTATCTGTTCACCACTGTCTCCTTCTGGCTTCTCCTAGTGGTCCCACTGTCTGCTTAAACATATATGTTAGGACTGAGAAAAAATCTTGCAACTGACTTCAGCCTAAGATTTCCATTTGATAAAGACTGTATTCGTTGGGATCTATGTTGCTGTGATAACAAACTATAGCTGGGGCCTGCTGGCCATGGAGAACTTGGTTTGAGCTGTGGCTTTTACACCAGGAGAAAGACTCAAACCCACAGATCAGATCACAGTATGGCCATTGCTGTAGTCTCTGTGTGTAGCCTCACCTCAGCAGCAAGGCAGGGCCATGCTAAAGAGAGGCCCTGGAGTATCCCAGGGGTCGAGATGCAGACACATGGGTGAGAAGTTTGCTGTTGTTTCTAAAACTGAACATTTAAGAGGTCCTTTGTAAATATGAAACTGCTCCATTTTATAGAGGTGCTTTTCAATAGATGCATGCTTTCATGGTGCAGTGGGATGGCTTTTGTATCCATCACAAGGAAAGGAGGAAATATTTCCATTTTTTTTCTAAGCTAACTTTCAGTCCAGCAAGCATTAGTCGACTCAGCCCACACAGATTTTTCGAATTCTTCTAAATATTATTTTTAATGCAAAGGGTCCTCAGACCAAAATACTTGGTCACAACAAATAAACACATACTTGAAACATACATAATTCATCTGCTGACATATCCTATATTCATAGGATGGATTCTGATCATGTGATCCACAATTACCTCCCTCTAGCTTCCCTTAGTATCCATCATTCTCCCTTCTAATTTAAACATACACTTTTTGAATAGAAAAAAAATTAGTTTTACCATTGATTATAGCCGTGAGTTTTATTTAATAATGACTGTACTAGTTAGGATTTCTATTGCCATGGTAACATATGGGCCAAAAGCAACCCTGGAGAGGAAAGGGTTTACTTTATCTTACATCCTATCAGCAAGAGAAGTGGGTAAAAGCTCAAGACCAGGTCCCGGAGGCAGAAACGGAAGCAGAGACCATGGAGGAGTGCTCGCTCACTGGCTTGTTTCCAGGAGCACATTCAGTCAGCTTTTCCATACATTTCAGGTCCACTTGTCTAAGGATGGTGCTGTTCACAGAGAGCTGAACCCTTCTACATCAATTTACATCAATTAGAATTTAAGAAAACATCCTATAGACCACTATACTCTCTAGGTCCCTTCTGTTTAAGGTAGCGGCTTAGCACGGCAGCCTACTGAAGTCTGGGGCGGTGTAGGTGGGAAATCCTCTCACATCTTGACCATTTATAGACTCAGTGTGCCTCTGCCTGACCCATAAGGATCACTGCAGTTTCCACTGATTGCAGAGCCTGTAGGACAGTTGAAAATTGTGTTGATTTCATTAGAATTCTTATAAGTTGATGATACTCTTCTCATTAACTTTTCCCTCCTAGGTCCATCCCAACTCCATCTCGAGCATTTGAAGCCTTGGCCGAGAGGCCGCATTTCACAGACAGAAAAACAAACCATTGGGAGCCATCACCATCCAGGAGAGAGAGAGAGAGCTGGTCAGACTGGGAGCACCGTGAATGCATATGAATCTGTGCCCGGCTGAGAAGTTAATATTAAGATGTAATTTGGATAATGAGTTGCCTGCTATCCATTAAATTACCGCATGCCATTATTAGACTCTGTTGATAATGCCTTTTAATTTCACAACACCATCATTCCCTATGGATGCAGAAGGGAAGGACAAGAGTGTTAGCTTATTGAAAACAGTAAGGAGAAGGAGAAGGCTGAACTGCAGCCACTGGGGACTTTTCCCAGCGCAGATGTAAATACCACAATAGCAGTTGGTCTTCATTCACAACACCACATCTGGCACACGTCTGTATTTACTATGTGTGACTGAGAAAGGCTGGTAGAGAGGAAGTTTGGAAAATACAAGTGATTAAGAAGTAAGAGAGCAGGAGGAAAGGCAGTGATAGTTTGTCATGGAGAGCATCAGGGAGCCTCCTAGCTCTCCCTGAGGTCCGAAGGTGAGCCCAAGGAGGAGAGTGGTCGTGGGGATCTCTGTACAGAGCCTTCAAGGTCTTCATCTTGGCAGAGGGGAGAATACAGTGTCTCCTGGGTACTGGAATGATAGTGACTTGATTATGACAATTGTGCTGTGGGATCTGATATTCCGTGCTGGGATCTCCACTGAGGTCAAGCAGATACTCAAAGTCCCTTTTCTGGGAGAACTAACACACACATGTGATGGAATAACAATTGTTTTGCTCCCCAAGGATGCCTAATGTTTAATCCCCTGAGTAGATGAATGCTACCTTCTTGGCCAAAGAGGCTTTGCATGTGATGGAGCTAGGGACTCTGAGATGGGATGCTAGGGTACGCAGGTGGGACCTGTGTAATCACACAGGCTGGTTTGAAAGAGAAGGGGAGGTAGAGAAGAGAGGCAAAAGAAAAAGTAGGGTGATTGAGGTCAGACTCAGCAAGGAAAGACTTGGTTAGCTGTTGCCGCCTTTGAAGGAGGGATTGAGAAGTCAAGGACGAGGTGAAGGAGAAAGAAGCAGAGATCTCCCCTACAGCCCTCAGAGAGAATGCAGTCCAGGCTGCACCATGACCATATCCAAGTGGCCAGTCAGACCTCAGATTTATAGAATATATTTGCATTGTTTCACACCACCAGCTTGGTGTTCACCGGCTGTAGCAGCATAGAAAACAAATTTGCTGTAAGCAGATTTGTTGAAATCAAATCAACAGAAATGGCAAATTCATAATATGTGACCCACTAAATATTCATAAAGATCATAATGGACCTTGGGCTTCTGTTACCGAGTTCTTCAATTTCATGTTTCGAAGGCCAAAAAGTCAGCTGGGGCTTGATTTAAGATTCAGAAAACAAGTTTGGTCTGGTGACCTCCTTCTTCTCCCTGTGTATAAAAACAGTTACTCAGGAGGCTGGTCAGGAAGGTTGAAGTTCAAATCCCACCTGAGCTCTGGAGCAAACTCAAGGCCAGACTGAGCAATTTAGCAAGACCTTGTCTCAGAAGTAAAGAAGGTTGTTTAGATTGGAAGGTATATTATAGTGTGTTCTTAGTATATGCTAGTCTTATGTTCAATCCTTAGTACCCCTGCCCTACCTACAAAGGCTCTGAGGAGACAGGGAGATGGCTCAGTAAAGCTACACAGGCTTGGCAAAATGGATTTGAATCCCCAGAACTCACATTAAAGAAAGACATGTGTGGTGGTGTACACCTGAAATCCCAGTGCTAGGGAGAAGGCCCCATGGAGCTCTTTGGGTAGATAATCTTTCTGAATGTAGTGGGACACTCAGTGAGAGACCTCACCTCTAAATAAAATCAAGGTGGAGGGCTATAGTGAAAAATACCCAGTGGCTTCCCTGGCCTCCACACTCACATGCACACATGCAACCCCCTCCCCAGGAATGCACACACCCTTCTGTATACACATCCCACATAAGTCTCTGGAAAAAAAAAAATTTCCCAGTTTTTAGACATTGTATCAAAGTTGAAGGGATAATCATGTATCAATGTCTTTGATCTCCTGCAACTGTGCTCAGAAAGGACAAGATAGCAAACTGGACAGAAAATCACTCTTTCCAAGCCTTTGTTTTCCTTGAGCCAATCTTTGGTATCTTTATAAAAATCAATTAGAAATTGACTTCAGAGTCTTTGTAATAGATTTTCATTTGTAATGTATTCCCTTGGAATGAACCCTCACTTTCGTTTCTCTATGAACTAAGTAGGCTCAACCTTTATTTTCAAGAGTAGCAGTGATTTTCTTAAATAACAACATTTTGCAAAGCAGAGGGCACGAGGTTGTGGAGGGACATTCTATCCCTCATTTTCATGGTTCTTAGTTCTATAATGGCTCATTTTGATAAGCGATCATTGGATCATTGCAGTTTATCTCAGAGCTCTGTATTTCTCTCAGAGCTTTCCTCAGAATCTCAAGGACAGTGTGTTACTAACAGCCCCCCTCCCCCCCCCGCAATAGCTGTATAGATCTGCTGCTCTCTGATGAGATTTGGGAAACATTTCAGCTTTTTTATTCTTAAAAAAAAATATTTTCCTTTATTGCCCTTCAGTTTCTAAAAATAGGCTGGAATTAAATGTCATGTACCTTTGGAATTCGTTTTACAAACATACTTGGTAACTAGGAAACTCACATCGTCATTATTTATAATCCAGAAATTATTTCCATGGCAACCAGTAGAAGGTCACAATTATGGAGTACGGTGGAGGCCGGAGACTGTTGAAGAATTTGTCTAAGAAGAAGGCTGGCTTGCAGGAGGTAGTGACTGACACCCTGGCTGCCTACTGCTTTTACTCCATTTATGCTGCTGTGATAAAACCCTGACCAAAACCAACCTGAAGGAGCCAAAGTGTGTTCATCTCCAGGCTACAGAATCATCCAGGGAAGCCAGAGCAAAAAGTATATTTCGGCTCCCAGGATAAAGCTATCATCCAGGGAAGACAATCCAGGACCTGGAAGCAGAAACTGAAACAGAGTCCAGGGCAGAACACTGCTTGCTGGCTGACTTGCTTCTGGTTCACATTCATCTGCCTTTCTTATACAGCCCAGGCCGACTTCCTAGGGACGGTACTATCCACCGTGGGATAGGCTCTCCTATATCCATTAACAATCAAGAAAATGCCCCATAGATGTGCCCACGGGCCAGTGTGATGGAAGCAATTCATCAGTTGAGGGTCTGCCTTTCTGAACATATCAAGTGACAACGAGTCTTAGCTGTCACACACAAATTAGTGAGGTAAGGTCTCAGGGGTAAGATAGAAGGCACATTGCAGACCATTTAGTCGTGTGCCAGAATCCACAAGGCCAAGGACGTGCACCATCTCACCCACTCTCACTCTCCAGGATGCAGCTGAGAGGTGGTAGGCAGCCGCTCTCTGATATTCAGCCTGGCTCGTACAGAGCCTGTAGCATCCCAAAGCTGGACTGGAAAGACCCTGAGCACAGGCCTGCAGGAGGAGTCTTGGTTCTCTGTTCTTCCTGAAATACCAAAAAAGGTAGAGACAGACCTTACAAGTCCAGCACCCTCCCAATCTGAGACTGTAGAGATGCAGGCAAGTGAAGGCCAGAGGTCACACATTTGAGCAAAGAGTTTGTCTTTCCTTATTTCCAGATATGTGAAAGACTCGACCCATCTTAAGACATTTGCAATCAAAAGCAGAATCTTTGGTGTAATCGCACACGTGTGTACGGTGATTTGGGGAGGAGGAAAGGTTGTTTTCTTAAAGCGAGGTTTCTCTGTGTATCCTGGGATCGTGGTGATCCTCCAGTTTCCCCAGCTCCAGCATGAGATTAAAGATGTAGCCGCTTCCTCCCTTGTCATGTGAATCTTGTGAATAAAACTCATTAAAGTAAACCCACGACAGGAATAAATGTCGAGAGCTTCATGTCTTTAGAACTATCTTCAGGATTAACTCTTTTGTCACTCTGTCCCTGTTGGGATTCATTCTCCACCATAATCCAGTGACATGGTGCTCAAGGTTGCTGCTCAGCCAAGCCCAGCCCCACCAAAGAACAGAGACTGGTTTGTTCCAGTTTTATCTGCGAAAGGAAGGCAGCAGAGGGGCAGAATCTCTCTCAGGTCCCAGTGAGCACAAACTGAAGGGTGATGCTGCTCTTCACACGACAGTCAGAAGACTCTAACAGCAACATGAGATAGAATAGAACACAGGCCTTCGTTAGGAACTGCACACATGATGGGCATTCCCGTGGAACGGTAGTCCAGACAGGTCCCACGTTCCTACATGGCTTTGCTACTTTCTGATCGAATGGGCAGAAAGAAGATGTACCACACACATCTGTATGATACACTGAATGGACAGGTCCTCCTCAGCTGCTGTAGGGCTAGCTCCAAGGGCTGTCCCAGATGTTTACTTGATAAAATCTTCCTCCCTGGGCAACAGAGAAAGTCTAGGGCAGGGATCCTCAAACGACCTAACTCTGTGACCCTTTAATACAGCTGCTCATGTTGCTACTGTACCACTGTAACTTTGCTATTGTTATGAATCATAATATAAATATCTAATTTGCAGGACAGCTGATATGAACCTCCCGTGAAAGGATCATTTGACTCCCCAAAGGGGTCGCAACCCACAGGCTAAGAATCATTGGTTTATCAGGAGGAAATTTGAGTGCTGTTGAATTATCAAGAACCTCACAGCCTTACTGGACTCTGCTGATGCTCAGGTAGCCACAGAAACATTTTCCTGCAAGAGTTGGCCAGCACGTCTCTCTTCTAGCAGGGAACAGACACACAATCCGACACATAGAGCTGCAGTGCCTGGTTGCTGATGGTGTTCAGAAACAGGATCTCCTGCCGTCCACACACTATTTTCTGAGCAGGTCACTTGCAGCCAGCCTCTGAATCACAGACCTAATGTAGATGATGCTTTCTGTACCTGTTCTTTCCTGTCTGCTAATGGCTGCCGAATTCTGCCTAAAGGAACCTATATAAACAGAAGCAGTGTCGAGCCATTCTGCCCATAAAAGGCATTTGTTGTTGTTGTTGCTGTTGCTCCTAGCTTACTGGGAATTAATTCTTGTTTGGTTTGTTGTTTTTAGTTTATTGTTTTGAACGAAACAAAAAAGGAACCCTTGTGATTGCAAGACTAACCTCTGTAGACATGGAAACCATACTCCTCAGAGGAGGCTCCTCTTGGGAGAAGCAGGAGCCCCATCCTTCTCCTCAAAGGCAAGTGGTGTTGCTTTAAATTCTCCCTTGTCATCTTCTAGGAAATCCTCTACTTTGAATATTTGCTTTATTGTTTTTAATTGTGTGTGTGTATGTGTGTGTGTGTGTGTTGGTGTGTGTGTGTGTGTTGGTGTGTGTGAGTGTGTGTGTGTGTGTGTGTTGGCGTGTGTGTGTGTTGGTGTGTGTGTGTGTGTTGGTGTGTGTGTGTGTCTGTGTGTGTGTGTCTGTGTGTGTTGTGTCTGGAGATAGGCGTGTGCATTTGAGTGCAGGTGTTTGCAGAGGACAAAGGCACCAGATTCTCTGGAGCTCAACTTATAGATGGTTGTGAGCCACAGTGTAGGTGCTGGGAATTGAATTCTACTTCTCTTCAAGACCCATTGCTCCGGATCCCAAACCATTCATTTTAAAATGAGGTATCACCAAGGACAGGGTGGGGGTGGGGTGGGGGTGCACAAGTAACAGGGGGCTCTTAAAGGGGCATCAGAAACCACACATCTTCAATCAGTTATGTTATGCTTCTGAACACACAACAATCTCTGTGATTTATCATTGCACCACACATACTTCAAATAGCAAACTACTTTCTCTCTGTGTGTTCTTAGACTATAGATGCAAGAGTTTAATTTTCAGCTGTTTCCTATAGACATGCCCAAAGTGACCTTTATTATTTCAAAAAAAGATGTTAATTTCAGAGTTAGAGAGATGACTCAGCAATTAAGAGCTCTTTCTGCTCTTCCAGAAGACCTGAGTTTGGTTCCCAGCAACCACATTGAGCAGCTCACAACTGTCTACAATTTTTGTGCTAGGAGACTCCAATACCCTCTTCTGGTTTCTTGTGGCACACACACACACACACACACACACACACACACACACACACACACACAGAGAGAGAGAGAGAGAGAGAGAGAGAAAAATAAATCTTAAAAAAAGCTAATTTATCATTTTCATCTATACAAATTATTTGTAATACCTAAAGACTACTTTAATTGCCTTACCTTAAAAATAATTTATATTTATCTCTTCAGTGTGTTTAAAAGTCTTTTATCTTTTCAGTATATAGGAAAGGTTTTTTTTAAAGGCTGTTTTAACAGTAGGAGGTGTCAGTTTCAGTGTTTGATATATTTTAAAATAAAATTTTTTTCACGATAATCCAGAGTTAACTTTATAAAGAAAATAAACTCATGCATTTGTGCGCAAGCACTCAGGCTGTTGTGTAAACTGTTCTGTGTGTTATCTGTGGCTGCCTCTGGGCTTCTCAGCAGAGCTCTCATGGTGCTAGGGTAGGGCAGCATTTCCTTAAGATTCATGGATTCACCCAGCCCAAGGTGTAATTACATACAGATCAGGAATGAAGCCCCAGAGGACAGCAAGTCCACCAGAAACTCCAGTGGGAGTCAAACCTTTTCAGGGAAGCATGAGGTGAGATGTTTTATGAAGCTGGGGAAAGTGTTGGAATCTCAGGGAAAGCAGACACCATCTCAAGTGAGAATTAGAATCAGGAAGAAGGTTCTCGACCAAAAATGGAAGAGTGTGGGACACTCCCTAGTACGAAAGATGGAATGAGCATTTCAGGCGATTAAAAAAAAAGAAAAGAAAAAGTCAGAGAGCTCAGGAAGCCAGGAGGCCTAAGACTCTAGATCAGAGCATGACCTATGGGTGGGACAGGAAAACTGGAAAAGCTGTGGACAGTGGATGCTCAACATGACCAGTGGGATAGCTAACCTTGATTTTCAGCTTGTGTTGCAGAGACCAACACTGAGTACCTTCCCCAAGAGCTCTCTTCATTATTTTTGAGGCAGGGTATCTCACTGAACCTAGAGCTCATTGGCTTGACTGACTGGTTGGTGAGTCCCGGGGATCACCCGTCTTCACCCTCCCAGCCCCGGTGCATAAGAGCGAGGAGGTCATATTGGGGCTGTGTCTTCCTGTATTTCCTGCCTCTGCTTTATTGCTAAACCCTCTGCAGCAGGAAAATCAATATAAGTGGCCTTGTGGAAAGCTTCAGACTGTAATAATCCAGGATGGCAGGTGTACTGAAGAGAACAAGTTAAATAATGGCCATTGGGTCTTTGTGACTGAGCAGTGGTGGGATATTTTGGCATTGGGGAGTTACACTAGGGAGAGGCAGACTGGCTTAAGGTGTGAACAAGGTGGGAGGTGTGTAAATCACAAAAACAGAGACAGCCATGTGGAGGAGTGACATGAAAAGACAGGAACAAATGATGGCAGGTTCTCAGGGAGAAAAGAAGCCAGACGAGAAGGAGATGGCTGTGGAGAGGGTGACGGGCAACAGCTGGGGTGAGGGTCTCATGAGGGCTTCCCCCATGCAGCAACAGATGATCAAGTGCAGCATGCAAGCATCTCAGTGAAGAGCCTCACTGTGGTCCTCATGGCTGTGGTCTACCCTAAGCGTCATCTGGCAAAGTCAGTAGCATTTTGGGTGGTGTGTGCTATTGGTATCTAAAGGGTAGACAGAACATTGTGGACAAACATTCACAAGGCACAGCCCTCTCCACGTGCGGTGACTTAGCCAAGTCCAATCGTGAGTAACCAGAGGGAAGAGGATGTGGAGGATGGAGATTGGCCAAGTCCCGGGTCAATGCTACCATTGAGATAATGCATGGGAAAACCACATCCAGCGTTTGTATCTCCCAATAAATCTGAGGTACAAAAGGATAAAATTTAGATTAGAACTGAGATAGAGACAGGAGCTTCTGGGAAGAGTCATGAAGCCATGGAGTCTGGGAGTCTTGGGTTCTATAAGAGAGCAGGCTGAGCAAGCCAGGGGAAGCAAGCTAGTAAGTAACATCCCTCTATGGCCTCTGCATCAACTCCTGCTTCCTGGCCTGCTTGAGTTCTAGTCCTGACTTCCTTTGGTTATGAACAGCAATGTGGCAGTGTAAGCAGAATAAACCCTTTCCTCTCCACCTTGCTTCTTGGTTATGATGCTTATACAGGAATAGAAACCCTGATTAAGACAGATGGAGAAACCTTGATAGGTTGTGGGGAGACCTAGACAGAGGAGTAGGCAATGCAAAAATGTCATCAGTTACTAAAAGAATAAAGTCCCAGGCCAATGTCCTTCACCCCACCTTCAGACAATACTTACAGGAGCCCAGTATAGCCCCTGAGAGGCTCTGCCAGAGCTAGACCAATACAGATGAGGATGTACACAGTCAAACACTGGACTGAGCATGGGGACTCCAATGGAGAAGTTAGGGCAACAACTGTAGGAACTGAAGGGGTTTGCAACCTCATAGGAAGAACAACAATATCAACCAACCAGACCCCCTAAAGATCCCAAAGACTAAACTACCAACCAAAGAGTACACAAGGGTGGGGGAGCATGGTTCCAGCTGGATATGTAGCAGAGGATTGCCTTATCTAGCATCACTGGAGGGGAGTCCCTTGGTCCTGTGGAGGCTTGATGACCCAGGATAGGGGAATGTTAGGGGAACGCTCATAGAGGTGGGGGGGGAAGGAATAGGGGGCTTGTGGAGGGGAAACTGGGAAGGAAATAACATTTGTAATGTAAATAAATAAAATAACCAATAAAAAAAGAAAAAAGAAAGAAAAAAACCAAATCCTATAGAACCCTCCAAGTACGGTTATAACTCCAGCATTTCAGAGATATGAAGATCAGAACTTCAAAGCTGCCTTGAAGTGGGTTACATGCTCTTCTGCCCCAAAGCCAAGAAAATATATCTGTAAAACAAACAAAGCTTCAAGGAGAAAAAAGGAAAAGGGGGGGGGGAGAGGAGGAGGAGAGGGAGGGAGAGGAGGAGAGATTTCAGCAAAGGAACTAAGTTCATTGTCTCTGGAACTCTCCAGGTACCAAGTGATGGGTTCCATGTTCTCTCTCCTGTAGACTTCAGCCCTTGCTCTGTCTCACCAGATCTGGGAAAGAAGATCCCTCTGCTTTGTGTCACCTGAGAGAGGGACCTGGCTCAGAGTAGCCGCTTAAGATGAAAGAATTAAGAAACAGAATTAAGTGACATCTCAAATGAAGGTGTTGTGGTTTGGGAAAGATCAAGTAACAAGCCAAAGTTCACAGAGCTGGTGGGGACAAGAGCAACCCATTGCCAGCTTGGAGTGGCAGCCAGTGATCAGTTCTGTCTGGGTCCTCAGTGTTGGCTTCAGTTCTGTCAGGCTTCTCCACGCTGTCTCCTGGGTCTGGTTGGTATTCTAACTTCCCAGGGTTCCTTCCTTCCTTCCTTCCTTCCTTCCTTCCTTCCTTCCTTCCTTCCTTCCTTCTTTCCTTCCTTCCTTTCTCTCTCTCTCTCCCTTCTCTCTCTTTCTTTCTTTCTTTTTTCTTTCTTTCTTTCTTTCTTTCTTTCTTTCTTTCTTTCCTTCTCTCTCTCTCTCTCTCTCTCTCTCTCTCTCTCTCTCTCTCTCTCTCTCTCTTTCTTTCTTTCATTTTAATTAACTGATGAATTAATTATACTTATTCACTTTATACCCTGTTCACTGCCCACTTCCAGGTCATCCCCTCCCACAACCCTTCCCCCATCCCTCCCCTTCCCTGAGCAGATGAGCCTCCCTGGATATCCCCCCAACCTGTTACTTTTTCTTAAGCCTGGAATTCTACCCATTTCAAAATGAACTTTAGAATTTCTTCTGTCATCCTGCCTGGACCTCCTCTTCTGTTGTAGCAGTTCTTACTTTCTGTCCTGCAAAGAAGAATGGGAAACCGACCAGAATAGTGTACATCATAGCCTGTTGTGAGCAGAAAGAGAAAGTGATCCTGTGCCACACAGACAGCTCCCTCTTTCGTTATGTCTATACTCCCTAGAACCCAGATCTCAATAGTTGAAGGGTAGTTGAATTGGGATGCGCAGAAAGCCTTATTATGGGTAAGGGGAGGGAAGTCATGCAGAGTCCAGCCACAGGAGTGTGTTGACACCTTTGAGGAACCAGATGGTGTTTGTTGCTTATGTGATGCATCAATATTCACCTCTGCTATCCTTACGGGGAGGGGGGGTGGGGGTGGAATATATTACTGAGGGAAGGAAGGCTATGGGGAGCCTCCTGATTCCCACTGAAGTTCAGCAAACAATAGAAGAGTAGACCCAGGAAGATCTGCCTCATCCTTTGCTGGGTTTGGCCTTGTCACAGGTAGCAGGCAATTTCCTTCAGCATACTTGAGTAAAGAGTACCTAGGTGTGAGGCAGGGTAGGCTGTATTTGTGAAATCACTGGGTGTGTGTTGAGGGATGCTTAAAAGCTCTTTCATTACACCTCCCGCATTTGCCTCATCAGCACTAACTACATTTTAAGTGGTCGAAGCCAAGGTCAAAGATTCACAGTCACACCCTGGTCCGCCCAGCTAGCCAAGCTTGTTATCCTGTGAGCCTGTTAAGCTGATGTAAAGTGCAGGCAACGGTGTGTGGAAGTTCTCTGCTGGCCCATCTGCTATGACTGAAACGATGGACAGGTGTCCTTCGTATCTAATTGATAGGATTCTAATTACAGCCACATTCATTACTGTAGCCCTTCCCCTCTGTTCACACGGAGGAGCACCTCCCTCTCTCCATCCCAGCCACTTTCTCTTGTATCTTTCCTCCAAGTTAATCTCAATCCTTCAAGAATCCTTGCAATTTGCAGACTTCTCAGAAACAACACTGTCTTCTTATGGGATGTTTGTTGGAATCTCCCTGAGTCCCCAGGGAGATTCAGCGCACTTAGAAATGATAGAGGTCCAGGAAAAGTCAAGTCAACCAGAATTGGTGGATGGTGCTGATCAGGGGAAAGTGAGGAGAGAAATCACCTAAGAGACCTTGGTGCTCTTGGGGCAGAGGAGCTCAGTTCAAGGGGTCAGTTGTCCTCTGAGGTGACTTCTGAAGATGAACAGTGCACCCTTTGTTTCTCAGTAGTTGGAGGAGATAGCTGCCTCAAGTTCCAGCCTCCCCAGGCACAGCCTTATACATAGGTCCTGGGAACACCCAAGGGGGAGAGGAAGAAGAGGCAGGCGGGGCATCAGACATCCTGCAAGAATGCCTGTCACTTCAGTTGGAAACTCATACTAAGGAGTATCCGATAGACACAGTACTTTTTCCTTCACAGTGTCTTGAGAGGTTATATCATGGTGCAGCATGTTTGATTTTCTCAAAAGACTTAGAAGATACAAGGGGTTAATTCAATTTTCTGGTGTCTGTTGAGGCTTGCTTTGTGACTGACTTCATGGTCAATTTTGGAGAAGGTTCTGTGAGGTGCTGAGAAGATATATTCTTTTGAGTTTGGATGAAAGGTTCTGTAGATTTCTGTTAGCTCCATTTATAACGTCTGTTAGTTTTATTATTTCTCTGTTTAGTTTCTGTCTGGATGACCCGTCCATTGGTGAGGGTGGAGTGTTGGAATCTCCCACTATTAATGTGTGGGGTTCATATGTGATTTAAGCTTTAGTAATGTTTCTTTTATGAATGTGGATGCTCATGTGATTGGGACATAGATGTTTAGAATTGAGATGCCATCTTGGTGGATTTTTCTTTTGATGAGTATGAAGTAGCTTTCCCTGTCTCTTTTGATTAATTCTGGTTAAAAGTCTATTTTACTAGATATTAGAATGGCTACTTCAGCTTGCTTCTTGTGTCTTGGAAAATCTTTTTCAAGCCCTTTACCCTGAGGTAATATCTATCTTTGGTGCTGAGCTGTGTTTCTTGTATGCAGGAGAATGATGTATCTTGGTTTTATTTATTTATTTTTTATTAAGGATTTGAGTGGAAGCTGTTAGGTTACTGCTGATTTTTAGGCGATGTGCTTATTGCTTACAGTCCATCACCACTTAAGATTTTTGACCTTAAATCCAATCTTATGACAATAATAGAGGATTATGAGGATAATAGAGGAAATGAATAAATTCCTTAAAGAAATACAGGAAAATATAATTTAGCAGGTAAAGGAAATGAATAAAACTGTTCAAGACCTAAAAATGGAAACAGAAGTAATAAAGAAAATAGAAGCTGAGGGAATCCTGGAGATGGAAAACCTAGAGAAGAGACAGAAACTATAGATGCAAGAATCACCCACAGAATTCAGGAGATGGAAGAGAGAATCTCAGGTATAGAAGATATGATAGAAGAAAATGGTATATCAGTCAAAGAAAATGTTAAATCTAAAAAGTTTCCAGCCCAAAACATCCAGAAAATCTGAGACAATAAAAATTAGATTTTTAGTGGGAAACTGAGTCCATTGATATTGAGAGATGTTAGTGACTAATGATCATTAATTCCTGTTATTTTAATGTTGTTGTTGGTAGTGTGTTATATATATATATATATCTGTGTGTTTATATTTGTGTTTGAGTGTATGTGTGCTTGTGTGTGTGGGGGGTGTGTGGGTGTGGGTGTGTGAACATGAATGCTTCATTCTTTTGGCTTGCTAGTGTGATAATTATTTCCCATGTTTTCTTGGTTGAAGTTAGCCTCCTTGTGTTGGAATTTTCCTTCTAGTATCCTCTGTAGGACTGGATTTGTGGAAAGATATTGTTTAAATTTGGTTCTGTCATGAAATATCTTGGTTTCTCCATCTATGGCAATTGAGAGTTTTGCTGGGTATAATAGCCAGTCTGGGCTGGCATTTGTAGTCTCTTAAAGACTACAAGACATCTGTTCAAACCCTTCTGACTTTTAAAGGGTCTTTTGGCAAATCAGGTGTAATTCTGATATGTCTGCCTTTATGTGTTACTTGTCCATTGTAACTTTTAATATTCTTTGTTTTATATATTTAGTGTTTTGACTATTATGTGAAAGAAGGATTTTTTTTGGTCCAATATACTTATTGTTTTGTAAACTTTCATGTTTATAGGAAATTTTCTTCTATGATTTTGTTGAAAGTATTTTCTGTGCCTTTGAGCTGGAAATTTTATCCTTCTCCTATTCCTATCATTCTTAGGTTTGGTCTTTTCATAGTGTCCAAAATTTCCTGGATGTTTTGTGTTAGAAACTTTGTTTGGCTAATGTGTCACTTCCTCTATCATATCATCTATACTTGAAATTCTCTTGTCCATCTCCTACATTCTGTGGGTAATTCTTGTATCTATAGTTTCTTATTTAGGTTTTCCATCTCCAGGATTTCCTGTTTGTATTTTCTTTATTGCATCTGTTTCCATTTTCAGGTCCTGAACAGTTTTATTCATTTCCTTTACCTGGTTGATTATATTTCCCTGTATTTCCTTAAGGAATTTATTCATTTCCTCTTTAAAGGCCTCTATTATCTTCATAAGATTGGGTTTAAGGTCAAGAGACTTATGTATGGTAGACTGTCAGCAATAAGCACACAGCCTGAAAATCAGCAGTAACCTAACAGTTTCCACAGGTGTTTGCCTCATGTGGTAAGAAGAAATGAACTTGCCAGACAAACATCTCGCACAGACAACATCTTCAATGGTGTGTATTTCATTCATTGATGGCGTTATATCCTGGCAGGTGCTTTTTACAAAGTGGACAGAGACTGACTGGAAAGGGGAAGGCAGGAATAAGATCCCCCACCATGTATTCCTTAAGTGCTGTAAATGGGATGTGGAGCTCTGACCCGTGAAAGTGATCTGTCTCAGCACCAAAGAATGGAATGCACACAGGCTGAAGGGAAGCATACCTATCACTCACAACCTTCCATGCAAGGGGCCCAACTCTATTAAGAGCTCTGCCACTGAAAACTTCCCATTACACAGCTTTGCACAGTAACAGAAAAAAAAAAATCCCCGGCCCTGCCAAAGGCTTTTCCCAAGGCTCACAGCTGGAGTATTGTTTGTGTGTTCATACTTCTTTTTGGTGCTTCTCTTCCACTCTTTCTTTCTTTCTTTCTTTCTTTCTTTCTTTCTTTCTTTCTTTCTTTCTTTCTTTCTTTCTTTCTTTCTTTCCTAGGGCAAATTCCATACATTTTAAGCATTCTGAGGCACGATGATCCAGGACCACTCTAACCATTCATTCCAGCCTTGTTTTCTAAACAAGGAGGTACATTTGCATTTGCCCCTCTCTGCTACCTTCCAGCTCCATCCAGGTGTTTATGAGTTCCTGACGGTATTACATCTGGATGTGCATTACTTGGCCCAATGCTGTTTCGCAGCTGTGCTCACAGACCCCAGGTTTATAGGAGTATGACTGTCAGAAATTTTCCAACATATTTTATTACTCACTAGTATATATGGAGGTGAAATTCCCCTTAGAGTACGCATATTTCAGACATTTCAGGCTATCATGTTTTTAACTATAGACACATGCATTCCGGAATGTGGTTTTAAGCTAGGACATGTTTCATCCTGGGAGGCTCACGTTTCTAGTAAGGTACCCTGGTGATGACCCAGGTCCCACAGGGACTGTTCACCTGGGTGTTTATCAACACAGCTTAATTATCCACAGTAGAAGAATGCTGTGTTGTGGCTTGAGGATGGATTGCAAAGAAAAAATAATATTTGTTCCAGAAACACTGGTTCACTTATATGTTTAAGGAGACAGGAACCTGACATGAGCATGTAAGTGTGAATGACCACACACGAAGATGCCCAAATATACCTAGGTGTGGCACAGTGACCAGGAGCTCTGGATACCACAGACTATTCCCCATTTTCTCCTAGGCTCTTTTCCATGTCCTTTTTTGAGCACAGTATCCTGCAGATGTGCCTTTGGATCCCAGCTCAGTGTTCCTAGTTGTACGGCTTCAGACATAGTGTTTAACATCCCTAGACTCTGTTGGCCTCAGTGTGGACTGAGCACAGTGGCAGCCCCCTCCTCAGGGCATGTTGTTAAAATGCCACTCAGGTGAGGTGGGCATGGAAATCTAGGCTTGTCTCCTTACAGCTGAGCAACACGTGTTAGCAATGAATACTTTGGTTTCCAACGTCTACTTGGTTGTTTTTTGTTTTTTTTTTTTTTTTTTGGTTTTTCAAGACAGGGTTTCTCTGTATAGCTCTGGCTGTCCTGGAACTCACTCTGTAGACCAGGCTGGCCTCGAACTCAGAAATCCGCCTGCCTCTGCCTCCCAAATGCTAGGATTAAAGGCGTGCGCCACCACCGCCCGGCGATGTCTACTTGTTTTAATGAAAGAAATAAAAACATGTAATGCTAGCCTGAGTTTTGGTATAAGTATGCCGAACAGAAAGACAACGCGTTCCAGAGTGAACTGTAACATGTGAATGATCAGTGAGACAGTTGTCAGGGGGAAATCTTCAGTTTGGAGCAATGACTGACCCCCTGTGGCTTCCTCTGGAGGATATCAGGCAATAAGACCAGATGTCTGACCAGTCCTCTGCATAGTATGAGCAGCCGTGACCACAGGACGCTCCACGGAAGAAGCCTACGCCTGCGGTCTGTGCACATGAAGAGGCTTCAGTAAGGAGAGCAACAGACAGAGCACATCTGTGATTGAGAAGTCAAGACAAAGCTTGTGTGTTGACAAGACCTGCTTTACACAACACTGACAAGAAACAATCAACTTAGCACTGAGTCCACTAGAACCCACAATGCCGTGCTTCAGGAAGTGACATTTATGGCACGTGAATTACATCCCAGGGAAGCTGTTGTAGAAAGTACGCTTCACACAGAAGAGTCAGGTGCAGACTCCAAGTTCTTCATGCCTTACCACATAGCTGGAGAGCTGAGGAGCCAGTCAATACCATTGTAGAGATTACTAAACAGAAACAGAGCCAAATAAGTCCTCCTCTGGGGGATATAGCGTTAACTTCCACATATACCCTCATGCCAGGTGTGCACGGAAGAGGCAGCAGGTTGACTATCTCTGTCAACCCAGGCGATTACTGAATCATTGGAGGAAATATTATCTTGCCCTTAGGTGGATGTGGTTCCTGCCTGTTTGAAGGAGACTGTATAATGTCTCTGAAGACTTATATGTTTGAACACTTGGTCTCTTAGGCTTGGGATCTCCCTGGTCAGTATTGGATCTATGGCAGGCAGGACTCTTCCTGTCCTGGAAGACTGCCACACGGACCACCATGACCTCTGACAGTCCATCCTACAACAACAGACTTTATCCACTCAAACTGTGATCGAGAACAAACCCTTCCTCGACTAGTTTGCTTCTGCCTGGTGTTCCGTCACAGCCCTGATGCTGTGCTTCTTGCCATGCTTGCTGCAGAGAGGAGCTCCCGCTGCTTCTGGATTATCTGCAGAGAGAGCTGAGGATGCTGGGAAATAAGAGGGGACTGTGAGCTATGGAGCACAAACGGAAGCCAAAGGAAACAAACGAAACCAAGTAGAGATGAAGAGGAGGGCATTATCATGACCAAATGCAGCAAGAACGTGGACTGAATACCCGGAAGAAACCCAAGCATGGTTCAACTAACAGTTTATCTACAAACTGCGGAGGCCTGATTTCAAAATACAGCACATAAGATTTACAAATCCAAATTAAAAAGCGCCACCGTTGCTTATTGATTTTTAAATGCCATAGCCTGAGTTGTGTGTAGAAACACACACACACCAGCACGCTGGAGTGGCCACATATTTGGAGACAAGGTCCTTATGGGGGAATTAAGTTTGAACATGGTATTTAGTTGGGCTTTGCAATCATGCCACTGTTGCTCTTATAGGAAGGGAAAGATGGAAGAAGCTGTGGAGAGGTGCAAGGGAAAGGCAGACCCTAGAGCTAACAGAAAGCCCACCATGGGGATCCTCTCAGACTCAGGACCCAGGCCTCCAGATCAAAACTTTTGTCCTCCTAAAGTTTGAGACAATAGATTTCTGCTTTCTAAGAAAACCATTCTAAACAGTGTGATAGCGGCTTGAGCAAGTTAATATGTCAAGAAAAAGACCAATTAAAACCTCCAAGTCCTTCTGCAGAAGCAGTAAAACACCATTAACCATATGAGGCAGAAATGCAACCAAAGAGAAACTTAAGAGTCCGGGACACAGACACGGTCAACTAAAGGGTTAAGGATCATTGAGAAGGCAAGAAATGCTGGTGGTGTGTTCCTAATGTATAAAAATGTGTCTTAAGACCAAGGCTGAGTGATGCCAATATTTAAATAAAGTTTAAACACTGTTCTTAAACACAACAAATAGGAACCATGCAGATTGGAAAGAAAAAATAGATGACATTTGATAATTAGATATTCCCAGAGCATCATCTGACAGAGTGTGAAACCAGAACAGAACAGAGGTTCTTTTCTACTGTGGGAATTGGTGCAACTTCCATTTGAAGAAGGCAAAACCAGGAATACTCACTACAACAACAGAACGCATTGCCTCATCATGGCACAACCATAAATGTTGAATGCAAACACTCCTCACAACTTCCATCATTAGAGGGGAAAATGCCGACTCTTTGATTATCTCAGTCCCACAGTTGTGAGGAGTGAGGCTTCACAGTTCCCAGGAGATGTAATGTCATCAATGAACACATATCCAGATGCTAGCACCAATGTCTGGTGCAATGAGGGCTTAAGTGATAACAGTCCCTGGAATCATGTATCAAGGTATTGATAACTCATATTTAGAATATCATCCAAGAGTGCTCAATACTAATAGGAACTATTGATCATTTTAGAAATTAAATAGTAAATGCTACTTCTAAAATAAATATTAGGGCTGGCTCTGGTGATGTCTGTCTATTCTCTCAGGTACTCAGGAGGCTGAGACAGGTAAATTATTGATTAAGAGTTTGCCTGAACTACAAAATGAGTTTAAGGTCAGTTAAGGCAAGTTAGTGAGACCCCATTTCTAGTGCAAAATGACAAGATCCTTTAGTTGGTAAAAAATGCTCGCCTAGTCTGTGCAAAACCCTAGGTTCAATCGCTTATTCCAAAAATAAAATAATACCATATGGATACCATGTTGAAAAATTGGAGTTTTAGATATTGTTATCATGAACATTTTATTAACTCAAATAACAGTGACATTTTGGGAAAACTTATATAGGGCAGAACACTAAAAACCGGGCAATTATTTCTGTTAAGAATTTTATATAAAGCTATTTTACGGTTTTTTCCAAACTTGAGATACAGTGTTTTAAAAGTAATTAGTTTTCAACAATCTTGGACAAATACAAGAAAGATTGTGTTGTTGTTGTTGTTGTTTTTACAAAAATTAAGCTTTACTGTTGGCACATGAAGAATATCTTTTTTTTTAATTTTATTTTCCAAGTTTTTTTTTATTTACATTCAAAATCATTTCCCCTTTCCCGTTTCCTCCCTCCCCGAAAGTCCCATAAGCCCCCTTTCCTCCCTCTTTTCCCCATTCAACCCCCTCTCGTTACTCTGTCCTGGCGTTCCCCTACATCCAGTCTTTCCAGGACCAGGGGTCTCTCCTTCCATCTTCTTGGAAATCTATTGATATGCGAATTGTGTCTAGGATAAGAAATCACAAAGGGAGACAACTTTGGAGATAGAAGAATATCTTAAAGGAAGAGTTACCGTGAGCCTCACAGAGTCCTGTAAAATGGCCTTGGGATCAATCAGCTGGAAGTTTCAGCCAAACTTTAGACTCATTTGTGAACACTAGCATGCAGGTCACCACAGCCACCCATGGATGAGCCATAGATGGCATAAATGTACCCCACAGGACCCCTCGGCTCTCAGCCCCAGCATCTCCAACCTTTCTACCACAAGCCAAGTGTGCAGAGAGAGAAGATCCAAGAGGGAGAAGATCAGACAGTAGAATTAGCAGAACTCGGGGTGTGGTGGTGGCATTGTCATGACCTGAGTTGTAAACCTGTGTGAAGCATGACTCAAAATGGGCACCTCCATTTGGTGGTCCTGAAAGCGGAAGCAGTTTAAAGTCAGAACTAATTCCCCGTGTAATTTGACGTCAGTAAAACCCATTTTCAGAAGGTCAGTGCTCTCGGTAACAAAAAACAACTTGTTTTCAGTTGTAAAACTGCACACAAGCCTTTGGATTGGAGGTCACATAATGAGTTTAAAGCAAACTGGCTGGTGAATAAGGCTTACTTGGAGGTCATGTTTGTGAGTAAAGGCAGCAAGGCTTGGCTTATGTAAACCTCAGAATACTACTGTGGCTTGGACATTTTGAGAATAATTGCTGTTTCGTCAAAAGAATCCCAGAGACTGAGGGGAATGACAGGCTATGCCAAGGAAGACACACCTCCCTCCTTTGAGCTCATCATTCACCGATCGAAGGCTTTGAAAGACTCCTGTGCAGGCTGCAGATTCAGCGGGAGTCCTGAGTGGCATCGATAACAGCTGACACTGGTGTTCAGATGAACACAGAAGCAACTGTAAAGGTGGGAGATTATTCAGAGATTCATATCACTTTAAGGAAAGTTGTTTTAAGCACACCGTAGGGTAAACATGTAAAATACCTATAACTCAGTTCAGTTAAACAGTGGCTAAAGGAGGGTAAGTGTCTGCTTGAGGTGCTTATATCCGACTGGTTAATATATGGTGTCCATGAATACATTGGACATCGTCACTCCTGTTGTTATGACTTGTATCATCACAGAGTCACCAGTGTTCTCCCTAGCTATTCAGAAGACATATAAATGGGAGCTGAAGTAAGAAAAATGGAATCTTAGAAAAAAATACTTTCCTTGCAAAATTAGTTTAAACTTTTGGGTTGGTGTCGTGACTGTGTCTTCGTGTTGCTCTGATAAAATATCCTGACATAAACAGTCTAAAGAAGGAAGGATTTGTTTGACTCACAACTCTAGTTATAGTCCGTTACTGTAGCAAGGTCAAGACTACTCATATCACGTTCACACCCATCGAAAGCAGAGAGACAGATGGACATGTGGTTGCCTCGCATCTTCCACACTTACACAGTGCAGAGTCCCTTCCTAAGTGGTTCTAGATTGTGCAGAGTTCAAAATGAAAACTAACATCACAATTAGTCTAAATTCCCATGGGGATAGGCCAGGAGTGATATCACTGACAAGAGACAATCTGACGTTTACCAGGAAGATCAATCAGATCTGATTGATGAAGAGAAATGAAGGACTGAGTTTGAAGGGGGAAAGAGTAAGGAAGACATGTTTGTCTATATGTGATTTATTGTCTATATGCCAATACATCAATTATTATGGGTTATTGGGGACTGGCAGGCTGCAGAACAGATTGGGCGACAAAGAGATGAAATGACACATGAAGAAGTAGGCTACACCGTAGGAGACAATCTCTGCCAATTATAAATCTGTCGAGGGATTACTGTTTAGAATTAATAGACCACTGTAAAAATTGAGCACCCCAAATAAGTGTCACTAACAAGATAGATGAACTCACCAGCAACACTGAAGGCAAGAAGACAAAAAGCAAAGTGCTCACTCCGTCTCCTTTTGTCCAGACTACCACCCCCAAAGCCATTGCCTTTAGTGTGGGTTTTCCTGCTTCAAACAACCTGATGAAGGAAATCCCTCCAGGAGTGTCCGGCAGCTTGCGTTAAGTTGATCCCAGAGCCAGTAATGTGACGATTAAGACTAACCATGACCTATAGGCAGCCTGGATGCCTCTAACTATGGATGACTGGTCTAGTTGTACCACGGAGAGCATCTGGGTTATATCATGTGGGCAAGAAAATGGATACAGCAGGATATCATCATGTTAAGTAAAACAAGCCAGGCTTAGAATGACACACATGTCTGAGAATGACATCTCTCAAACATGGATTCTAGATTTAAACACATGCATTCCCACATATACACATACATTCACACACACAAACACACACACACACACACACACACACACACACACACAGCTAGAAAGGAGGTTATATAGAAGGAGTGAATTATTTGGAAGGGAGGACTACTATTAGATAGGGCGGTAGGAGAGGAGCAGGAGCAGAGTACAGTGACAAGCACAGGCAGAAGTCTGATCATGGAAATCTGGAAATCGTTATGAAAGAGGGAATATACTGGGTTACTTTGGAAACGGTCAGTGAGATGCTCTACCACAGTGTTCTTTAAAAGAGAAGAAACAATAGGCTATCACTCTGAAACAATGTATCCTGTCTTGAGGGGAAATGCTCACAGCAGGAGGTTGGGATGGAATAAACATGGTGGGAGTAGCTAACATACCAACCCTTCAGAAATGAAGATGGGGCATAAGTCCGTAGATAGCAAACAACTGGACAATCAGGGGATGGTTCACAGAAGTTACCAATGGACAGTTTGTTAAAGAAAAGATGTGTATAACAGTGTACATGTTAAGGTGTCTGCCTCAGAGGCCATGGAGATACATGCTAAGTGGGTGAAATACTTAACCATGTAAGCAGGAAGTTCTGAGTTCAGATCCTCAGCACCCACATAAAATCTGGAAGTGCTAGCAGAGACAGGACCATCCATTCCCAGCAGGCTTGCTGGTCAGTCAGTCTAATTGTTGAGCTCTGGGGCAGTGAGTAACCCTGTCTCAAAAAACAAGATGGAGAATGATTGAGGCAGACACTCAGCATCCACACACAACTACACACATGTGTACATACACATAGACATGTGCCCATACACACAAAATAAAAATAAAACATATTTAACCCATCCTTCAAATCAAATAATTTTATCTTTCCTCCTGAGTGTTCCTATAAAAATATACTGTTTTCTATGTTCTCACTACACTGTTACCGTTTTCTAACTTGTAGTTAACAGATATGAGATACTTGAGATGTGTAAACACCTAGTTCCTGGCTACACTGCAGGTATCACTTTCATCCTGTGGTGACTATTTTTGGTGTTCACTAAGGGGTGGGGCTTTCTGCTTCTTGTCTTCATTCTATGCCTGCTAGCTGAATTCTATGCTAAAATTAAAATTTCTCCATCAGCTGATTTTCTATTTCTGCTCTCCCTCCCCTTTCAATTAAAAGAGTTCATCATCCGTGGAAACGCCAGGCAGAAAGCGCGGTGCTCAAATAAGCAAAGCTAACTTTGTTACTGGCCCAGTCAACTGCCTTTCCTGGTGTGTTGTACCAAGCATGAGTAGTCTTCTCTATCACTGAGAGGAAACCGCAGGGCACCAGAGAGGGAAGCTGTGTAAAGGGTCTCTCCAGCATTTATCCAAAAAGCCCAGATGACAGGAGATGAAGGTGATGTGGAAGCTTGGCAGTGTGGACCTATGATTTTCCAGTCACATCCTGCAGCAGATAATGGATACTAACGGAACAGTGGTGAGGTTTGAGTGAAGTATCAGGCGGGCTGACAGCACTGTGAAGAAGAAGAACTTCTGTCCATGACTCACTTCAGCATCATGGGTACTGAGGGGCTGTCCCTGGGACAGCTGAGGGAGGGGATGAACAGAATCCTGTAGACAGTGTTTGCAACTCTTTAAAAGTCAGTGGTTACTTCCAGATACAAAGTTAAAAGAGCAGGTGCCAAGGGTGCAGTAAGACTCTTTGGGTGGGTCTTAACTACTTTCCCCACTGTATTTTTGCACAAGAGAGCCTCAGTGTTTCTGGAAAACACCTATTACTATCACATTTATAAAAATTATTACCATATGTAATTGCACAAAATAACAGGCTTCGTTTTCCCATTTTCATGCACGCTTATAACGTTCTTTGGTCTTGTAAACACTCTCCATTTTCATCTCCTTTAAATATTTGACAATTTCATCCTTGAATACATCCACCCCCGACTGCCCCTCTCAGCTCTCCATTCCTGCCCACCTCCTTCCTGACTACTTTCTTTCTCCTATCTTCAGGTCCCGCGTTATTGTCTGTACTTTTTTGTGCCCAGACCCTGTGCACATGTTCATGGTTTGACTACCTAGTTGTACCCAGAAGACAGCACCCCACGACCCTCTTCCTTGTCATTCATTCTGCTTTCCACAAACCATCCATCCCCTCTCCCATGATGTTCTCTGGGCCTTAGAAAGACTCACATGGATGTATCTCCAGGGGCTTAGGACTAAGCAGTCACTCATTCTCAGCAGGTTGACTAGTGATGGTCCCCATAGAGCCCCAATTACACTTTAGTTAGAAAAGACTTCCATACACATTACATAGCTGACATGTATTATGCAGTAAGTGTGGTGTTTGATAGCTTTAGTTGGGAGACAGACTTAAACTGGGCACATAATCAACAGAACAACCATTTAAAAGAGGTGATTGAATCTGTTCAAATGCAACTCACTACTAGATAACCTGTAGATAACTGTTAGGATGCTATGACCAGGTGCATCACCAGTTGAATGAGCATCATAAAACCCCCAAAGAGAAAAAAATATTCTCAGACTACAGTGTCTATATTTAGCCTTTTTGGACTCCTCTGAACAGTTTAACTATCAATCACACACGTTAGTAGCAACCAACAGATGTGTAATTGGACTTAAGAACCATTCAACAGGAGGGAAATCATGCCTTATACTGGACATTTAGACAGCTTCCTACTGAGGTCATGGATCTTAGAAAAGAATCTATTACCATCACTTTGCTAGAATAGTTTATTTTCCTTTCTCCATTCTAAGTTTTATCCATATAACCACAATAAGTGTAGCTACCACTCCTCATCAAAGAAGTCTCTCTTTAAAGAACATGGAGATCCTCACAGAAAATCACAACCACACACAATGCAGAGAACAGGTTGTGTGGAGCCCAATCCCAACAGATGCATCTACAGCATAATCCTACTTCTATGACTCAGGGAACACTATAGGAGAGGGGCTGGAAAGACTGTAGAAGTCAGAATACTAGACAGTGGGTGATGAATCAGTCTATTAGAAATGGAGGCATGAGCAAGACTGGAACAATGCAACATCAGTGGACATGCTAACATAGAAGGAAAATTCTGTAAGATGCCACCACCAGATAAAGAACTACATGTAGCTAATGACCTTTCAGAGAAGGACAATTAACCTTGCCCAGGGATGAGTTCCCTTATTGGTTGTGCAGGGCAGAGTGGTCAACCTTGAAACCATATACGCACAATCAACAAACAACAAAAATGAACTGGACTGTATTTATTTGTGTGTGTGCATGCACACATGTGTACATCTGACAATAATATAATCTAATAAAAGCTATCGATTTGAGAGTTGCAGGGCATGGGGACAATTTGAGGGAAGAGAAGAAGGGAAAAAGTAATTTCAATTAAAAACTCATTTCAACAAACAAAAGTGTTTCCTGCCATTCTCTTAGCCCAGGGGTGCTGTATGCTAAGATTATGAACTTGATCACAAATGTTCTGTCTTTTGATATAAAATAAAAGCAGTTGACCATCATCACACAAGAAGTTCTTTTGTAATTTATGATTTAAAAAGAACCCAGAATTTAAGTTTCATGATACTGATGCTGCTGAAAACCTACAGCATTTTAGGCAGTTTGTACTGATGCATATATTAAAGAACAAAAAGAGATAACAGACAAGCTAACAGGCAATTATGGATAGAAAGATGGATGGTAGGTAATTGGATATCGATGGATAGATAGACAGATGAATATGTTAGTGAATATATGTTTGTATGTATGTATGTATGTATTATGGATGGATGGATGGATGGATATATGAGCAGATAGATGGATAGATTAGTGAATAGATGGATCAGTAGGTATGGTGATAGGTGGGTGGAAAGATGGATAAATGAATAGATGGTGATGATAGATAGATAAACAGACAGATGATGAGTAGTTTGGTGATTAGAGCGAGTGGATAGGTGGATGATTGGATAGAAATTCACGGATGACTTATGACAGATATATAGATCGGTAGATAGATAGATAGATAGATAGATAGATAGATTGGACAAATGAAGGGTAGTTAGATGATTAGAATGAGTGAATAGATGGATGGTTGGGTAGAAAATTCATAGATGATTTATGGCAGGTAGATAGATGATAGGTGTATAGATAGATCAATTGATTGATCGATAGATGATAGATGGGTGGATGGATGAACGGGTAGACATGAATAGGTAATGAGTGACAAATAGGAGAATGATGGATAGATGGTTGGATCGACAGACACACAGACATAATAGGTAAGATTCAGATAATGCAGAGAGATGCCTGTGCCTTATTACATTGCCCAGGAAAGCTTGAGAGGGAAAACCTCCCTTATGGTCTCAGTTCAGACCTTTTAACTCTTATCCATGTTGTATGGGCTCTGCACAACGTCCTCTGCTAAGATGCTTACACCCTGCCTGGGACTTCCTGACTGCTTTGGAGCTCAGTGCCTCTCTTACAGGTAGACTTTCTCTTCCCAGGGGAACCCGGGACTCACGTGCCTTTCCAGTACTCTCTGAGCTCTCATCCAGGAAGGAAATACCTTCTTCAGTGTGGGAAACTGAAGCAGCTTCTCAGGGTGGCTGTGTTCAAATGGGAGCTCTGAAGCTGCTGGGAGAGAAACCTCTAACTCTTCCTGTGAATGTGGAAAGAGACTGGAATCCACCACTCCAGTAAAGCCCAAGCAATACTGTCTCCATCCCCTACAGTACTGGAGAAACAGGCACAATGCTACCATGCCTGACTTTTTATATGGGTCCTGGGGACTTAACCTTGGATCTTCATGCTTGTACAGAAAGTGTTTTTATTTATTGAGCAATCTGTGCAACCCTATTTATTTTTTATCCTAAGATTTTTTTCTGGATCAAATATACAATCTTATAAGCAGAAAAAGAAAAAAAAAGGCACAGCCTTCTGCTGCCCAAAGTGATCAGAGCCGTATGGGAAGACAGACAACAGAGGGGAAGGTGTGTCTACAAACACTGTGGTTAGCCCAAGAGGTAGGTCACCTGTCACTCATCCATCCGCTGGAATCTCTGTCCTTTGGGAACAGGCAGATCCACACCACCCATGCAGACTGTGGTCTTCTGAAATTTGCCACAGCCTCACCTTCCTCTGATGGCACCTCAGAGAATTTATGACTTGCCATGCATATGTGCAAAGATATAAAATCAAATAAACTGCTCTTTTCTTCAGAACATCTGTCTCCCTTATGTGGCAGTTATTGGGCAATTTCCTGAGGAATTTATTATTAAACCAGGGGGAGGAAAAGAAGTCTTAGGATAAGCTATGGAAATCCCACTGTGTAAGGCATGGTTGAGAGAGTGTGTGCCCTGAATGATGGAGTGCTACGTAGACTTTGAAGAGCTTCCTTGTTTTTCACGGGAGCTCAGACTCATTCTTTACCTCAGCTTCTCAAGATGGGTGACCAGGTTGAAGATGAGGCAGTCTAAGGGTCCACAAGCACCAACTCCCCCCTGGAGACTTGAAACACTGTGATATCCACCTTTCTTTCGAAAACTATCAACTGAATTGGTATTTCTCCAAGATCCCACAACAGGTGCAGAGTTAAAAGACTGATCGTGTAAGGAACTGCTCACCACTGTCCTGAAGACTGTGGGTTTTATTTGACAGGGACATCAGGGTCCTTGGAAGAAAGGAGTGAAGGGGAGGGGGGCAGTTTTGCTCTTTACCCTCCCTTCCTCCCTCTCTCCCTCCCTGCCTTCTTCTCTCCCTCCCTTTCCAGCCCCTTCCTCCCTTTCCCTCTCCCTTCCCACCTCCATTCTCTCCTTCCATTTTCCCTTTCTCGTTTAGCTTTCTATTTGTGGCTGTTGTTCAATAGAAATTAACTCTAAACGAATTTTCCTGTTTATCATACATGATTTTTTTAAAAAAAAAATTTGGCAGGAAAAAGGATAATAAACTTAGGCTCTAGACAAAAAGGCTAAGATTTTTTTGTTTTGATCTTAACATGCTGTAGGATCCTGGGTCCCCACATCTCTGCATTATTAATGTCACATGGGTATTGTACGGCTGCTATTGTGACTTATATTTTAATAAGTCGGTGAAAGAAGAAGAGCAATAGTTTCGCTAGTGTCCGTGAGGTCAAAGGTGTAACAGTGCAGACCATTTGATAAGAGCTGCACGGGGCGTGCTTGATGGGGACACAGGCTGCGAAGGTGCCCTCCTCTCTGCCCCTTTACAGGGGCTGAGCCAGGCTGGATTTCTAATGCCAACTCCACCACTATGCCTGAGTAGAGGACACCCTAGAATATATACTTTCCACACAGAGAGACATAGGTAACCCCTTTTTATTCCCAAGTAAGAAAAGGGATAGCAAAGAGGCCTCTTTAAACATTGTAGGCAGACAATACCATGGAGTGAGGCTTTGTTTCCAGCTCTCTGTGAATTGTAACAGAGTTTCGCTACACATTCCACAGTCCATTCCAAGTAGTTTCTTGGGACAAGGAAATCATGATCTCACCGAAGAAAGCAGGCTGCTGCCCCTTTCCCGATAGGCCTTCCGAAAGGTCTGGGAAAGGAGCTGTGGATTTTTGTGCCTGCGCAATGAAAAACAGAATAAAAGTCCCTTCACTCCATGTGCTTGGAAAGCGCCAAAGTTATTTGTCCGAGGTGTCTGATCTGGAGAAAGTGCCAGCCCCAGGGCGTTTCAGTTCTTTGAAGGTTTCATTATGGTGGGTTGAATAACCCATAATAATAAAGACGGAGCAGACAAGTTGGAAAACTCGCAGCATATAAACTTTTACTGAACTAAGTCCCTTCATTAAACTGAAGCCGCACCTTTGAACTGTGTGGCTAACGTCTGTGTAGTAATAAGCTTCATGTGGATTATGACGTTTCTATTTGATGTGTAACGGATCTTGGGAAGGCCCCCGCACATCTAAGAGTCTGACCGAGGCGAAAGTTCTGTGAGAGCTGCTCCGTCCTGCCCAGCTCTCTTGAGTATTAACCCTGGCTCTGCCGCTCTGAGGAGGAGCCTCGGGCCCTTTGCAAACAGCTGGTGGGGGGGGGGGGGGAATTTTGCTCAGTCTTGCAGGCACTTTGCTTGCTCTCACAAATGACTAGGGAGATGGTGAAAGCAGCCTTTGCTTGTGGCTGTCACTCTCCCGGGCCAAGGCGCAAGCTGAAGAGGACAAAGGACTCTGCCAATCCAGGAGCAGGCCCAGTGGCGGGAAGCATGGGCCACACTCTAGGGATGGTTTTAACAGCGTGTTCTTGCAACTCACAATGCTCGAAAGGAAGCTTTGGGCAGAGGGCTGGAGGGAGGTGTGCTTGGCACTGAGAGTCCCAGCAGAGCAGATGGGCTCTCCCCATCTAGACAGAATGGTACTGTCCCAGACGGAAAGGTCTCCCAGGCCAGACAGTCCTGAAGCACCACCCTGCTGAGGGGCCTCGCAGGCAGAGAGGCAGAAAATAAGAGAACAGCAGTGTTCATGCAGGCAGGGTAATTAGTAGGGTGAACTAGGTTCACAGCCTGTGTGTGTGTGTGTGTGTGTGTGTGTGTGTGTGTGTGTGTGTGTATACACGTGTGCATGCATGTGTGTGTTCTGTGTGTGCATGTGTGTGTATCTGTGTCTGTGTTCTTGTGCATGTGCATGTACATGCATGTGTGTGTGTGTCTGTGTTTTTCTGCATGTGCAAGCATGCATGCGTGTGTGTGTGTGTGTGTGTCTTGAAGTTCTCTATACCTCATCCATGAGCTCAGTGTAACAGCATCCTACTTGGGTTTTAAAGGCCATTATAGAAAGTAAACAATTCTGTAACTGGATTTGTTTCTTAAGCAAGTCAAAGAAATTCCCTTTCCACAGTTTGTTTCAGATATCAGGTTTCAAACACAGAATCCCTAAACTCAGAATCTAAACAATGATGCTGTCAACAACCCAGTGGCCTCGGATTTTGCATTTAAAACCATGTGTGGGAATGAATGTGCATGGCAAGGGTGTGTATTTTCAAGTCATGGACTTGGCAGACTCGAAAACTGTAGAACAACATGTCCCCTCATTTTAAAGCACAAACCCTTTACAGCCTCCCTGTGCTGAGAATCTGGCTCTGCTGTTCCCTCCGGAGGAAGTGTTCCTTGTACGGTCCTTTTATCTATTGGCTCTTTTTGCATGCTCAGCTTGAAGGTATTAGCATAAGTTTGTGTGCATTTAATTTTGTGTAGATCTTGGTTTTCAAAGAGCACAGGGAAAAGTAAGTTGGTCCCTTTCTTGGTGATGTACCACAAAGCACAAGGCAACACGGACCTGCCTTTGAACAACGAGTGTCACGTGTTCACTTACAGAGAGAACAAGTTTCAGTCTACCTCAGTGTTTGCTTCAACCGGTGTCGGGTCCTCTGTTAATAGACCAGGGCAATTAGTTGTCTTTGTCTAAAGTTGACGCAAATTTGAGACACATAGTCTGTGCTGTGTTCCTGGTGGTTAACCAGAGACCTAAAGATGTGTGCTACTTTGTATAAAACAGTGAAACATTTTAACACCGAATTTCCTCAGAGTCAGACCCTCAGCACAGGGAGGCTGTTTCCTGTTTCATCCACTGTTATTTCAAGACACCTTTAAAAAATATGCATAGGTCTTGTGAGAGATGGAGCCTGGCCGTGTTCAGAGTGCTGCCCTGGTTAAACAAGCTCTCCAGTGGGCAGGAAGCTGTGCACAACAGCAGAGTCAGGAGGGCACCAGTGTGCTTCATCGGGCTTTGTGTTCTGCAAAGAATGTGCACTGGCCATTCAGGAAAAGCATTCACCACTCTCCCAGCTGTCTTTAAGTCCATAAGGAGTACATCCCAGGGAAATGAGGTGATATGACTGCGTATGGAAAAAGTAGTCCCTGTCCTCAGGACCCATTCTGCCTTGGTCCTCACAGGGTCAAGTTGAGCAAAGGACAGAGGCTTTGCCCCCTGGTGTCGAACACAAACTGCACATGGCTGCCAAGAATGGCCAAGGGTCTATTTTAGTCTGTGTTTTGTCAACTTCAGCATTTAATGCTATGCCTGATATATACTCTAAGGTCACTGTTGAAAATATAATCTAGATAGGTCTCTAGAAATGGGACAGACAAGGCAATCAAATAACAAACACAGTGTCAGTCTCCACATAATAGGCTCTTGGCACAAAATGTAAGACACAGCTGTTGCTCAGAAATTGTCCCTCCAGATATGGGCTTGGAATGGATAAACATCACTGTTAATAGAGCTGAGAAGTTGCTGCATTTGAGCTTGGGCCTATATGAATTTAAAGTTACATTAGATGGTGTTGAGTAATTTTAGGAGAATTCATTTTAATTGAATGGAAACATAACTATCATAAAATAATTTACGTCCAAGAGGAAACTATTTTCTATGCTCTGTAGAAATGTTTATCATTTCTCTGTATTTAACATCAAACTAATAAATGGATCTTTTTTTTCCCTCAAAAAGTAAAAGCCCACATCTCCTCATAAGAAAATAGAGAAGTCAACTGCTCTCAAAGTACAAAGCAATCATTTCTCAGGTTGCCTTTTCCAAGATGGCTCTAGGGTTAAGTAGAGGCTTCTATTTGAAAAGGATGGTGAGTGGGTATTTTGGCAAGTTGGGATTCTAGGGAAGTTATTTTTGTTATGTACGAGGCTCTTGGTTTTCATGTTTTAGCATCAGTAATATACTATGTAAATTAAAAAATAAAAATTCCTTTTCATTGGTTGACAAAAAGATTGGCCAGGGAGAAGGTGGAGAGAAGGTAGCCCCCGTTGATACTCCTGAGCTGTGTTATACATTCATGGAGGTTCTTTGTAAATTCTTCCTAAAGCCTCACTTTCCCTGTAGGCTGCTGCTCTAAGTTCTCTGTGTGTGTCTTCTGGGCTTTGCACATTATACCTGCTCCCTAGCAAGCAGCTGTCACACCTAAGTAATTCCTCACCTTGTCACCACCGTCTGTAGCTGGCTCGGTCTACTGCACAGCACATCCCAGCCTCCCTTGGGAATCCCATTTGATGGAGACACCTTCTCCTCTCCAGGCTGAATCCAGATGCATGCTCACACCTTCCATTCTGCCCTGCATTCACAATAAGTTTTCTGTCCAATGCAGGATTTCAATAAGAACCTTATAGCTTTTCCTGATCCCGCCCCTCTCTCTCCCATGGGTCCCCAGCCACAGGGTCCCTAGCAATAGCCTTCTTTCTCACCAGCCCTCCCTCTCTCCTTTCCAGGTGGCCAGTGAGGGTTTCCTTTTTTTTTAATTTATTTTTTTACACTCCATATTCTACTACCCCCCCTACCCCCGTCCACCCTCTGACCATTTCACATCCCATACCTCCTCCCCACCTCCCTCCCCACTCCCCACCCCTGTCTCCACTTGGATGTTCCCACATCCCACCCCCACCTCCTGACCTCCAAACTCCCTGGGGCCTCCAGTCTCCTGAGGGCCAGGCACACCATCTCCAAATGAACAGACCCGGCTGTCTTCTACTACATGTGTGTTGGGGGCCTCATACCAGGTGTATGCTGCCTGTTTGGTGGTCCAGTGTTTGAGAGATCCCGGGAGTCCCGATTAAATGAGACTGCTGGTCCTCCTACAGGATTGCCCTTCTCTTCAGCTTCTTTCAGCCTTCCCCAATTCAACAACAGGGGTCATCTGCTTCTGTCCATTGGTTGGGTGCAAACAGCTGCATCTGACTCTTTCAGCTGCTTGTTGGGTCTTCTGGAGTGCGGTCATGCTCGGTCCCTTTTTGTGAGCACTCCATAGCCTCAGTAATAGTGACAGGACTTGGGACCTCCCCTTGAGCTGGATCCCACTCTGAGTCTGTCTCTGGGCCTTCTTTTCCTCAGGCTCCTCTCCACTTCCATCCCTGTAATTCTTTCAGAGAGGCACAATTATGTGTCAGAGCTGTGACCGTGGGATGGCTCCCCTCTCCCTTATCTGATGCCCTGTCCTTCTGCTGGAGGTGGGCTCCACAAGTTCCCCCTCCTCACTGGCAGTCATTTCATCTAAGGTCCCTCCCTTTGAGTTCTGAGAGTCTCTCACCTCCCAGGTCTCTGGTGCATTCTGGAGGGTCCCTCAACCTCCTACCTCCTGAGGTTGCCTGTTTCTATTCTTTCTGCTGGTCCTCAGGGCTTCAGTTCTTTTCCCTCACCCAATCCCAGATCATGTTCCCCTTTCCCCCACTCCCCCCCATCCACTTTCCCTCCCAGGTCCCTCCCTCCTTCCCCATTTGTGATTGCTTTCTTCTCCCTCCCAAGTGGGACTGAGGCATCCTCTCTTGTGCACTTCAGCTTGTTGACCTTTTTGAGTTCTGTGGACTGCATCTCGGGTACTCTGTTCTTTTAAACATCCACTTATTAGTGAGAACATACCATGCTTGTCCTTTTGGGTCTGAGTTACCTCTCTCAGGATGATATTTTCTCGTTCCACCCATTTGCCTGCAAAACTCAGAATGTCCTCATTCTTAATAGTTGAGTAGTATTCCATTCTGTAAATGAACCACATTTTCTGTATCCATTATGTGGGACATCTGGGTTTTTTCTCTAGCTTCTGGCTATCATAAATAAGGTCGCTATGAACATAGTGGAACATGTGCCCCAGTGGCATGGTAGGGCATCTTTTGGCTATATTCCCAAGAATGGTATAGCTGGGTCTTCAGGTAGATCTATTTCCAATTTTCTGAGGAACCTCCAGATTGATTTCCAGAGTGGTTGTACCAGTTTACAATTTCCACCAGCAATGGAGAAGTGTTCCTCTTTCTCCACATCCTCTCCAACATGTGCTGTTGCCTGAGGTTTTGATCTTAGTCATTCTGATTGGTGTAAGGTAGAATCTCAGGGTCGCTTTGATTTGCATTTCTTTGATCACTAAGAACTTTGAACATTTCATTAGGTGCTTCTCAGCCATTTGAGATTCCTCTGTTGTGAATTCTTGGTTTAGTTCTATACCCCATTTTTTGATTGGGTTGTTTGGTTTTCCTTTTAATGCCCAAGTCCAATGATATCTTCCTCTGTTTTGAATCTTTTAACAGCTTCATATATGGCCCTGAGATAAATAAAAAATTGATCGTCTTGCCAGCAGATTTCATGTCTTCTTCTGAGCTGTCAATGAGATCAACTTTTCTAAGATTCCCTAATGTTGAACCTACAATCCTTCCTTCCCAGAATATTTCCAGTCCTTGATCTATCAGATCAAGTGCCTATCTCTTATTCAAAGCCAGATTTGCCACCATCTACCCCTAAAAGACTCCCCTGAAAAGGAAAACTATGTTAGGGTCCTTTCCAAAATCAATGTATGTACTGCCCGAGGGAGAAACTATGTCCCTGGCAACATGTTAATGTGGGCAATTCTGTCACCGTGACAGCATCATGAGCATGGAGAAATGATCATATCTAATGTAGAACAAGAACAGCCTCTCAGTTTTAACGATCCTGGTCCTCATCAGTTTTCATTTTGTTTTAGGTTAATCGATCATGGTATATGAGATAATACTAGAGAGAACATTGTCAGTGGAGTTTGAAGGCTTAGAAGCCATAGCAGAATTCCACCGAGTCCAAAAGAATGCAGTATACTGGGGCAGAAGAGCATGAACCTGGGGAACATGGGACACAAGATGCACTACTTATCTCCCAAGGCTGACTGCTTTGCACCCAAGGTACTTCTTATAAGAGCCATTTGCCACCATTATTGCATATTGGACACTGTATGTAGCTGAATGTACTAATGCTGACACGATGTCAGGAGGGCTGCATTGACTGCAGGAGGCAAGCCCCTCTCAGCTCTGTTTTCAGGAGCCACAGGGTCGTGCACATGCGCGGCTGGCCAGTGACTTGTTCTTATGTGGCTCAGGCGCCCGCCGTGTCCTCTGGCCACTGTGCTCTTCCCCTCATCTTTGAGGCAGGCTGGGATTTGCCTTTGCAGGGTCTCCAAGCCCTGTGCTGTGCCTGGTGTGCAGTTCAGGAGGCGTCTCTGTGAATTGGTAGATGCTGTGATTATATGAGACAGATTTGGATTAATCAAGGGACTGAAAATGGTTCATCATTTTGACTTCAGGTTAAGCCTTGCCTCTCCATGGGTTTTATATACAAGCCCTATGCTGTGTTGAAAGGGACCAATGCCCAAGGCTGCAGTTGATGGGAAATAGAAGATGTGTGGAGTTTCTAAGCATTGAGGTCTGCAGGCTAGAGCCCCAGAACAGCCTTTCCTTGCTATTTGACCTAATTCTGACTGTTGAGCTTCTCTCAGCTAAACACATACCCAAGGGATTGGGAGATGGGTCAGTAGGTAAAGCTCTTGAGAAACAAGCTCATCTGAGGACCCAAGTCTGGTCTCTGGAACCTAGCTTAAAGAAACAAAACCAAGCTGGGAGTGTTCGTGTGTGCCTATAACCAGAAACAAATGGGTGTGGTAGTTATGCATGCCTATAACCAAACAAAATGGCTGTGGCTGTGCATGCCTATAACTTCAATGCTGGTGAGGCAGAGACAGGCGGATGCCTGAAGTTTACTGGCCAATCTAAGAGAAACGGGCAAGCTCCAGGGAAGTGGGAGAGACCTTATCTCAATAAAACAAAAGAAGATGCTTAAGTTTAACCCTGGCTTCAATGCAGTCATACATGTACAAACCACACACATACACACACACACACACACAATTACACACACAAATACACATACACACACATATATACACATACACACATACACATACATATATACACATACACACACACAAATACACATATACACATACACACATATATACACATACACACATACACATACATACACACATATATACACATACACACATACACATACATAAACACACATGCACATACACCACACACATACATACACGCATGCACACATACATATACACATACACACATACATACACACAATTACACACACAAATACACATATACACATACACACACAATTACACACACAAATACCCATATACACATACACACACATATATACACATACACACACATACACATACATATATACACATATACACATACACATACATATATACACATACACACATACACATACATAAACACACATGCACATACACCACACACATACATACACACATGCACACATACATATACACATACACACATACATACACACATGCACACACACATACACACATACATGCACACATGCACACACCTCATCTCACCTGGGACCTTGCTCTATAATGCATGTGTAGGTGATAGCCCCTGAGTGGGGCAGAGAGAGCTTTCTCTGAGTCAGATTTCCTGGGCAACTGGGTCACAGAGCTTTTTACAGACCTAGATTTACTGAGTTCTGTTGAGTGTTCTTCTCTAAATAGCTAAGGTTCTTTCTAACTTCTTGTTTGTCTCAACTGGGCATCATTTTAGGTTGCAATCATGCATATTGTATTTTTCTTTACTTCATAGGATGCTTTGATACACATTTTAAAAATAAGTCAATATTTAGAAACAGTGACAAAAAATATCGAACTGGTGTCTCTCACTTAAAATCCAGACACTCACCCACACACCCAGCACTGTCAGCACAAAGTCTTGTTCTCAAATTTTAACATTTCTTTTCCTCTGAGGCGTATCTGCTGTACATTTAATTACCAATAATTGCCCACCAGGTGGAATGGTACAAGAAGTAAATATCAATAATTAGTAATTGTGTAAGACGGCTCTTTTTTTTTTCCCTTTGGGGAGATTTATTTCTACCATTTCGCTCAAGCACAGCCCTTGAAATATGAGATAATGGATTTTTATTGATTTTCAGCTGAACATTGAAGATGTACAAAATACATTTCCATAACTTTGATGACCATGAGCTTGAGGACGTATTGATTGGAGAGACGTGATACATTTGTTTGTTTAGAATATGATCGTTATGAAAGGCAAGGGTGCTTGCCTGCAGATAGATATGGTGCAGTGCACTAGGAAAGGAAGTGGGCAGATTGACTGCATTCAGAGCCCTGTCGAGGCGTTCAGAGCTCCCTGCAGGGCCCTGCCACCTGCGCTTCTTGGTTCAAGAGTAGCTCAGCAGTCTCCATCTAAAGTGAATTGTGCACAAAGGACACAGTACATGGAGTCACCACAGGTATTGTTTGCATGTGTGTGAGTGCATATGTGTGTGTGTTCATGTGCGTGAGTGTGTGCATGTGTGTGTCTGTGTGTGTGTGTATGTGCTTAGGTGTGTGTCTGTGTCTGTGTTTATATGTCTTTGTGTGTGCATAGGTCTGTGTCTGTGTGTGTTTGTGTATGTGGTGTCTGTATGTGTGCACAGGTGTGTGTCTGTGTGTGTATGTGTATGTGTGTGCATGTGTGTTCGTTCATAGGTGTGTGTAAGGAAGGCTTGGAAGAGTTCAAGGTCACACTCTGATTTTCTCAACAGTTAGCCAAGTAGGTTTGAGATCAGGGCCACTTTCAGGGAAAGTATTCTTCCCAGGGAGCTGCAACAAGCCAGTGCCTCAGAGGCTCCTCAATAAGGACTCAAAAAGGATTAGAGAGCTCTACAAAGTACATTCAGATGCAAATGGTGTTAGTGAGAAACAAAGGGTTAATTTATTTCTCAGAGGCCCTCTCAGCCCAGAAGCAATAACAGGGCCTCAACAGCCTCAATCCAGTTACAGCAGCCATCTTCGCAAGTAAATCAGTCAGAAGCAGCCTATCCAATCAGCTGTCTGTCTATTGATCTGGGTACTGAAAGCAGGAACTTGGCAGTGTGGCTGCTTCGGCTGGTCCTATCGGAAGTTAGATTGGCTTTAAACGAGGCCCTAGAGACTGATCATGCCCAGTTCCTGATGCAGTCCTCATAGGGTAGAGGAAGGACCCAGAGGCTCCCTTCCTGCCTCTTATCTGTATTAGATAAGAACAAGTATAAAAAGAGAATGAAAAAAGCTCACAGGGCCACTGCGTATACTTGGCACAAGCATGTGGAAGTATGTGAAGTTAGACAATGTCTGTCCCGTGTATACAGGGATAGGAGCAAGTCCTGAAAATCAATACAAACAGACAAAGAGTCCAGTAGATGGAGTGAAAATCAGCATGGACCACATGGTAAAGGTCCGTCCTCATGGCTACCAAACACATGGAAAGGTAAGAGTGACTTCAGCAGCAGGTGGCAAGTACATTTGGTACCTGAACTTCAAGGTGAGATTTTCCAGCAAGTGGGTGTTTCTTCATACTGGCTTTCTATTTCTGATCGGCTGTGTGCTTAAAGCAAACCTTACATTTTAATGTACACGTTACTGAGAGACATGTTCCAGAGAGACATCTGCTGTAACCCATCACTTCGACCTGATTTCGTAATATGTAAGTTGAAGCTGTGTGGTATATAATTCTTAGCCTAAACAACAGCCTGATCAGGGTCGGAACACAAGAGTGCAGAAAAGGAAAGTGCACAGCAGGTTCTTCAAGGAGACGATCTTTCTTGCAGTGGCGCAGGTTTCAGAGTCTTCGCGCTCCAGCAGTGAGAGCATTAGCAGAAATGCAGAAATAGCCCGCTCTTGAATTTTAAATTATAGCCAGATTTTTTTTTCCTGCTACTGAAATTATACTTTCAAAGATTCCCAATGTTTCTAAGAATAATCCATTAATAGAAGAAAAGGAAAGTGAAGAAGAAGAAGAAAAAAAAACCAAAATAGAGGGTGAGATTATCTGGTGTTTTTATGGGAGAAAGTGACATGAATATTGTCAAAGAATGTGCTTAAGAGTAAAGTTGTATTTAAAAATTAATCACTGATCTTTTCCAATTGTGTCTGTGGTCCCCATCAAGAGTGTCCTTTGTCTCTACAACTGGAGGACCCAGCCTTCCTGTGTCATCTGACTCCAGGCTGACTCTTGGTGGTGGTGCCAAGACTCTGTGCGGTCAGAGCCTGCCCAGCAGGGGTCAGATAGGAATGGGCTCAGGGTGAAGCCTGTGTGATCTGTCAGTCACCGGCCTAGCATCGATCTTGTCCCACGGATATGGATGTAGGGAAAGATTCATACCAGGCCCTTTGCAGACAATCTCTGCGACAAGTTGCTGTCTAAGAAACTTCCATCACACTCCTTGCATCTGGCTCCAGTGCCCCAGCACCCTGGGACTGCAGTATAAGGTGTTTCATTACCAAAGAGGAAACTGAGGCACAGAGATTCCAGAGACTTGCTTGGTGGTCATGGCAGAATCATTTCTCCTGGGTCACCGCCAGTCTTTGCTTCTATGGACTCAGCAGACAAGGAAATGGTTGTCCAAGGAGGGACCAAGCCTTGTTGAGTCAGGAAAAGCAAAGCTCCCAGAACACACTCTGCTTATTTGAGGCTGAGTTTCATGATGTATTCCTTGCCGTGCTTGGAGCTCACTATGTAGATATTGCTGACCTTGAACTTAGAGATCCATCTGCCTCTGCCTGAGTGCTGAGATTAAAGGCACGCAACATATTTTTCATAGAGAATTAGGAAGGCAGTCTGTAAACGTGAGACATACCCACCTCATAGTCACTATTCCAGAATGACGTGGAACAATCTGAAAGCCATCAGGATCTAGCCCAACATAATAACGAAGTATGTTTGGAAACATAAAATATCATCTCAGAGGAATATTGCCAAGAAATCCAGCTCGTAGCTAAAGCTGGGAAATTAAAACATTTCCCCCGTGCTCAGCTGCTGGACCTAAGGCTGCAGGAGGATTGAGATGGCACCACCACTACATTACAGGGAGCACCAGGAAGCAACCCACAGCCCTCCCTGTGTTGGGGTAAATCTGTAACCCCAATAGGCCCATGCAAAAACACACAACTCAGTTACAATATTCATAAGCTCCATGCCTAGATTGGGCACATTTACCACTACACTACTCCGTTCCCCAGCTATGAGATCCTTTGCTACTTGTGGTTCCTCTGGGCCATGTGGTTCTGCTCCATCTTCCTTCCATCTCCTCTTCCTCCATCTCCTCCTCCATTCCCTACTCTTTCTCCACTCTCCAAAACCTCCAGCCCCACCTTTCCCTTTCACTGCCCAATTCCAGGCTCTATCCTTTATTTGACCAGTTAAAATGGGGAGAAGGTTCACATGAGATCACATGAAAACGTGATCTACCCTTCTTGAGTAAACAGAATTAACATTAGAGTACAAACAGCACCAGGGCAACCCATAATCCTCCCTGTCCCATGTCTGTTGCACTCTTCTTTGACCATGAGTAGGACTCAGCTGTGGGTATGATATGAAATCAAACGTCATGTTATCAGCTTCATATATGTGAACAATGCGTTGTATCCATGTGTGATGGTTTGTATGCTTGGCCCAAGGAGTGGCACTGTTCGGAGGTGTGGCCTTGTTGGAGTAGGTGTGGCCTTGTGGGCATGGGCTTTAAGATCCTCATCCTTCAGATGAAGATTCAGAACTCTCAGCTCCTTCTGCACTATGCCTGCCTGGATGCTGCCATGCTCCCCACTTTGATGATAATGGACTGAACCTCTGAACCTGTCAGTCAGCCCCAATTAAATGTTGTCATTTATAAGACTTGCCTTGGTTGTGGTGTCTGTTCACAGCAGTAAAATCCTAACTAATACAGAAGTTGGTACCAGGGACTGGGGTATTTCTGTGATAGGCCTGACCATGCTTTTGTTCGGAAGAATGTGGATTTGGGGACTTCGGATTTGGAAAGCCATGGGACATTTTATGTGGGGTTTGATGAGCCATACTCGTGGGAGTGTGGAAGATTTTGTTGCTGAGTATGATTTGAACTCTGCAGACCTGACCCAAGAGGTTTCAGTGGAGAACTTCAGTATGTGGCCTAGAGATTGTTTTTGTAGTATTTTGGTGAAAGAATGTGGCTGCTTTTTGGCTTTGTCTGAAGAGCCTACCTGAGACTAAGGTGAAGAGACTCAGATAAATTGCATTGACAAAGCAAGTCTCAGAAATACCAATCATAGACTTTTTTCTCTGCTTAAGTCTCATGAAGAGCATTTTAAACAAGCGTAGCAAACTGAGAAGGGAAAAATATAAAATATATGGTTTGAGTATTAAAGGGGCACCAGGAAAGTGAAATGGAATTCTGTGTTCAAGGAGATAACAAATTAAGGGAGTGGGAGTTTGGGGCAAGATTCTACCCAGCTAAATTTAGATTCAGACATGGTGGTACACACCTTTAATCCCAGGAGATAAAGTCAAGCAGATCTCTGAGTTCAAGACCAGCCTGAGACAGAGCAAGTTCTAGGTGACGAAAAGCTTAAATCCAGGCATGGTGGTACACACCTTTAATCCAGGAGATGGGCATGCAGATCTCTTGAGTTCAAGATCAATCTAGAGAGCAAGATCCAGGACAGCCAAGCTTAGGCAGTGAAGGAGTTGGGAAAGAGGAAGCTAGTGATAACGTAATAGAAAAACAGGGTCATGTTCCAGCTCCTGCAAGCAGCAGAAGTTGGTAACTTTGTCCATGTGTCTCAGAGGGCTTTATAGTCAAGAGGAGAAGGGACTACTGGGACAATTGATGCTGGCTAGCTGGAGCTAAGAAATTAGCAGTGATTAAGAAGAGACCAGCATCACTGAGATGAAGTCTTCTGGGAAGTGTTTTCTGAGAGCACAAAGAAGCTGTATTCCAGAGATAGCCAAGGTTGTATCATGCTGCAGCTGTACTTGGTAATGTGTGAGAGTTCCCCAGGTGGTACCTGTTTTGAAGGCATGAAGGGATCATGAAGAGCAGCTGAGTCTTGGCACTGTGAGAGGCTATGGAAGGCCATTGGTGAAGGTGCAGCCTCATCAGTTGCAGTTGATAGCCCAGGACTGAAGGGGTCATGCAAAGGAGTTGAGGCTTGGCATCATGAGAGAGCCTATGAGAGGCTATTGGTGAAGCCTAGTTTCAGTGGAAGACACCAGCGTATTGGAGATGCCAGTGCCATAGGATGGTCACCAAGAATAGCAGCGGCAATGGAGTGAATCAACCTGAGCTTAGAGAGGGCAGCGCTGGAGAAGTAACACCAGCCCTTTGGAGGAGCCCAGCAGATTATGTGTGTATCCCAGACATTGAAACATGAAGTTGTAACATTGAAGTTGCCTTGGAGATCCCAAGATGTTTGAGATGCCAAAGCTGTGGGTTATCTGCTGAGGAAAGTTACCTACAGGGAGTGGAACCAGCCCAGGAGAAGGAAGTTTGTTAAAATCAACAAAGATAATAAAGGGGTTGGAGACCTGAACACCACTTTGACATCAGGCATGGAGATGCAGAGTTTGGTGTGTTTGCCCAGCTGGTTTCCTGTCTTGATTGTGGGATTACAGTTAAGTGACTGGATGGATCTCAGAAGAGATTTTTGAACTTTGGAATTTTAACATGGTTGAGACTGCTATCGACTATGGGGACTTTGGAAGTTAGACTAAATGTACCTTTTTATTATGCTATGGCTAGATATGGCCCCCATAGACATATTTTGAACAAGCCTATGGGAGGTCAGGGAGTGGAATGTGGTTTGTATATACTTGGCCCAAGAAGTGGCACTGTTGGGAGATGTGGCCTTGTTGGAGTAGGTGTGGTCTTGTGGATGTGGGCTTTAAGACCCTTGTCCTAGCTGCCTGGAAGCGAATATTCTGCTAGCAGCCTTCAGATGAAGATGTAGAACTCTCAGCTCCTCCTGCACCATGCCTGCCTGGATGCTGCCATGCTCCTGCCTTGAGGATAATGGATTGAACCTCTAAACCTCTAAGCCAGCCCCAATAAATGTCATTTATAAGAATTGCCTTGGTCATGGTATCTGTTCACGGCAGTAAAACCCTAACTAATACACCATGGTCCCCACTGAGCTAATCCTCACATGCTCTCCTTACTCCTACTTCCATGGCTCTCTTAGTGTGTGGTAGGGGGAGGGTGCATTGTACTGAGAACCTAAACGATGCTGCTGATTGCAAAGTCTCAGGAGGGCTGTGTGGACTCACTCACTACCCTGGGCCCCTCAACCTTGCTTCACCTGCCTGGTTCCCTGCAACCAAGCTCTGGGGGGATTTAAGGGATGTCATGTGATGTCAGTTATCTGTTCCTTCCCTGGAAGTACCCAGAGTCCACCTGTAGGAACAGAATGGACCCATATAGTTTCAGCAAAGCAAAGATTTTAAAAAAACATCTTCTTCTGTTTCATGTAGACGAGATAGAGAGAACACAAGTGCAGGTCCCAGGAAATGAGGAGACCTGAGCTCTAGCTGCTGTGTGTAGGAGGCCCAGAACTGCAAGGAGTGGACTGGCCACATCCCACCTGCACCAGCCACAACTTACCTCTTCAAATTCCTCCCTCTAACTGAGGTCCAAGCTTCTCTCATGGCAACTGAGTTGGGTGATGGTTAAAGTATTCACCAGTGAAAGCATTCTTTTTCTCTGGTGACCTGGGGATTGTTAACCTGTGAAGAGACCAGTCTCGGGTGTGACTGAAATGTTTGGATATGAATTCTTCAGGATGCACGATCCTAGAAACCATAAATAACTTACTTGGAATCTGCCGTCATTTCCAGCTAGAGGGTTGTGATTGTTCATTGTGTGTGCTCACCACTACAGGCTACTTATGGTGACATGCACTGTCCTGGGCATGGGTACCCTTCCTGGCATTCTCTGCTTTTGTGTTGAGGGTTCTCTTATCTCTTTAGCTTGTTCCTGCACACTAATGATTGCCCCTTAGTCCTCTGCTCTGGCACCTTCCCCTCTGCCCACCTTGCGTCTCATTTCCATGATGTCTAGGATGGCCCTTGGTCTCTTCTTACCCTGAGACTTGAAGGGATGAAATAAAAACTGCCCTGGTCTGTTTAGTCACGGAAAAGTCTCTGAGTTTTGATATCTATCTCCTGAGGCTTTTATTCTGGCACAAGGTAGATTTGACAGGCCATTCTACTTTGATTGGCCTTATCCTGTCATGTCTAAAGTCTTAGATCATGACCCATCATGGGGTCCCTTTGCGCTGATGCAACAAGGCCACCAACAACAGAAGTTTATGCCCAGGTAGAGTCACTAGCACAAATGGTCTCTGGTGAGGGCCTGATTTGGGGTTCACGGTGACAATCTTATAGCCCCTCTTCCCCTTGGTAGAAGTGGCATGATGAAAGAGGCAAGGGGACCCTTGGTGGTTTCTTTTGTGACTATACTGACCTCATTTTGAGGTCTCTTTTCCATCACCCTTTTGCCCCCATCCCCAAGATCTCATGACCAATGCCACATGAGGGCTGAGATTTCAACTCATGAATTTTAGAAGGACCTAAATAGTTAGTGCAGCAGGGCCAGGCACGCCTGATACTTGAGTGATAGAGTAGAACATGTTAGAGGTTATTTTAAAAGCAGCTGTAGAGACAGGAGGAGCAAGGGAGGCTGGGAAGTGTAGTCCTTCAGCAGGAAACTACCATACCTAACTCTGAGGGGATGTAAAAATGCAGGGCAGGGCATTATAGCTGATTTCTGCTGAGGATGGTCTTTGTTGGAGGAGGTAAATCTGGGTCCACTGAGGAAGGGTCCCCTGGTCATGTAGGAGGGGCGGGGTCACAGCCTGATCAGCTCTGATGGAGCAGGCCGTTGCCGTCCTGCATTCCTGAAGAGGCTTGGTAGTGATTATTAGAACGCTGTGAGCAGATGATTTGGTTACAGGGTTAAACCTAGAGATTCCTCCTGAAGGTCGAGGGAGGGGGAGGAGCAGAGGTGGGAGAAAGTTGACATAGAGTTGATTGGGTGGCAGTGGCCGGTCTCATTGCCAGGACTGCTGCACCAAAATGACCCAGCAGAGGCAGTTGGGAGCTACAGGGCATCAAAGGAGGAGACGTGAGAAGTTAGAGGACTGATGTAAAGAACTGTATCTGGCCTGGGTGAAAGGAAAGAAAGTCCCTTTAGCCAGAGTTTCTCCACAGCATCTAAAACATCTTTTTGCTGATGTATTAGGACCAAATGGAGCTGTTGTAGGGTGAGCTAATCTGAGCTGGTGTGACAGAGATTAATTAATGCAAAGAAGGCTTCAGTTCAGCTTTTTAGTCTGAGTCCCATAATCAGTGCTCAGACTGGCAAGAAGAAGGATGAATTGGATGGCCGGTGGCACATTGGCCCCCTATAGAGGTCACCTGAATTGTTCTCAGGGTTTGGGAAATGTCCACTCTCTCAGTAACCGCTTCAAGGCTGGCAGAGGGCAAGGAATGGAGCATTTGTCAGTGACTCAAAAAAGGGTCCATCCAAGAGGCCATGATAAAACTTAGCAGGTGGCTGAAGATACAAAACCTAAGGCAGGAGGTAATAACTGTACAACCCTGTGGGGGACATTAAGAGACAAAGTTACATGAGGAAACTTTCACATCAAGGTTAACAGGACTTAAAAGCAATTGTACGACTGGATGGACCAGAGTCCCAAAGGAGGTTGAGGTAACTGTAATCACCTGTTTGTTTCCACCATAAGGAACAATCACCTGGAGGATTTGGAAGGAAGGAGTTAAAGTCAGCATCCAAGAATGAATGAGGTGTCTTAAAGTGACAATTCCTTCACATATGATGCATTTTGTTTGTTTGTTTTAAATATTAATAATATCAGCTATTATTTAATGTACAAAACCAGAGTATCTTAAGTAAAACACAGTCTTTGGTCAGAAGCAATTTGATGAAGTAAAAACTTTAATAATTAGGACTATTTTGGCTGACTTAGCAAGGAAGGCTGGAGCCAGCTCATTATTCCTTCTGCCGATGGGCAAATCTCTCAGGTCAGCGCATACTGACAACAGAGAGTATGTTTCGTAACATCATTCTATTTTAAACTAGACTGGCTGTTTAGAGGCATAATTTGTAAAGCAAGATAACTAAATTAAACGAGCTTTTGACTTTTGGAATTTCCTAGAAAACATCAAGAAACATCAGTAGGAAAACTTGTAGGCTCATGGTGAGAGTGCAGGTGCTGGGCCTAGAGTTCTCTATCTGGGTAGAGAGTATAGTTTCTCAAAGCACCGCAGGTGAGCCCAGGTTGGAGAGAGTCTCCTTTGTATAAGTCTTCTCCTCCCAAAGAATCTAAAGACTTGAGATATCACTTAATAGAATAATTTATTGACTCTACAGATACAGAAGTGATTGTCCAAGACACCCTTTGTATATTCTTAACAGCTTCTCAAAGCTGTGTTTGATGACAGAGTATCTGGCATCTTCCTTTACTAAGGGAACATGGACGGTTAGGGCATGGACTGAAATTAGCTTTCGCTGAGAGGCTGAATTAGTTCCAGGGTAAAGGGCATGACTGATTGACCTAGCATGCAGGTTCCATACCTACAGGTAGTAGATAGACTTAGATACAAGGTCCGTCTGTCCTCAGCATCCTCATAGGTCAGTTTGGAAGACACTGAAGGCAGAATTGAAAGCTGCCTCCCTAAAGTGCCCCAGGGATATTATCATAACCTGCTAATGAATAGGACAGAAGACACGAGCGTGGAATGTGAATGGAATTCTCATTCTCAGTGCTGGCTGGACCACCCAGGAGGACAGTGGGACCGCAGAGCATGACAGACAAGCCATGATGCCAGACAGAAGAAAGTTGGACTCTTGGTTCTTTCGTGTTGGGGGTCACATCTAGAGCAAAGAAAGCAACCTGAGTCTTGGATGGATAGATAGTGTTTAAAGTCACTGGACAAAAATGAGTAACCCACTCTTACAGGGGGTTGATCACACTGTGAATCCCCAGGTTGTGTTATTTCCTGGAAAACCCTGTTTCTAGTTGTGGTGTAGCTCATCCCTACCACACACCCTTAATCCAGGAGCTTTCTGCTTATTATAAACAGGATTAAATAAAGTCAACCATAGGTTAAGAGGTGGAGCAAGAAACCAGTTGAGAGGGAGAGAACATAGGAAAAAACCATAGAAAGCAAGAAGTCAGGAGGATGAATAGAGACAAACAGGAAATAGAAGGGAGGGACATTCCATTTGAAGGGTTTTTTAAATGTCTTGGAAAAGGAGAACTTCCTTTTAGGACATAGGCTATGGAGGAAGGTAAGGTAGGTCCTTTCTCTGTCTCACTGAGTAAGCAGGATTTCACCCCAGCATCTAGCAATTGGCAAAGTCAAATGTTTGAGAATTTGTCAAAAACAATAACCTACAAATTGTAGTGAAGGAACTCCCATCCGGACTCAGTGTTTGGGTGCTAATGTGGAGGGAATGTGACCACCACGTGCTGGGAATGGAGATAAACACAACTGGGAGAGCATTGTCCAGGATGGTGGGAAAGCACATGGAAAGTGTGATCACTATCACAGTGGCTTCTGCAGAGGGACATCTCCTAGGAGTGAGGGGACAGAATCAGGTAGGCAAGAGCTGTGAACAGGCAGCCAGGAAGCAGACAACAGGTCCAAAGTCCATCTGGATGGTTTTCCCTCTATGATAGCAAAGGACTTCTGTTGGAAGAAGTAGGGAATAAAACAAAATTAATTAATAAAATCCAAACATAAGAGAACATGATGTCTGCAGGTGGAGGTGAAGGGGTGGGTGTTGATGAGAATGAGAAGCCATGAATTCTGAAAAGAGAATTGACAGAAACAGGGGAGAGAAGCACCAGGTTCTCTCTGTCACTACAGTTTTCCTTTGAAGATCAAGGCTAAAGAGTCATGGAGGGACCTCACAAACCTGTGGGCAAGCAAGATGACAGGGAGAAGCAGGTATAAATGAAGATGAGCTATGCCGAGCTCAGGAGGTTGGGGCTGCAATTTCCATATGAACATTTTATCTGTCTAAGGCCTGCATATGTTAAGGTGACCTTTGCCTGAATTTTGGGATGAACTGGACAAGATGCCCTATGTTGACATCATCATGATATTTAATAGCCGTCGAGCTGACAGGGGCTTTTTCCCAGTATAAATATATTTGGCAGAGAGTACTCTGTGGTCCAAGTTGGAGATATCAACCTCTCCCCAAGTCAACTCACACTCCATGGGACTTGCTTCCTGTCTCTATTCTTCTTTGCAGCTTTACCCCTTAGGTATAATTACTTTCATTGTTTAGTAGGTGTGCCTAATTTTAAATTATTTTATTAATCACATTTATTGTTTCCATGAGCGTATGTATGGAGGGACATGTGTGGAAGTCAGAGGGCAACTTGTGATAGTTAATTACCTCCTGCATCCATATGAGTCACAGGGATTGAACTCAGATCATCAGGGTTGGGGGCAAGCTCCTTTACTCACTGAGCCATCTTGCCAGACCCACAGGTCTTATTTTTGTGAGGGAAATGAGCCAATTCTTTCCCTGCAGTCCAAATCATAATTTAAGAGGGTACTTTTTGATTGTTATGACTGTGAACAAGACAACATATTTTTAAAGAGTGTTTAGTTAGGCTTACAGTTTCAGAGGGTGAGAGTCCACGATTGCAGAGCAAAGGCATGGCAGCAGGAACAACTGAAAACTCACATTTGAATCCACAAGCAGGAGACAGAGCGTGTTCCAGGGTAAGTCTTCTTAAACCTCAAAGCCCACTACCAGTGACACCTCCAACCAAACCACAGTTCCCAATCCTTTCCACAGAGTTCCATCAGTTGAGGATGAACTATTCTAATATATGTGGGGCATGATCTTCCAAACTACTGCACCCTCTAATGGTAAATGTCTATGTATACCCTCTAATGGTAAATGTTTGTGTTCACCCTTAGAGCATCCATACACACATTCAGTTCATCCATTCCTCCACTCTCTGGTTCAGATTATTTACAGTGTGCTGGGGCTATGGGCTGTGGTAATACAGTATGGACAAATTTCCACAGCTCTTCATGACAAGCAGCATACAGTTCAGATAAAATGAACTCTCTAAGCAGTGAATTAATGCCTAACCAAGCAACCAAACACAGACTACATTTCCCAGATTGCCTTGTCACTAGGCTTGGTGTGTGACTGAGTTCTAGCCAACAGTTCGCAAGTTGAAAGAATCAGGTATAGTCCAGAAATGAATTGGATAGAGTCTAAAGCCTGGTTATGACTTTTCCTCCTCTGTGTGTGTGTGTGTGTGTGTGTGTTTTACAGTGACTCTTGGAATAAATTTTGATTGCTGAAGGTGTGTTGGCCATTGTGATCCATGAACAGCTCTGTGGAAGTCATATTTGATTAAATCGAGATTCTAGAAGGATCCCAGATCCTTTAGCGTTCCAGTTGGCTCTGCTCATCTCTGTACTCCTTCAGCAGCACTGTAGAACCTTGTTGTTTAAGCTTCCGGTATTTCAAGAATTCATTTATGCATATTTATGTCTAAAATAGGAGCTTCCACCCCAAGAGTGTTGGAGGAGTTCAGAAGACATAATGGGATTCAGTCTGGTGTCTTGAAGAGCTTTCTCTGAGTAGTGACTTTGAGATGGCAGTATTTGCAGTTTGATGAAGTCATGGACGGAGCATTTCAGGTGAGGAAGAACAGTGCGGAGAAGAATTATGAGGAAGAGTAGGCGAGACCAGCGGGGCATAAACCTGGAGAAGATGGCAGGGGCCAGAATCTCTCTGAGGACAGGGCTATGGTAACAGCTCTTTTCTTAATTCTAAAAGGAAATGGGAGATTACTGAAGAGTTTCACAATAATCAAACCATGACTCTTAAACTTTTACGCTCATTGTGCATGTTGGAGAGAATTCACTGCTCAGCGAAGAAGGATAAGGCGACCACCCAGGAACTCACCCTAGTTTTTCCTGCTCCAGACCCAGAAACTGCAGTGTCAGGCAAGTTGAAGTCTCCTGAGAGGGTGGAGCCTGCCATCCCTTCCCTGAGCTCTCCGTGGAAGGTCAGGAGGATTTCCTTAAGGTGAGATTTACCTGTTCTGGTGTTCTGTGATCACTGTCACGTTCAACTTATTGCTCCATAGCATACCCAAGACAGTAGAATTGTATTTTACACACTATCATGTGTTTCCAAGCATTCAACACAGCGCCTTGCTCACAGTTGGTGCTCAATCCATATTTATTGATTTAGTTAACGGATGGATGAGTAAACAATGCTTGTATAATTCTCCCCAAAGGAATCAAAGATGTGAACAGAACTTGCTGGAAGGCTCCTCGGAGAGTTGTTTGTTTGCTGACTCTGTTGACATTTGTAGCTAAGGCAGCAGAGACTGAAAGACTGCCTCTGACTTTGCAAATTCATTTGCCTGTGCAAACAGCCGTGCTGCAGACGCATCCACGGGACCCAGGGCAGGAGTGGCGCGACCTCCGTCCTCTGGCAGAGTGTCTGAAAACATGGCCTTAGCCCACTTGCTCTTTTGCAACCTGGAGCAGTAACTGTGGGATGTAGGAGGCTGCAGAGGCTTTTTACCTCTTTGTAGTGATTCAGGTTAGCAGTTTTATTTATCTCTTTAATCATTATGGTTGTTTATTCAGGAGACAGCAAAACAACTTTCATATAAAATTTTGGAGTTGAATCATGAGTAAATAGAACCAAATATTTCACCCAAAGCTATGTAATTGTTGGCAAGTGAGACTTTCCATGATGGGTCAGAAACACAGAAAAGATAGGGCTTCACTCGGATTGTCCAGGAATTGGAGGCAGGGAGGTTGCTATGATGGGAGCTGAGAACACATGGCAAAGGGAATCAGGTAGAAGAGGAGTCAGACATAGAAAGTGAGGACAAGACTTGTGAAGAATTCATAAATTGACCCTCGGATTCCACGCACCCAATTACTTTCAGGGGTGATGTTTTAGGGAACAGGAGCAGTCCCTGTAGGAGTAGGACACCAGTAACCCTGCTTTCGCACTGTGATCTTGTGCCCAGGCAGTGCATCGCATGTGGAAGGACACCAGTGATTGACATGCCATTTTCTTCCATAACTCATCAGCACAGTTTCAGCTCACTCACACTATGCGGTGGTCCACCACGTGCTGATGGATCTTCGGAACTTCCCCAGATATGCTGAATTGCAAATTTTTGAAGGCAGCATGTGAATGGTGACATTCGTAGCCTCTCTTTTATCACCTCACCCCTCTCTCACATTTGTATTAGTCCATCTTTTTCAAAGCCAGACTCTTCCCATAAGCCTCTGTTTCCCATGAGGTCCTGTGGATGCGTCTGCAGCAGGGCTGTTTGCACAGGCAAATGAATTGCAGAGTCAGACAGAGGGTCTTTCAGCAAATACTCGGTAATCACTGGAATGCCTGCTATGCAACTAAATTTGTGCCCAGTGCGTGGGCTGCACCATGCTTGCTCCCTGCTTGGTTACTGCATCTCTTTCTTTTCCTTTGTAGACTGCAAAATTCATTCTGCTTTTGTTTGGTTGGTTGCTTGCTTGTTTAATTTTGAAAAAAAAAAAACAAAAAACCACAGGGTCCCATTCCTACGTTTCACAGATAACGTGGTTGATAATATGCGATGGTTTGGATATAAAATGACCGCCATAGGCTTATATGTTCTAACATTTGATTCCCAGATGCTACTTTGGGAAGTTGCAGGAGCTTTTGCACACAAGGTTTAGCAGTCAAATGTCAAGCTATAGGGACAAACTAGAGAGTTAGGGTTTTTTTGACTTCTGAGTTGGTTAGACTTTCTGGTCCAGAATTTATCTCCTTATAAGGAGCAAAACCAGATCCTCCTACCCCTAAGATACTTCTGTGTGGTATATTGTCACAGTGAACAAGTGTCTTATATAGTTACTGCCCAAAATGCACAAAAGCATGAAGAAGGAAGCACCCTGGCCCCTCACTCTGAGGGTGCCTTAGTTAGGGTTTTATTGCTGTGCGGAGACATCATGACCAAGGCAACTCTTACAAAGGAAAACATTTAATTGGCGCTGTCTCACAGTTTCAGAGGTTTAGCTTGTTATCATCACGGCAGGAGACGTCGGTGGTGTGCAAGCCGACATGATGCCGGAGGAGCTCAGAGTTCTACATCTTGATGGGCAGGCAGCAGGAGACTGTATGTCACACTAGACCTAGCCGGAGCCTATGAGACCTCAGAGTCCACCTCCACAATGACACACATCCTCCAATGAGGCCACACCTCACAATAGTGACCCTCACTATGGGCTAAACATTCAAGCACATGAGTCTGTGGGGCCATCCTTTTCAAACCACCACAGAGGGGTTCCATTTTGCAGCTTTCAGTTACTCTTGGTCTACAGTAGTGGAGACAGTGGCTACTGTTAGTCATGAACTGCGTCCCTGCTGACTCCCAGCCCTCCCTCCACCTCATTTACTTTTTGAGTCACAACAACGTTGCACTCTTCAGTTTCTTTTGTATCCTTAACATTCTAGGTTACATTTGTTTCCATATCATTAAATTCCTTAGCATACACTGTGTTGTTTTGGATGCTTGCATATTTTATAGAAAGGATAATCTGTAACAATTTTTTTAAATCACTAACAATAGGATTTGTTTAATGTTTCATTGACATAAACTCTATTAATGTTTCTATTTACTTTGTGCCCGAAGATATTGCTAAATGCCTAAACTACAACGGCCACACATTTATATGAATCCTCAACTGTTTTCTGGTTATGGAATTCAGAGTGTGGGGACAGAGGCCAGAGCATTATGCAGACAGTATTTCTCAAAGAGGAGTTTTCACAGCTAAAGATATTTGACTCAAGTCTAATTTGCTTCATTGATATGTCAGTTAACATTTGGAAATCACTTAATCAATTAGACATCTTCCCAAACTTTCAAGAGTGATTCAGATAATTTCACGGCTCTAGTGTTTCTCCTGATGTTTGCTGGCTATACTGTAGACAGGGAATAAGTTTACAGCCAGTGCTCTCTGCCAGCGAGTCCTCTAGACACACCTGCTGCCCTCTGTGTGAGAGGAAACAGTCAGCCTGGGACTGTGCTCAGCACCTGCAGGAATGGAGGAAATCCTCCTGCCAAAGGGAGTGTGTTAGAGGCTAAGTCTATGGGCTTTCTCCCTAAGGGTACACTGCTCCTGTACCCTACTGAGAGGACGCTGGTTCTAAGCCCATTGCAGTCGGTGTAGACCTATGCCCTCTGCATCCGGCCATTTGCATGCAGTCTGGGTCTCAGCATTCCTCCCACTCACATCCCTTCTGCAGGAAAGCGGATCCGGAAGCCCGCGCTGGGCTCTGGGGGAACAGGTGGCTGGCAGTGTTGTCTCATTTTTCCTCCCCTTCCGGACGGCAGTGGAATGTGGATCAGGACTGGATGCACTTAGCAGTGATGCTCTTTGATAACTAGAGGATCTGTTTGAGGAGAAAAAGAAATAGACGCGCTGGGTTCCATGAGTAAAATTAGGAAACACTTCAGTCTTAGGAGAGGTGCCTAGATGCTGAAAATGTGTCGACCAATGCTGATTTATGTTTCCGTGACAGCAAAAGAAGACAACAGTTAAGCTATTTACTACATGTGGGTGTGATATCTTGAGGACTTGATTTTGTTCTGGAAATCAGGGCATGGAAGACATCTTGGATGAGGACTTTAAGTTCAGGGGTAGGTATTATGACTGACATGTGGAAACCTCCCCCCCGTTTAATGTGAACAGCTCTGATTCAGGGATATGCGGCTATGAAACCAACATGGTAAAATATTTCATAGGTTTGGGGAAATATTCAAGCAGTCAACGTACGAAAATCCAGTGAAAATCCAAATCTCAAAGAATCCATTCTTTGAGAAGAAAAAAGAAAAAAACAGATTTTTAAGTTTTCACATCTTTACTGAGGTCAGACTAAGTATATAAACTGCACACATTTCAGATGCACATTTGAGAGGTGTGTCATCTATACACCCTCCCAAATCCAGCAACACCGAGGCCTGGGTCTGCTCCGCCACCCTGAAAGCTCTCTCCTGCCTCCTCACCATCCCTTTCTCTCTGTCTCTTCAAGGCTCTCCTCCAGGACACTGCTGTTCAGCTGTTGCTGCCGTGACAAGGATGAGTGTTCTGGAATGATATGTAAGTGGGCTGGTGAAACATGTTCTCTGTTGTTGGCTTTGTTTCCCTCCACATAACTGCATCAAGATTCATTCATATTTTAGTGGACAATACTAGTTCATTCCTTTGTGTTGCTGACTAGCGTTCTCTAGTGTATGGCTGAATGTCTGAGCAGATATTGTGGCTCTTTATGTCACATGTGTTAATGTTCCATGGGATGAAGAAGTGCCTTACACCCTGATTTTTCTTCCATCTTTATCAAGTGGGTGGATTTTTCTTCAGTGTCAATGTTCTGTATGATTTAAAACGACACTGTAGAAAATGTATAGTTGTATATGTGTGTGTGTATGTGTGAATGTGTGTGCCAGTGCATGAGTACATGTGTGATAATAAATGCATGTGTATTTGTATATGTATGTATGTATGTATGTATGTATGTTTATGTGTGTGCATGGAGTTGCAATAGGGTTGCATATGTGAATGTCTGTGTTGTGTGTATGTATAAGTGTGTGCATTGTATGTGTACATGTATGGGTATGTGTGTACATGCTCATTTGGAGACTAGAGGGCCAGCTTGGGTATCAGCATCAATCTGAAGATGCCACCTACCTTTTTTTTAAGACGGTCTCTCACTGGTGTACAACTCTCTGATCTGGCCAATAAGCCCCAGGGCTCTGCATGTGTCCCTCTGCTCCATCTGGCCATATAGAGTCAGAGTGAATTGTTCCTTGAGTGGAAACCGCCCTGTTTTCATGTTCAGGACTGCATCCCATTGGTTACATGCATGATACTCAACGCCTTATTGACAAACAGGCCTCATGCCCGCTGATTTTGCCCACTGACGTTCTGAGTACACTGAAGGTCAGCAGGTCTAAGGTGTGATTTCTGTAGCATGACAGTTCATCGTGACTGTCACATGGGATGAGTCACACATAGGAGATAGGTGAGCATACCCCTGGATATTTATTGACAGAAACTGAGGTAGGAAGACCCTCTTTGATCGTGCTCAACAGACTGGGACCCAGATAGAACCCAAATGGATTTTCCTTGTTTCGCTTTCCTTGTCCTGGCCTCGCTGAGTAAGCAGCCCCATTTGCCACACGCTCCCTCTGTCATAAAAGACTCTGCCTCACCCCAAGTCTATAGCAAGGAAGCGAGTGGCCGAGGACCAGCTGCTGTGCCTGAATAAGTCCTTTCTTCAAGTTGTCTTGAGCTGACTGCTCCTGGTGTGAGCTTCTCCTCCTGCAGCCCCTCAAGACATGTGTGGGCTAACCTAGCCTCGTGGTCAGATAACTGCTCTGAGCCTCACTTCCACAGGTCACAACCCCGTCTGTCTGTCCCTTCTCTGTTCTTGTTTCGTCCCACCAAACTGCCTCTCACCTCCCAACATTCTCCAGGATAGGAAGCTCTGTGTATGACTTCAGCTTGCCCAACTGGAAGACCAGGGGCAGCTTCTAGCCTCAGCCCTGCCCAGGGGAGACCTGAGCAGCTGGGCCCACACACGCCGAGAAGCTGCTAGCTTTTCTGGCCCCTTGCTGCAGACCACACCTTCCTATGATCTCCATCCAGGCCACTCTCCCTGCATGGAATCCTGCGCTTGTAGCTGGACTGCAATTTGCTGCTTGGGTCCCACAGTGCTGCAGCACCTTAGGGATGTTCGGCCTCTGGCTTCCGTCTGCTGTGTTGCCTTCTTCTACGCCTCTGGGACTTGTAAATATGATGACGTGTCTTTTATCTTTGGATCAAGATATTGATAACGATGCTCCAAGCAGCCCAGGCTAAGACTTACATACTCCACCCCCTACTGACAACTACTGTAACTCATGAGTCACATGAGTGGCCTGATCATGTGACCCATCCTGTCACGTGGTCCCATACCATAGCCACTTTCACTTGCTATGCATAAGGGCCACTCTTTTCATCTTTACACCCCTATGCAAGGCAGAGTGTCAAAAGAATGGCAGGTATTTATAGCAGGGTGTAGTTGGGAGTTGGAAAGAAATTAATATGAGAGGCGGGAGAGGGCAACAGGGATGAATGTGATTGCATATATTATATGCATTGTGAAAAAGTCAGAATGAAACCATTATTGTAATTATTGCTAATAAAATATTTAAATGGGATAAAAGTAAATTGAATTAAATGTATATTGGTTAGATAAGATGCCTGCTGAAGTATTTTATTGAAAGTATTGCTGGGCTAAGGAGGTGACTTATGGGTTAAGAGTATGTACTGCTCTTGTAGGGGATCTGGGTTCAGTTCGCAGAACCCACACAGTGGCTAACAACTGTCTATTGCTACAGTTCAGGAGATGCAATGCCTTCTTCTGACCTCTGAGTACACTGCACATGTGTGTGTGTGTGTGTGTGTGTGTGTGCGCGTGCGTGCGCGTGCACGCGCGCACCTATATGCAAGGTATTTACACATAGAAAGTAAACTAAATGAATCTAAAATTTCCAAGTATTGTCTCCTCTTTAAGATGTCTAGATTCTGGGACAAAGGCCTGCTGTGGCTGACAGGTACCAGGTGATCATGCCTCGGAGCATCTAATGAAATGCAGATCTAGTAGATTTTCCAGGAGAGGAATCCCTCTGTTTTTTCAAAGGTCACAAAGATGTTTGAGGGATCATGTTTCAACTGTTTCTCCATCCTGGGCCTTGTCTAGGGGCTCCCAGGCTGTCTGCTTGCTACACTCATGAATGGCTTACAACATTGAACCTAAGCTGTCTTTACATTTGTATCAGGACATCGTTATTTGTGTGTGTGTGTGTGTGTGTGTGTGTGTGTGTGTGTGTGTGTGTTTGTATAACAGAAGTAAGTTAGAGAAAGGCATAGGGAAGGTAAGTGGGCACTGTGCTGACACAGCGCAGGCTCACCTGATCCTCCAGAACTCAGTGATGCTGAGGCAGAGACTGGTCAGTTACAGAGCTCAGCGCTGTGTAAGGGTATCCTCCCCTCCCTCATATCAGTCTCTGTCTTAATGCCCCAGTGGCCACCCCCACCCCTGGCTGCTCATGGGTAGTGACTGTCTCTACTCCTCGCTCTCTGTCTCACAAAATGCCAATGGGTGCTCATGGCTCGAATGCTCACCCTGAAGTCCTTGGTGATGGCCTGCCGCTCTCAGCATCACAGACTGAGCTCCAGCCAGCCAGCCTTTTATCTCAGAGTATCTTGTTGCTGGGGCACAGGGTCCTTGCAGGGAGGGAGGGGTAGAGTCGGATGTCCAGCATTCAGTGCGGAGGAAGGAGCTCACACCCAGCCCCTTTTCACAGAATGGAGCCTGAGTTTCCATTCACTGAGGGAAACACTCAACAAAGGCCACATTCTTCTCCTGGCTTCGGCTTGCTTTCAGCCCATATTTATTTCTGAACATGGTCACCCACCCAATATGGCATCCCACACTTATGTGTATCTGGATAGACCACTATGAAAACCTCATTCCAGATGTTAATGGCCCCCAAACAGGAACTGAGTCTTCTGCAAGCGAATCTCAAATACCCCAAGGTTCTGCGTCCGGAGACCTTCCTTCAGTATGAACATTCCCTCAGTAAGGTCAGTGAGGAAGCTTTGTAACAACAATGCTCTGCTATTCTCATGTTGGGAGATGACAGGACAGAGAAAGCCTCTGCCCTGGATTTCTCTACCCAGACGTAACCGCTGAGCATTAGGCTTTAGAGTGGCCATGACAACACACCTCTAGGTGTGTCTATGAGGGCATTTCTAGAGAGGTTTAACCGAGAACAGAAAACATCTGGATGCACATCACACCGTGCTATGGTCTGGGGTCCCAGAATGGATAAAAGGAGATAAGCAGAGCCAAGCACTCTCTACTTCCCAGCTGTGATCACAGAGGTTGGTCAGTCCCCCTTGCGCATGCGCACACATGTGTCCTGTTCTTTACACCCAAACTTCCCGCTGTAATGGGCTCACCTTCAAACTGTACGCCAAAGTAGGTCTTTCCTTCCTTCTGCTCAAGTGTTAAGTTATTTGGCTCAAACAGCAGGACAAATGACTGAAATAGTGTTTGAAAAGTCCTTGCTGGGGCTGCCATCCAGGGATCATGGTACAGAGGCAAAACGGGTGTGACCTGACCTGCTGGGTACTTGGACGTGTGCTTTAGCGACCGTAAGACTCGCTGTCATCTGTGGTAGGAGCAGAAGATGCCCACATTTTGGGGACTTGAGTGAGAATACAGCAAAGGCATGGTTTGTGTGAGAGATTCAGCATGGGCTGTGCGAGAGAGTGTGGTGCAGGCCCTGGATCTGACCTTGCAGTGGGATTTCTCACTAGCTGCTCTCCGAGCTGCCTTGCCTCCTCTTAAGCTTTCAACTTTCTCCTGAAGTTTTCACTCATAACTTTTCATGTAATTTCTCTCCCCACATCCAAGGCTTCTAGGGCGTCTCAGTGGGGATAAATGAGTGCGGTGTTTTAATCGCTCTTTCCTTGTGTTTAGAAATGAAACTCCCAATGACCTCATCAGCTTAGTGTGGGAATATGAGCAAACGGAAAATGGTCACTGTCTGCTCGCAAACGCAACATGCCCGTAATCTTAGCGTTGGCCTTGGTGAAGCAGAAGCTGGAGTACAGTCATGGGGTCTAGCCTGGGATCTGTAGTGTGTTCCACGGTAGTATGGGCTAAAATGAGTCATTGTCTTTAAACAAACAAACAAACATAAAAGCAGACACTACATTCTTGGAGTCTGATTTTAACTGAGAAGGCGGTTGTAGTTATTTGTTATAGAAAGGACATCGTCCCTCTGTGGACTTGTTTTGTGTGTGTTTCTGTTGAATGATACCATATGTGACATTGCTCATTCATTGACATTGAACTGTACTTTGTCCCCAAATCCAGTTGATCTGACGTGCATTCATTTCCACTGAGCCTTACCACAGCCTTACAGCTCACCAAGCACTTTGGGAAAGTTCCACCTTAAGCCACCAAATCACCAGAAAACCTACAAAGGGGTTGACACTAAATAGCTGGAGATAACAGCGTGTGTCTATGAGAGCAGAAGGCAGAGGGCCATCTTGCTCAACCTTGGGCAGTGATTCTGACCGCTCATTACATACATGACCGATCCCAAAGGACAATGAGCGCTGGCTGAGAAATTAGCTGTATGGAGCGGCAAGAATTGTGGGTATGCGGTCTGAGACTGCTGAATGCACTATACCCCTCAACGGGTCATCTAGAGAATTATGTTCCAGACTGACAAGTTCGCCTGACTTTACTTCTGTCATTTGTGAACACTCTAAGTCTTAGAAAAATTTCCCCAAACATAACAAACTCTCCCAGATACCACTCTCCATACTGGCCTCCATAGCAGCTTCCATCTGTGTTCTGCTCACCCCTACACAGCCTGAACACGGCCCTGCAGCCATTATTGTTAGGTCTGAGGTCTCTTGTTTCCAAGAACACACAGAGCAGAACATGATCAAGGCCTGAATGGTGATCTGTCCTAATTCTTCACCCTTGGGAGAAATGACCCTGAGGCAGGTGCCGCCAAATTCTCAGAAGGTTCCAGAAAGATTGAGGCCTGTTGCCTTAGCATAGCTGTTCAGTGGTGGGTGCTGAGCTAGTTGTGATGTAGTAGCAGTAGTTGCAGTGGTGGCTACCCTACACTCCTGCTGCCAGACCCCACTCTGGAATACCTGCTTTATAAGTGACTTTTGTCTGAAGGTTATAGTCAGCTTTGGCTCTCGCCGTGACTCTACCTAAGGTAGACAACTTTTCCTGGGTGTCTGAATGAACACCTGCCATTTCTGCAGACTATAGGACCTCACGACTTAGAGAAAGCATCTGGGTTGGGTGTGTGTTGCTGTGACATAATACCAGAGGCAACTTAAAAGCTTGGGTTCACGGTAGGGATCAAAAAGAACTCGCCTCATGACAGACAGAAAGCAGAGAGAGAAAGCAGTGTGGAGAGGGTCCAGACAAAAACACTCTTCAGGGTGTATCCTTCAAATAATCCCATCTTCCCCAGTGTCTACCACCTCCCAACAGGGTCACCAACGGCAGGACAAACTTTGACCAAATGAAGTTTGCGGCTATTCAGATCTAAAATGTTCTAGAAAACCTGTTCGACCCTGGTCCTGGTTGGTTACTAGCAACTTCCTTGATGGCCTGTAGTATTGGAGGAGTCCCCCTTCAACATGGCTGCTCGACTGAGTAGCTTGTCTTAGTTCACAGTTGTTGGAGTCTGCAATGCAGATTCTGATAGAAGCTGGTTCACTCTGAATGTTTTAGGAGACATTGGCTCTAGACCTTTCATCGAGCTCTGGGGTCTCCAGTGCTCTCCAGTGCTCCCCAGTGCTCCCCAGTGCTCCTCAGTGCTCCCCAGTGCGTTTGGGTGCTCCTCAGCTGGTAACCAGCTCACCACTGGCTCTGCTCTGTCACACTGCATCCTGTGTGGTTCTGCCTGTGTTCCCCTTCTGTAAGGACATTGGATCTAGGCCAGTCACTGCCGGGCCGTGCTGGCTCGGGCTGATTACTTGCGGAGGGAGAACTGGCTAGGTGGGGTACATCTGCAGGCCGTTATGGTGTGAGCCATATACCTGTTGAGGGAGGTGACCTGGCTAGGGGCGTGGAGTCCTTGGTCCGGTATGGTGGCTGGAGACGCTGAGAGGCCTGTTCCATTGCTCCAGCACGGCGGGTTTTGATAAGAAGAGACAACCCATGATTTTAAAGCTTTATTATAGAAAAGTAGGGGGAAAGAAAAGAGAAAAGAGGGAAAGAAGAGATAGAGAGGTTAGAGCCGGCCATGGCCACGTGGAAAGAGAATGGAGAGAGAGAGAGGGAGCAGAGGGGCGAGAGACAAGAAAAGAGGACAAGAGAGAAGGGCTAGAGAGAGCGAGCGAGGAGGGGTCACGCAGCCCCTTTTATAGTGGGCCGGGCTACCTGGCTATTGCCAGGTAACTGTGGGGCGGAACAAACCTGGCTGTAGCCAGGTGACTGTGGGGGTGGAGTCCAGCCAGAACACTAGGGGCCCGGGCCGTGGCCCTACGTGACTGATGGCCACAGGATGAGGTCCAACAAGTCACATGACTTCATCTACTCTGGAGTAAGTATTTAAAGATGATCCCAAGCACAGCCCTCGAGACAGCTCAGCAGGTAAGGGCATTCACTGCCAAACCTGATGGTCTCAGATGCTCAGTCCCTGGAACTTATGTGGAAGGAGAGAACTGAACCCTGAGAGCTATGTTCTTTCTTCCACATGCATGGCAGAACAGTCATGCCCCCCCCCTTTCCCCAACTCACACGATAAATAAATAAATTCACTGAAAGAATTTTTTTTAAAGACCATACTAAATCTACCCTAAGGTCACACACACTGGAAGTTAGTGCTTGGAAACATCACTGGGCAGGCAGGGTTCAGTTGGCAGCCGTGTTACATGTTTCACCATGTCTCAGTTATTTTTTTTTATAGCCGTGATTAAGCAATTTCAGGGAGTAAGGGTTTGATTTGGCTCCTGGTTTGAGGGCAGACAATCTATGGTGACAGGGGGTCCGTGCAGCAGGTGTTCCATGTCTACTCCTATTTTAGAGGAATGAGAGGCAGACATGGAGTGAGTCTGCACCCAGACCACTCCCAATTTCTAATCCATTCATTGTAGGTTCCCAGCCCATGGGCAGTGCAGCTCACATCAGGGCAGGTCTTCCTGGCACGTGAGTGACCTTAGCTAATGCCTTAGGTGTTTCTTGAGCCAATCAAGTGGACCCTTGAATATACATCACTTTACCAGGGAACAGCTCCCCCCACCCCCAACAATGTAGTTCAGCCATTTAGTCCCCAGGGGTGATTTCCCCTTTTCTCCTGGGCTTTTACATCTCTTTGTCACTACAGAACAAGTCCCCATTCCCCCACACTTTTCATTGCTTATTAAACATTGAGGGGGGGAAAAAAAAGCATACATCAACTTGATGTTTCTCTGAATAATTATATTTTCAACCTTAAGTATTTAATTTTCCAATTCAATCTAAGATGCTCGTTTGACATTTATAAAATATTATTATATCCTTGGTGAAAGTAACAATTACCAGTGACACCGATCTCCTCCAGGACAGTTACCCTGCTCAAGAGAAGGTTTTTCAGGTGCAATTAAACAAAATACTAATGTGAAACATTTCTGTCCAAGATCTCATAGGGGTTTACAAAGTTCACGGAGCCTTCTGCTCAGTTTAATTTGTATTTTTCTACAAGAAAATAGGTATGAGTACAGGTGACGATGTCTTATTTGTCTCTGAGGGACACTGTGTACATGCAGCAACAGTAGGTTCTGAGCACAGTTGAAAGCAGCAAGCACAGACCAGATCATTTTCCTACAGAGAACGCTCTTGCTGAGGTACTTTTTTGTTCTGGTCGTTTATTTTGTAGGATTCTTTTTGTTTTCTGTACTCCATTTCTGATGCAGCGGTAATAGGAATGAGAACACACTGCCCTGTGAAGGAGGAAAATGGACTGTTTATAGTGCTGCAAACCAGGACCTGGGCAGGTGTGTCCATGGCTGGAGACAAGAGGCTTAGCTCAAGTTGCTAATAGCAACAGGCACAGATCTGGGCTTCAGCCACAGGAAGTCATGTCCATGCCAGGCTTGCTATCAGCAAGAGAGCCAAACAGGCGCATCAGGTCCCTATCTCTGTCTAGCATCAGAGGTGTGTTTGTCACCCTGTTGTGACGCATCCTCCAGAGACAAGCACTCAGACACGGGTTCAAGCCAATAGAGAGTCTTTAATAGCCAACTGGTGAGTATACTAGGTGTTTGGAATGTAAATGTAGTCCTGAACCTTTCTAGCAAAACGTTAGCCAGAGCAGAACTACAGAAGCCAGAAAGTACATTTAGAGACTTTCCCTGAGCTATGGACTTTGATGAATGAATGCTGCCTGTGCTCGGGACTACTCGCCACCCACCCTACCTGCCCCCGAAGGTTGGAGTTGAGGTGACCCCGCTGCAGCAAGTTCACTTGAGTGCTGCTGCAAGTGCCTTTAATACCCTCCAACTGTACCCCATTGGTCCCAAGAAAGCATCGCTTCTAAACAGCAGATCCTGATTGGCTGGCATTGTTTGCACCAGCAATCCTTGGTCTCTAAGGCAGTCTTCAATTAGGTGCTCCTGCAGGAGATGCCTTTGCAGCTGCGCCCCCCCCACCCCCCCACCCCCCCCACCCCCAGCATTTACACAGAGGAGGCTTCAGCCAATTCCTCCTACAGATGAAGTCTTTGTTCTCATTTTGACAGGTGGTGCTATCTACCTGTTGGGTTTCAAGGCCTGATAGCACTTCTATCATGGTGTCAGTTGTGCTAAGATCTGGGGGCCTACTAAGGTGTGTGTGTGTGGGGGGCCTGTTACAGGCTCCCAGACATTCTGAACCCTACTTTCTGCTCATAATAAAGGCCTCAGCCAGTATATTCTCAAGAACCAACAAAATGAATATATATTGGAACACACACACACACACACACACACACACAAACACACACACGTGGAATCTGCTGAAGGCTTGGAGGACTTTGGAAAGCCCCTGGTCTTTAGTTTATGTTGAGACACAGAGAAGCTGTGGTCTTGGTGATAGTGGCACTAGGGACAGGACAGACTCATTCGCTAGCAAGAGGTGAAGTCAGGATGGCTTTGTCCTTGGACCTCTTTATATCTGAGCTTCTAGAAGGTGCTGTTCACCCTAGGGAGGGTCTGGCAAAGCCTTCACTGTGCTGGTGTGTCTCTTCATTCATTCCAAATCTATCCAAGCTGATGTTCAGAATCAAGCATCCAATCAGCTCACTCAGAATCCTCCTTGTCTAAGAGACAGGGTGGCTGTTTTTATTTGGTTTATCACTGGCTGTGACTCCACAGGGCAGGGACTTGGGTTCTCTGCTTCACAGGCTGTTGATAAGGTTGTCAGCCCCCTACAGGGCACATATGTCCAGTGTTAGCATTTCCCAGCTCTTCCTCAAGATGGACAGTTGAAGATAACTGCTCTACTTTGTGTTTCGATCGTGGTAAAACACCCTGTGATGGTTTGTATCTGCTCAGCCCAGGGAGTGGCACTATTAGAAGGTGTGGCCCTGTTGGAGTAGGTGTGGCCTTGTTGAGTAGGTGTGGCCCCATTGGAGTAGGTGTGGCCTTGTTGGAGTAGGTGTGGCCCTGTTGGGGTAGGTGTGGCCTTGTTGAGTAGGTGTGGCCCTGTTGGGGTAGGTGTGGCCTTGTTGAGTAGGTGTGGCCCTGTTGGAGTAGGTGTGGCCCTGTTGGAGTAGGTGTGGCCTTGTTGAGTAGATGTGGCCCTGTTGGGGTAGGTGTGGCCTTGTTGAGTAGGTGTGGTAGACCTACTTTGTTAAGCAACTGCCAACCTCTCCATCACTCTCTGTAGAGGTTTTGTCTTTTGTTATCTACTGAAATGTTAAGTGTGGGCTTTTAAGACTTGGTTGTTTTAGAGATGAGAGAGTTTGTATGTATATCTTGGCATCAAGTTATTTTTGATTGGTAAATAAAGATGTCAACCATTGATAGCTGGGTAGAAGAGATATAGGTGGGTTTAGGATTTGGGGCTTGAGGGGGGGTTTGAGAGGGATCATAAGGGGGAAAAGTCTGCAGCAGGAGAAAGAAGCCATCATGGGTTAGGAGTCAGGAGAACATGCTCCCAGAGCTGACCAATTAGAGTATAATAAATAATAACTTGGGGTTATGATATGAAAATAGATCCTAATAGCATTGAGGGAAGGCAGCTGCCAAGATTTTATGCTGTTCAAGGCTTATTGTAAACAAAAAGGTTGCACGTGTTTTGTTTTGTTTTTAATCAGGGAACTAAAATGGTCTAAGGTGGGGTTTGTTTCTTCCTAAGAACATTTTCTCTGACTACCTTGCTGTGAGGCACAGACACGTGTGTGTATGTGACTGTAGGTCTACGTTTGGTACAGTGCACATGTGACGGTCGGAGGACATTCTCCAGTACTGCTCCTTGTCCCCCATGTTTGTCTGATGACTGTGCCATGCCAATTGTTCTGTGAGCTTCTGGAGATGCTCCTGTCTCCGTCTCCTATCGCCATGTAGGAGCACGGGCATTGCAGACGTCCATACCCATCTTCCTTTTATGTGGGGATTTGAACTTGGGTCCTCAGGCTTTTGCATTAAGGGCCTTTATCCAGCCATTGCCCTAACCCCAGCTAGCTTTTTTTACCTTTATTTTCTTTCTTTTTTATTTTTATTTATTTTTTAATGAGAAGTAGTTCATCAGGGCAATAGTCAGTAGGACGTGTGACAAAAATAACAGCCCTGTGCTCTGATAATGGCTCCCACATCTCTCTCCTGAGCTCACTATAGGGACACCATGTGTCCATTTTCTTACGATAACTTCTTATCAGAAACTGGCTAGCAAGTTTTTTCACACACAACAATGTCTTTCTTCTTAGGGACTTGGTTTGCGGAGGTCAAGTTTCCCAAAGCGTCCTTGACAATGAGTGTCAACCCAGCACCAGTTCAGGAAATTCCCAAAATGCAGAGTTCTGATGAACGTAATATACATTGACCTTCACGGTGGATGCCCATTAAAATGTTTTCAGCTCCTCAGCTCCCAGGGTAACCTGTTATGTATTCTGGGAGAGTATTGTGTGTTCAGTAGTATCTTCTCCAGAGAGCCTTTAAATGCTAATTAATTAGATAATGCATCCTTGCCATACACCATGAGATCCAATTCACAATTGGATCTGGCATATGGTGCTGGAGAAATATCTCCCAAGACACAGCACAGGCTTCCAGAGAGCCACTAGTAAGAGAAGCCCTCCTCAGTGGCCCTAATGAGACCAGCAGAGGAGCAGAAGCCCAGAGGCAAGCTATTTGCAAATCAATCCCTATTCCAGTCTGGTGGTTTCCATCCGGGAGTAGCTTCAAAGAGGGAGAAAGAATTACGATTGGTCATTGTAACTGTATGAGGATCCATATTAATATCCTTGCAAAAGCATGCTGTTGATTAACTCAACTTTCCACACATGCAAGAAATACAAGCTTAGTAGCTGAAGGTGTGTCCAGGAGCTGGAGAGCCAACAGAGGGTGAGGTATGGGTCCTGTGGGCACAGGGTCTGTCTGAGCAAGACAGCATGGAGGTAGCACTTTCATCTCCATATCTCAGATGATGCGATGTCTGAGGTAGTGTGCTTCTATGTCCCAGCTCTCTCCTTAAGAGCAGGTCCTAGGTGCTAGGTCTTGGAGTACAGGTGGGGTAGTGAAGGTTCATAGTTGAGACCCTCTCTGGAACTTTCCTCAGCTGAACAGAATTTCTGGAGATGTGTTTGTATGAGTGGCCTCCCATGTCACTAGGCTTCCTCACTGTCTTAGTCAGGGTTTGTATTCCTACACAAACATCATGACCAAGAAACAAGTTGGGGAGGAAAGGGTTTATTCAGCTTACACTTCCACATTGCTGTTCATCACTAAAGAAAGTCAGGACTGGAACTCAAGCAGGGCAGGAAGCAGGAGATGATACAGAGGTCATGGAGGGATGTTCCTTACTGGCTTGCTTCCCCTGGCTTGCTCAGCTTGCTTTCTTATAGAACCCAAGACAACCAGCCCAGGGATGGTACCACCCACAAGGGGCCCTCCTCCCTTGATCACTAATTGAGAAAATGCCCCACAGCTGGATCTCATGGAGGCATTTCCTCAAGGGAGACTCCTTTCTCTGTGATAACTCCAGCCTGTGTCAAGTTGACACACAGAACCACCCAGGACACTCACCTCTATGTTTTGGGGAGCAGTGTCTTGTTCCATCATGATTTAACACCATTTCCTGCCATGCATGTGGCTAGTCCCTGCCCCTTGATAACCCCCTTCCTTATTTTGTACATGATACACTTCCCTACATAGGTCAGGCCAGGGATGGAAGAAGAGATGAGGACCAAGTCTAAGGGGACACCTTAGGCATGTACTGTCAAACAGAGAGTCCTCAAAGACCTCACAAAGGCAAGCCTGTGAGACTTTGATGGGGACCCACTGCTACTTCCATGATCCAGAGGAAAGATAGTAGCCAAAGGTCCTAGCTAATCAAGTCCATTGATCCAGGGGTCCTCACCCCAATTCTCAGGGTCCCCTTGTTTCATCGTTGTATCCTAAGTATGGCTTGGCAGATCTGCTGGGGTTGGGAACAAGCATCTACAGGGCCTCAACATTCTGCCTCCATTCAAAGCTCCTCCTGCTCCCTGCCTGAGAGGAAGGTTACCTCTGGATTTGACAAGAAGCATAACTGTCAGTTTAGGTTACTCCACAAAGTGCCATAGATAGATGCCTCCCATGAAAACGCCTTCTCAGTATGGAGTCTGGGAAGTCCAGACACAATGCTGACTAGCTTCTTCAGGAAGGTTTTCCTGATGGCTTGCAGATCACAGCCTCCCTCCAGTGTCCTTCTGAGAAAGAGAGAGTGAGACGTGCAGGATCACTCTCCCTCTGGGGTGGGGAGACCGATCTCATCTTATGAGCAGGCAGAACCTTACCCTCATGAGCACAGTGCTTCTCAAGGGCCCTGATGCCCAGTTCCATCACATAAACAGGCACGAAGTCCTTCTGTGAATTAGGGGGGCACATACAACGTACAGAAGAAGCCCTCTGATGCCTACTCTTAGGCATTTTCTTTCAGTCTTCCTGGTGCATGAGTCCCATCCAGTCTTTACCCTGTGGATATGTGGATCCCCCTGGAAAAAGGGAAGCCTATGTATCCCTGGCTTATATTTATCAGCTGCCAGCATAGAATTCCCCCCATTGAGTTCTCAAAACTCATCTATCTCTAGACAAGTCAGTTGGAAGCAAAATACAATGTTGTACAGGCCATCACATCAATAGCCTCTGCAGGAAACACCAGGTTACACAGTCCTGAAATCACTGTCATCCTGTGGTCTACATGCCCCACAATCCCTATGTTCCTAAGTTACAGCACTGGCTGTGGTGGAGCTCACTACAAAGCCTGGGATGACCTCAAAACCCTAGAACTTTCGCCACAGCCTCCTGAGAGAGAGCATTACAGACATGCTCTATCATGTTCAGCTGATGCCAAGGCGCTCTCTCTCTCTCTCTCTCTCTCTCCCTCTCTCTCTCTCTCTCTCTCCCTTCTCTCTCTCTCTCTCTCTCTCTCTCTCTCTCTCTCTCTCTCTCTCCCTCTCTCTCTCTCTCTCCCTCTCTCTCTCTCTCTCTCTCCCTTCTCTCTCTCTCTCTCTCTCTCTCTCTCTCCCTCTCTCTCTCTCTCTCTTCTCTCTCTCTCTCTCTCTCTCTCCCTTCTCTCTCTCTCTCTCTCCCTTCTCTCTCTCTCTCCCTCTCTCTCTCTCTCTCTCTCCCTTCTCTCTCTCTCTCTCTCCCTTCTCTCTCTCTCTCCTCTCTCTCTCTCTCTCTCTCTCTCTCTCTCTCTCTCTCTCTCTCTCTCGGGTGCATGCATGCATGCGTGTGTGTGTGTGTGTGTGTATCTCTTTTTGTCTGTCTCTATACCTGTCTGTCTGTCTCTCTCCATCTCTCTGTCTCTGTTTCTGTTTCTCTCTCTCTCTCTCTCTCTCTCTCTCTCTCTCTCTCTCTCTCTGTGTGTGTGTGTGTGTGTGAATGGTGGGTGTCTTTTTTAATATCTCTCCATTTTATTTTTTGTGACAGTCTTTCATTGAATCTGAGAACTCACCAGTTTGGCTAGGGTGGCTGGCAGTTAGCTTTAGGAATTCCCCCTGTTTCACTTTCCAAGGACTGGAATTATAGGTGACTGACTATTTTGCATCTTACCAACCGGACCATCTCCTTAGCCTTAAGTTTGCATATTTATATGCCACAGAGAAAGGCCCCTATGAGTAGTGCTGTGCTCTTGGGTGATGGCCTCACCTAACTGAGTTTAAAAGGTGTTAGCAGTAGGAACAGCCATGTTACCATCAGCTCTGTGGACACCCTTGGGAATTGTGTCCCACATCTTCAGCTGTGGACTCTGAGACTGGAATCCCTTGTTCGGGGGATCCTGAGGAAGATTCCTGTCCATTTTCAGGTGGGGCTTCTGCTCTGTTCATTCATCATGTGTATCTATACATCTGTATCCTTCTGTGTATCTGTTTGTCCATCATCCATCCACCCCTGCACCCACTCATCATCCATACATCCATCCTCTCATTATCTGTCCATCCATTGTTGTCTGTCCATCCATGTGCTAATCCATCTGTCCACCCATTCATCCATCTTATTCTTTGTATTCAGACTTAGAATTAAATAATCCACACCCTGGGGGAGCGGAGGGACTGGATCTGCTACTCAGCTACAAATAAAGACACATCACAGGGCATGTACAATAGGAAGGTGCTGTCCCCCTTGGAGGCTTGTTGGAGTCCGGAGAGACTAACTACGTAGCAGGCAAAGCCTATGACAGTTATGAAAGTGTACTCAGGGTGGGTGAGCAGAAGCACCTCAGGGTGGGTGAGCAGGGACCTGGAGATGAACATGCAATAGGCAACAAAATCCAGGGTAGGAATTTTAGAAAAGCAATACTCAATTATTTCATTTGCTCTTCAGCTATCAGAATATTGAGAATTGAAATAGTCCATGCAGATGATAGTTCTGCAAAAATGTCTTACCCACATGGGGGGTCTCCAAATCAACCAAACCTTTTTGTATCAGATAAACATATCCTTTGGTCTCATGGTGGCTTCTCTGGGTGTGAGTTCTCAGATCTTGCTTCTAAACAGGAAGAAAGAACCCAGTGAAGACACACGGCTAATGGACTTGGAAAAATTTGTCATAGTGCGGAGTCTAGTAGGATAATATTGAGCTCATAATAAACAAGATACAATTCACAGACCACATGAAGCTCAAGAGGAAGGAAGGCCAAAGTGTGGGTGCTTCAGTTTTTCTGAGAAAGGGAAGACAATACTCACAGGAGCAATTATGGAGACAAAGTATGAGGCAGAGACTGAAGGAAAGGCCACCCAGAGACTGTCCTACCTGGGGATTCAGCCTATAAACCGTCACCAAACCCCGACACTATTGTGGATGCCAAGAAATGCTTGCTGAAAGGAGCCTGATATGGCTGTCTCCTGAGAGGCTCTATAAGAGCCTTACGAATACAGAGGTGGATGCTAGCAGCCAACCATTGGACTGAACGCAGGGTCCCCAATGGAGGAGTTGGAGAAAGGACTGGGGGAGCTGAAGGGGTTTGCAACCTCATAGGAGGAACAACAATATCAACCAATCAGAACCCCCCCCCAGGGACTAAGCCATCATCCAAGGAGTACACATGGCTCCAGCTGCAGTTGTAGCAGAGGATGGCTTTGTCAGGCATCAGTGGGAGGAGAGGTCATTGGTCCTATGGAGGCTTGATAGATGCCCCTGTGTAGGGAAATCGAGGGAGGGTAGGTGAGAGTGGGTTGAGTGAGGGAGCACCCTCATGGAGGCAGGGGGAGCGGGGGTGGGATAGGGATTTTCTGAGAGGGGGGAAAACTGGGAAAGGGAATAACATTTGAAATGTAGATAAAGAATATATTCAATTAAAAGAAAAGAAATAATACCCTGTTTTCAAAGCAGGACGAAACCCAAAGCATGAAAGCATGATAGGTCACGGTGAGAGCACTATATCCACGTGACATATTTGTATCAACATGGAACCCTTGTGTTCTCATTGATACAATATGTCTGTGCCCTGTACAAGTGGCAATGTGACAGTTTCTGGAATCTTCTTGGAAAAATATGAGCTCCTTGCCATACCTATCACATGTATGACAATTACATGTATGTTCTGCTCCAAGCCAACAGAGGTACCTCCCCTGGGGCTGAAAGTCCCAGGGACTCTGTCCCTTCTTACCCATGGGATGGGGGGGGGTGAGTTTTTTCCCCACAGGCAGATGGATATGACTGCTCTGGAAAAATTAGAGAGGATCAAAGTTCCTCCGGGGCTTTGCTGTGTGGAGGTCTGTGAGTTGCTTTGCAGAAGAGCTACACAGTAAGTGCCCCGTGTGCTTCTGTGGAAGATGTACCCAGCCAGCCAGGCCTACCGCTCCTAAGAGGGTGTGTACCTGTCACTCAGTTTGCTTCTGTGTGTGTGTGCGGGGGGGGGGGGGGTGGATGTAAAAATGACTGGGTCCAGGGTGATGTATCCCTGTCCTGTCTCCTTGGACCCCAGACATTCTTTACTTGTGAGGTTCTTTTCATCCTTCCTTCCTTCCCCACTCGGGCCTTCCAGCAAGGTTTTGGTTTCTGGAGAATGTGAGTGGGCTTGTCCCGGCAACTCTGGGGTGAAGGTGCTGGAATTTGTTTGTGTGTCCCTACTAAAGGTTCTTTGTGTCAGACAGCGAGAGAAACAGGGTGTTGGCTGGAACAGCTCAGCTTAGCAAGGCCCGTCTTCAAGCTTTGGTGGCCGAGCTGCCTTTGAGCACGGGGACAGCACTTACCTTTCAGGCCTTGGTGATGCCACGGTGTGATGTGCGGCGCACAGAACAGGTGCCCCAAACATGCGAGACTCCTTCTTTCTTCTTTTTCCTGTGCCACAGACAGGATGTGGGAACTCAGCCGCTGAACCTGAGGATGGAAGACGCATCAAAGAGAAGCACTTCACTGTTCTGGAAGTCGGTTTCACACCGTGGTGAGGTAGGGATGTGAACGGCAGCAGCCCCGAAAAGGGAGCTCCGTTTGAAGCAAGAGCGAAGGGGCTCTGCATGCTGCCCTGCTGCTGTCCCCTCCTTTGGCATCTTGCTGAACTCACCCCCAGTTTCAAGGCACATGAATAATAACATGCCTGGTGCTCTGGGTTGGTTTTTGTTTATGCTGCATTTGCAGGGGTCTCTCTGTGATGACAGAGATGCTGGCCACCAACTTGAATTCTGTACCTCTTGTTTTGCAAGGCCAAGCATCACTTGAGCCTGACACAAATAGAGCAGACAAGCCCCACTTCTGCTCGGGACCCAGCCTGGCAGTAACACAAACTCCCTGGATGGAGCAGAGACAAAGCCAGTTATCTCTGCCCTTAGATTTGGAAGGGATGGGGAATCTGAAGTCCTTTCTGGGCTGGCATTGCCGTGGGGTGGCCTCGGCTCTTTCTCTGCTAGGCTCGGGTGTGAAGAGGAGATCTGATCCCCGTGCTCTACAAGGCAACAGTGTCATCACCCAGTGAGTGCCCCCAGCGAGTGCCCCTGGACTTAGAGAGGCCACAGCAGGAATAGACAGGGACACAATGAACCCAGTTGTCCTAGGAGGGCACAAAGCTCACCAGGCTGGGGCAAGATGGCATAGATGCCCTGTCCGTCGCCCTGGGGGAGGCCCGGGCTTTATCTGAGTCTCTCCCTTCCGCCCGCTCTACTTCGGGAAGGCTGGGGACTGGTGACCCACATGCTTTGAATGGATTTTTCTATTTTTGCTTCTGCCTCTGCTGTCACCAATGCATTCTGGCATTTTCTACTCTTTTTACATTGCTTACAGCCTGGATGGAGACAAAAACATTGCACCCTGGGCCAAGACAGTTAGAAATCAGGGCACCAGAGCCTCTGAGAGGAGCAGACAACAACCTGCCTAAGTGGTGTGGAGTCTCTGCCAGCCAGTGGCGTCTGTCATCTGTCACCGGAGGGGTTCATTGGCTGTAAGATGGCATTTTGGAGATTTATTGAAATTACAGTCATTTTCAAAAACAACAACAAAAAAAAAATCAACCTGCCTCTTATCCCAAAACACCAGCTATGTAGGACAGACCCACCCACAAACGCATAGGAGGTCTTTGCTGTCATTCATTTATTTTGTATCAAATGCATATTATTATAGAAAACAACAAGCAGCTTCAAAATAAGTATATTGTGGCATGTGCCAATGCGGTGGATTAGCATGTGCGGTTACCACCCACACATACTGGGATGCCCCAATGCAGCAAATTAGCATATGCAATTACTACTCACACCTCAAATCTACGCTACAGGTTTCAAGCTCAAAGCACTCTGGTGTGACCTGTTCATTGTTTATTTATTTGCACTAGGAATTGAGCTCAGGGTCTTGCAAATGCAAGGCAAGCACTCTTCCACCAAGCCTCACCCCATCCTCTTGTTTGCTTTTTATTTTGAGGGTGGGTACGTGGAATGGGTCATGCCAGGACACCTATAGACTCACAAGCACAGAGTCCTCTTAGTGTCTCCTGGCCTTTGCTGGGGTACAGAAGCTATCTAAACACCGAGGGATGAAGGAGATTAAAAAACAAATCAGACATAATTTACAATGTTTTTTCACTCTCTCTACTTTCAATACCTTGCAGTGTCTGGTCAAAAGTACATGCCAACAATATGCTCGCCGAGGGAGTAGATGAATGCACACGTCTTTGTGTGTCTGCGTCTCCCTTCATCCTGCCTTCCCTTCCTTTCTCCTTTGTCTTATTTCAAGGCACCAGAACTCAGGTCAAACATTTGTAGAAGGTTTTCTTCTGTCGTTTCATCTCTGTTTCTCTTAGACCAGGCCGTAAAGCCTTAACACGTTCACAAATCTTATTCATCATCACGCTGAATACGGTTGTTGTTTAATGTCTGTGTTTACAGTCCAGGTGGAAGACGAAGGGCTTGTGGGATGAGGAGGTCACAGCGGGCCCTTTGTCAGGCTCAGCCCTGGGTTTTAATGAGGGATCGAGGAGGCGCCAAAAGGCTCAAGGAATTAATGCAGACAAAGCCTGGGTTTCCACTCAGCAGCCTTGTGGGCTGCGGATATGGCACAAAGCATCCCAGGACCAGAGTGTGAATAGAGGATACTCAGTGAGGAGCAACCTCAGGGGTGGCTCCTGTGTAGGCCAGCCAACCCTTTATGTGCTTGCCTCCTTCCCACTGGCTCCAGGCGGTTGTGTGACTTCTGAGCCCTCCCTCCCATCCCTCCCCTCCCTCCCTCCCTCCCTCCCTCCCTCCATCTTCCTCCTCCTCCTCCAGTGCGGGCATCCGATTGTGCAGTGCGGGTACCAGGAGTTAGAACTTAGGTGAACATAATTCAGCTCATGCAGATGCCTCTGAAGGTGCCTTGTCACCTCAAGGTCTACCCTAGTGATGGGTCTCTGCCACTCGTTCTTTGTGAGGAGCTGCTGAGGTCCGTGGGCTGAGCTCACAGCATAATCAGGGAGAGCCCACAAACAGCATTCAAATTAAATATTTATCCCGATCTTTCATGGCCTTACTTACTCGAGGGGCAGTTATTGTGATGCTAATTAGTTTTTTTACCAGCATATAGTTCCTGGCAATAAAAGGTCTGTGCATAATTAGTTTGTATGAAAGAAACAATCCTGGTAAATATTAAATATTTAATAATAAATATTTAATAACTCAAAATAACCACCTATCACACTTGGCCAGAAAAATCTACAGTCCCGGACTCTGAGAAAAACAAACTCCATAATAAACAATCCACAAAACCAACATCTGCCCACTGCATTACTTTATCCAGGGAAAGCAAACCTCCAGCCCTTTAGGGGCTCAACACTTACAAATACCTGGGTGGCCTCTTGCACTCCAAGTCTGGTCACACGCACAGCAAATGAGGAAGGAAGGATGCTGCAGTTTCCAGCAGACAGCAAGGTGTAGGTGTAGCAATACAAAGCTTCTGGGTTACATTCTCACTCTGGGCTCCTTGAGATGGGAAATGTGTCCTGCTGGGAGTCTAATAAGTTACAATTTTGAGTAAATGCTTGTACAGGCCTTCTCTACCATCATCATTAGCACATTGGTGAGATACATTGTTGCTGTGACTGAATATCTGGTAACAAACAAGTTAAAGGGGCTGACGAGCTTGTTTTGGCTCTGGGTTTTAGGCAGTAAGGTCCATGGTGGTGAAGGTAGAATTGTGGAGGCTCCATGATACAGGAACAGGAGTCAGTCCTTTACTCCTTGCCTCAGTAGCGCAGAAAGAAACAGAGGGCAGCAGCTCCGCAAAGATAGAAGGGTTTTAAAGTTTCATTCATTCGGAGACCCTAACATGCAGGATGGTACCGCCAGGGTTCAGCTTCTCTCCTTGGTTAGTTTCTCCATCACAAGTGGGCTGGAGAGATGGCTCAGCGGTTAAGAATACTGACTACTCTTGCAGAGGTCATGAGATCAAATCCCAGCAACCACATGTGGCTCACGACCATCTGTCATGGGATCCGATGCCCTCTTCTGGTGTGTCTGAAGACAGTGACAGTGTACTCACATATACAAAACAAATAAATCTTAAAAAAAATCCATCTCAGGTGAGTTTCTTTGTCCAATAGAGTTGATAATCTAGAAATCGTCATTACCATTGTTATCACTACTATACCCAAGCCTATGAATGGAGACCGGCAGATGGGACAAATGGAGACCAGCAGATGGGACAAAGAGAGGCTCAGTAAAGACTGTATGACTGGAGCATAGTTGGAGACCTGGGAAGGCTTCATAAGAATAAAGGGCCAACATCTCTGATGTTGATGAGCGGTTCCTGCTGTGGTAAAGAGTGGGTGCAGGGGACACCGAGGGGCTCCTTCCTGGCCACCACATGCTCCATGAAGGAAAGGAGAGCTCAGGAAACTCACAGTGGCCAGTACCCCATGCAGGTTTGCATGGAAAGAGTGGATGTTCCAGGAGGAAGAGGAAAGAGAGGAAGTCCCATGGGAGAAGTCGAGGAAAGTCTTCATTTCAGAAGGTTGGAGGGGTGACAACAGGAGGCAAACTAGACTCCAGGGAGGTGTGCAAAGACGAGCTTCAACAGTTTATCAACACCTTAAGCAGATGCCTATTGAGTAAGCCAGAGAAGGGGAAATGGTGCAGCTCCAAACGCATGACAACAGACGTGGGGGCAGACAATGGGGTGACCAGTTCCAGCATGTGGAAATCCTAGGTCCCTTTCCCCACACCACCTTCCACCACCAGGAATCGCATCACCAGAACCTGAGTCCAGCCTCTGGGTGGAAACTAAGAGGATGAATGGCTTTGTTTTCCTAGGGATACTGAGCTTGAAGCCTGGGGACCTGACTGTGGCCTATGAGCAGGCGGAGTCATTTCAGGACAGCTAAGGCCATAAGCCCTGTGTCTCAGAACACCGCCACCCTTGGAAATCCAGATGATGCAGATGTTACTAGTAGAGCTCCAATGCAGGTATGCTAAGGAGGGTTGGGCCCCAACCCTACCTGTCTGCATCCTTGAAAGAAGAAAGCTATGTGAAGACCGACCCGGGAGAAGCCACGTGAACGGAACAGGGTAAAGCCGAGGGCTGTTATGGGTTCTAGAAAGCCGGAAGAGGCTCAGAGAATTACCCTGCTGTTTGATGGTAGTGTTTTCTGCTGACCTATGTCTTCATACTCTGGTCCCCAGCACTGTGACAGAGTCAGTTTCTGCTGCTTGAAGCCACTTAACCTGACACTACTTGGTTACAGATCCCCAGGAGAACAGAGTCATACAAATCTTGTGCTCTAAGTCTCCAATCTCAAAAAAAAAAAAAAGAATAATGACTATCTTATTTGAAACTCTTATGCATATTGAAGCTAGGCCCCCAGTAAGTGATGCAACTCAGTTCATCTTTTATAGCTCAGCTGCAACCTCATCAGTTTCTTCCTCACCCGCCAGTCTTTTTCTCCTCTTTAAGCACCAATCACAGCCTTGCTTGCTCTCCTCCCTCAAAACACAACAGCAGCTCTTACATATTCCATTCCAGTTTTGAGTGATCTCTGCTCTACTTCCTGCATAGATTTGAGGCAGCTTCTCATCAAAACATGGATGTAAGTTTTATGCATGCCAAAGACACTGACAGTTGGAAGGCACGCCCGTAAAGCATGTGATAATATACGGTTATGTGGCCCTGTGTGCCGGAAGGGTAGTAAATTTTTGTGACTTCTAGATGAAGATGTATCTTTCTAATACCAGCTGACAGGTTATTCTGTTTATTTATTTCACCAATTTTGTTCTTTTGTTTACCTGGAGCTTCCTCGGATTGACAGACCGATCACGGTCTGATATGAACTGTGAATCTTCCACTCTCCCGAGTGGGACTTACAGAGTAATGGATGGAAGGGTTCGGGCAGCGGCTGGGGGCTCTCCAGTTGTCTCTATTTTGGGCACCCCTCCGGTTGATTGGCTGCAGGTCACGCATCAGTCTCCCCTCAGAATGCAGGGGGCATGCTTAGTTGCATGAGGGTTTGTCTCCAGCACTCCCTCTGTAAAGCAATCTGATAACTGAAGGTTTGTCAAGGCAGCAAAGGTATGTCTCTTTGTAACCTTTCCCATCAGTTCCTTCAAGCCAAGTCCTGTCCTCTGCTTTACTGCTCAGTGATGGGACCACACGCCGCCCTAAGTTAGAGCTTGGCGAATTGTTTTCATTGTATTCATTCTGGGATCCCTTTAGTGTTTTTTAGGAGTTTCTAGGAGAGCACTGACATCCTTTGGGTCACATAGCTATAGACAAGCTGGTCTTAAGGACAATGATCTTTCTTCTATGCTATTTATTTATTTATTTGGCTGCCTGTCACTATGGGTAGCTGTTTTTTACTTCCAAGGGCTGATTCTAAACACAGTATAGACTCAGTCTCTGCCCTACTAGGTGTCCCAGAATGCACAGGGAAGACCAGCAGTCTCTCACACGCTGACTGCTTATTCCATATGCAGAGTCCTACCAGTGTGAACTTTTCCTCAGGACTTAAGCATTCCCTCGTGAAGGGGAATGAAGGTTCCAAATCCCACGAAGTGCACAGGGACTTATAAGACTCATGAAGGCCCTGGGTGAGACTGTGCCACTGGGAAGATCCGTCAGTGGTGGGGCTGCCTGCCAGCTCTGCAGGATTCTCCAGCAGTGCAGCTTTCTTGAGTCGTCTGTGTTGGGGTAGAACTTCTGGTAATGTAGCTATTTGTAGTGGCTATTCCTGGTTGTCAACTTGACTATATCTGGAATGAACTAATCAAGAATTGGAAGGCTCACCTATGATCCTAATCTGGAGGCTCAGAGATACAAATTTTTGACCTGGATCTTGGCATAGAGTTCTTGAAGCATAGTGGCTATGAATTCTAGAAGATTAAGACAAGGAGATCTCCGAGTTCAAGGTCATCTGGGATTAATGGCGCAGTGGCACACGCCTTTAATCTGGGCCACACCATCTGCTGGAGAACTACAGCCTTTAATCTGGGCCACACCCTCTGCTGGAGACCTACATAAGGACATTGGAAGAAGGTAGATTCACTCTCTCTTCTTTGCCTGCTTACCTCGTGGGACTGAGCAACTGCTAGATTCTTGGATTTCCATCCACAGTTGCTGCTGACCATTGCTGGGGAGTTGGACTACAAGCTGTAAGTCATTGACAAATTCCCTAACTATATAGAGACTAACCATACATTCTGTGACTCTAGAGAACCCTGACTAATACACTATTCGGCTCACACATGCTCCTGTAAGTGACCCCAATGAACTCACTGACCCATCAGGATGGAATCTTTGGTCTGTTGTTTCCCTTCTGTAGAGTAAACAGACTTCTCAGGAAAAGTATCCCCATCCTTCTCCATTGTGGAAAACAGTGCTGTAACCACTACGTCTTCACCAGCAGGATCCCCAGAGATGATGCTCATGGTTTCAGATTAAGGAAGGATAACAGAAAGGAGTACTGGGAGCAGAGCCCTTGCTTGCCACAAAGGGAGAAAGCCGTTATAAGAAGCTGGGTAGCTTGGCCTTAGTGCCATCTTCCTTGAATTGCCTGCACCGTGAGAGCAAAGTGACAGAGGGAGCGAGTGTGCAGGCTGAAGAGCAAGAGAAGAAAGATGAGTCAGAGGTCCAAGTAAGTTAGCGTGGGCTCCCACGGAGCCTGCAGGAGCATAAGTAAGGGTCGCTGGTAGTTGTTGGACTATATGCTGCTGTCGGCAATAAGTCTCAATGGACCTGGAACGTCACCTAGCAAAGATCACTTGGGAAACTGACTGCCTTTCTTACAACCGAAACTGTCCCACTGGCCTTCTGCCCTGCACCTTTGGCATTCTGGACTACTTCTGTTCTCCCTCGTAGCCAAGTGTAAATCGTGTAATAAACCCTCTTCCTCTCAGCTGAAGAGTCAAAAAAAGAGGAGGAGGAGGAGGAAGACAGAAGAAGGAAGAAGGAAGGAGAAGGAGGAGGAGAAGAAGCAGCAGCAGCAGCAGAAGAAGAAGAAGAAGAAGACGACGACGACGAAGACGCAGTATCACAGCACAGCAGCTGGGGAGCAAAGAGAAGATACCTAGCCCTAAGGGACAGTGTGTAGGGAGCGGGTTATCTACCCCTTGAAAAGAGGCAGTGAGATTTGGACTTAACTGGCTCCTTGATTTTTCTCCCAAATCAGCTGATTCTATAGCTGTTGGTTGTCAGTTAACTCCACCAAAGAGAGTGGAGATCCTGGGTTAAGAAAGGTGAGAAGAGACCAGTCTGCCCCAACACTGGAAGACCTGAGAGTAGCTTTCATCTTGGTGGCACAGATCTGTGTCCACACTCGGGGTAAAGGTGGGGGCAGCCATCTCCTGCAGGACCAGGTCATGTCCTTTCTACTTTGTGTGAAATATTAACCTAATAATCTGGCTAGAAAGGAGTCCAAGGCCAAATGAGCAAAAGCATTAAAGCTGTGATCAGGGACAAGGCCACGGGAGAATTAGACTTCCTTAGTATCTCACAATATAGGGCATAATTTATAGCTGGTGACTCCGTTCAATTCCATATGTCACTCCGGACATTGAAGTTGTTGCTTCTTCTGTGAGTATACCTATACGTCACTGGGACAGAGGGCTGTTGCGGAGTGACTGAGATGACAGAATTGACTCTCTTATTTCCTTTCCCTGTGCACACTTAATTAGCCCATTGCAATCTGGTAAATAAAAGGCACTAGGCTTGTGGCAATGTGAAGTCACTGTTGACATTCTCATCTGGGGGAAATATCTAGAGCTCTTTCTCACAGTAGGTCAGGTTAGTTCCCACGAGTACATGGGAAAATTTGAGTGACCCAGGTTGTGCCAGTCATGAACAAACAGGGTCTAAGGCCCCTATGGAGAGTGCTGAGTGAGTGGGCTGCTTGCTGAAGTATTGAGAGTGAGCTGTGGTGGGATAGTTTCCAGCAAAAAGTGAGTTGAAGAGCCGGCAGCCTCTTAGGATGATGAAGAGACGTAAAATACATTCTGGAAGCAGTTGAGTGGCTCTTCTCCGTTTCCTTGCTGCCTCTATATCACCTGCTGATTGCACACTTCCTTATTTATCTTCCTCGGAGTGGACAAGGAGGACCTAGACACCAGGAAGCATAGCAGCAGTACAGATAAATTAACTAGCCGCCCATTGCCAGCTCAGGAGAAACTCATATTTCATGGTTCTAATGTAATCAGAGGCTACAAAATTTAATCAAGGGTTTCAGTATTTCATGCCGGTGAGAGAATTACTTTGAAATATTGTCTTTTCTCCCCCCTCCCATTTCTTTTCTTTAAGCACACGAAGAGACCAGAACTGATTCTGGATTTTTAACCAGCATCATTGAAATGTTCAGATCCCAGATAGGTCTTATGCTAGAAGCCTAAATATTTTTTTTTCAAAGTGGAGATAAAGAGCCAAGCTGTAGATGGGTAGGCTAGGAGGAAAAACTTCCTAATTATTGTCCTTTAAAATGAACACCCCCAAACTGTTCTTTGAAGGGAATATATGAAATTGAGATTTTAGGTTAGGTGAGAGATCATTAGATGATAAGACACCCAAACCCTGAAATCCTATTAACTTTGTAGTAGATCCTTCCCTGAGATCCCCTTCTCTTTGCTACAAATGCTCATCTCTGTGATATAAGATGCAGAAAGGGGATTCATAATCAGAATTACAATAGGATGCCTCATGTGTCTTTTGGAAAACTAAAGGTGGGTACCTCTTATGCTAGAGGTTACCAACAGTTAAATCAGGGCATCAAAGGAATGTCTCTGCTCCCTGACTTGTCTAAGGCCTTGGAGAATGTAGAGCAGGCAGGTGAGACCCAGTGTACCCTGCCAAGCTGGAGGACCTCCTGGGGGACAAAATACACTGAAGGGAGAAATGGAAAGAGGACATACAGAAGATGTCAATTAGTGTTGGTGTTCCTTGAGTCCACAAGCAGTTCCTTGTGACCAGGGATTTGTCCTGTAGAAAGCTTGGCTTATTTCCTATCCTTGTAGCTGCAGACCTCTGCAATGCAGTCTGAGCAAACTTTAATCCACCATGACAGATGTCCCTATAGTAAAGGAGGGTAGGATCCCAGGATGCCTCTCCAGATGACTAAGACAAGTATCTGAGCAAATGGAGTGACTTGCCCTGTGCAGACAGTATTGCCAAATTGTCCATATCAAAACAAGACAAACTGTAGGTAGCTCAGTGATGGTACAAGTTCCAGGGACCCGGAGGGACATCAGAAGATAGACGAGGACTTGGGATATAGAATCTTAGCTCAGAGATGCTCTCCAGGGGACAGACCAGTACACTCACTCTTTCTTACACACTCCCGTACACACACACATAGGTGCACAGGCACATGACTGCACAACTACACACTTAGCTACAGGTAAACACAAACAGGCATGCACATACACATTCATACATAAACATGCACAACTTCACATGCACTCAGCCATCACAGGCTGTCACACCCACATTCCAGGTGGCCACGAACTTGTAAGAAAGAAAGCTTTTTGGAGTAGCTGAGGAGAGGTCTTGCACAGGGCTGCTGTTGGTGCCACATAGAAAGCTGGGGAGCCCCACAACTTCATGTTGTTGCGAGGCTTCTGAAACACTCATGAGGGACACCATCGTTCCTGTGTGTTGAGGAAAATAGTAAACCACAAAGACCAAGTACTTTTTCACCCTCGGAAGGAACAAAGCCAACTTATTTACTATAATGTGCTCGTCTCCCCATCCCTGCTCCACACCTGTGTTGATCCGTGAATGGTGACCTTTCTTTCCCTTAATAACAGCTTTCTTCCAGAATGTTCTCGCCTCTGAGCAGATGGTGTCTTTTATTGTCCCTATCTCAATATGTAGTATGGGTGCATTTCTCAATATAAACTAGTCAGTCTCATTAAAAAGAGAATAATGGTGATACCAAGACACAGCAACCAGTGTCTGCTGTAAAGCAAGACACAGTGCAGATCAAAAGATCCCCCTAGCTTTCTGTTTACTTGTTTCTTGGGGAATGGACATTAGCTCCAGCCTTCTGCTGATTCACTTCAGGCTTCACGTGTCATCCATGAATCTAAAAGACTAGCTCCCCTTCTTAGGAGAGAGCTTTGTGTGCTATCTGGGGGATTTTCACAGCTGGGATAGAGGGCTGCCTTTGATTTCCATGTGTACGTAACTGTCAGTCTGTTGGGTATGCATGTAGTGAGAAAATGTTTCAATAATACCCAAATGGGATGATTTCCATGGTGTTTTCCGGCCTTACTGTTTTATAATCTCTTTCCCCCAATCAAGGGATTATGATCTGTGAGCTACATCTTCCCAGCTTTAACTTTGCCCAAATCTCAGGTGGTTCAGTTCACCCAGAGGGTTGTGGGTAGAAGAGGCATGGGAAAGATGGCTATTGATTCCAGGCTCATAAGTTGAATCCAGCCTCCCTCTTGGGGCTTGATTCAACCCAGGTTTAGTTTGATTCCAGGAGCGGGTCCCTAAGAGCAGAGGATAACCGTCTTTAAATAGCTCCTGAATTTCATATCATTAATTTCCTGTCCCCTAAACTGAAATGCCTTGTAATTATCCAGCTGTAGGAACACATAAGATGGTGCTAAATTTTACTTAAGTACAGCCTATCGCCAAAGCGGAAGCCAAAATATGTAATTAGGTTGGCATTAACATTCGAGAGCTGTGCGAGTGATCACAGAGGCTGTGGTGCTTGGGAAGGGCAGGGTTAATGCAGCAGAAACCCTGCTGTATCTGTGGGTTCTCCCCAGCTCCGGTCATGGTGCCAGTGCAGGAGTCCCCACATGAAGCAGGGCTCCACTTGGCAAGTCCCAGACCTCTACATCATAGGACCAAAGTCTAAATCTGGGAATGGGGATGAAGAGCCACTGGATTCCAGCATCCCACGCTCTGTCCCCAGCAAGAACCATCACTATGTCTATAAACACAAATGAACATCTCCCTGTTACTGTCAGGCACTGTCCCTGGATTGGGGTCGTGATTTTCCACCATAAATTCCAGAAGAATATTTTTTTCTTTCTCTCACTCCGGCCCCACTCGCTCCAGTCCCCAGAAGAATTTTCTAATCAAGTAAACAGAGTGGTTATGTCGGCTGCCACCTGCCTGCAATAGCAATTAAAAGTCACAGACAACTCTGAACATTTCTCCGTTTGCACTCGTCATATATTAAGACTCTGCAGTGTGAATTTGGCCAGTTTATAAGGAAATGGACGTTTTTTAGTTCAGAAGTTGCTTAAAGCATAGGAAACATTCTGAAGACACAAAATGGTGATACCAGCTGCCGGCAAGCTGACCGCCTCAGCCCTTCTGACCTACAAAAGGGAGGGTATTAACCACAGGAGCAGGGGAGTAAAAAAAATCTTAATCACTATTAATGAGATTCATTATAATATAGAGTCTCCCCACAATGAATTTTAAATGTCCCTTGTCCATTTCTCTATCAACAGGACACAAAAGGAAACATCTGCTCCGTGGCGGCCGTGGGGCTGCATTCTGATTAGCTGATATGGGTAATCTATCCATTATCGCGCCTGTCATGTTGATGGACAAAGGATCAATTTCAGTCCCCTATCAATCTTCTACCCAAAGCTCAAAGCTGGGGTGTATGTGTGGTGTGCTTTTAAAATCACATATTAAAATTAATGCCCAGAAATTCAACCTCACCCATCTTGTTCTTTGCCTTTCTACTTCTTCTTATTTATACTGATAGAAATCAACCTTGTTGTTTACTACTTGATGGAATGAAATCCTAGGCTAGTAGATTTTAGGGAAGAAATTGAGTTATTTGTGAACAACACAGAGTTTAATAAATCCTTCCTGGATTCTGCCTTGAGGAGCACTCTGTGCTAGAAACAGAAGGCGAGCGGCTGGCCTATGGAGTTTCAGTCTTCTGGTAGACACGTTTAAAACAAGAAAAAAGAAACATATAAAATCAATACTAATAGTATTTTCTACTAAAGCCAATACTTTAAAACATTATTAAGTCAGATAATCAGTGTAAATATTGTAAGCAGCCTGGTTTCCCTCCCCGTGTGTGTCGTCTCATTCAGCTGTCTCCCCTCTTCTGCTCCAGACAGACATCTGTAGCCCTGGCTTCCACACCAGACGTGCCAGGCTGCAGGAAACACTTTTCTGCTACTCCCATTTGAGCAACTGCAAAACGATGATGATCCAAGGTAAAACAAAACAAACCCGAGTTGCAGAGTTCTTCTCGGTAACCGCCGCAGCCCCAGCTCTGCTAGGATGCTGTCCTTCTAGCTTGAAGCCTCGCTTTATTCTTTCTCAAGGTTGAATGATTTGTCATTAAAACTGTGAATTTCCTTTTAAGGATCTGACTTATGTCGACACATTAAGGATGCACTTTGCTGGTGAAAATGACTTGAGCTCTTTAGAAATATCTGCCCGAAAGATTCTGTTGACAGAAACCAAGTGAAATCTGCTCCACATAGAGGGAATTCTTATTCTTCATTTTTACTTTGCTTGTAGAAACTGTAGAATGGGGGAAGAAATGAAGCTTTCTCCACACTCCCTTTAGTTAGGCAATCATCTGGAAATATACTCATTTTTTAATTCAATGATGTCATTAGATCAGGAAAAGCACATTCTATGGATTCACGTTTCCACTTTAGTCTAGGGTAGGTTTTAGCATTCCTAAGCAGACTGCAGAGGCCATTGTACTCTAGATTACCTGACAGTTACGCCATATCCATTTCTTGTCAGTGACTGCCAACTATTTACAGAACTAAAGGGATAAGAATCTTCAATCAGTTTATAAAAAGAGTTTGTTTTTGCACATGTTGTTTGATATCCCAAGCTCTGTGTAGGTCAAGAGGGGTCGAATCTAAATAGATGAGCACAAACCTCTGGGTGTAAGGGGTGTGGAGAGCTCTACCTACCAAAGAATAGCAGTGACTGGTCAGCACTAGACAATCCCGAGACAGGAATCGGCTTTGCCATTAGGGTGGGAGAACTGTTGGAAGAAACGTAAGTGAATTGTGGGCAGTATTTGGCAACCTTAAGAGGGAGAGAGCATCATGAAAGAAATGAGACAATTGCAGCTGAAAACAGATAAAGGTGAAGAACTATTGGCCATAGTTCTGATAAGAAGACAAACCTTGAAAATTAGTGGGGTTTGACTTTGTAAGATGCAGGCTCCTAGAGACTAGGAAGGGCTATCCAGAGACGGTTCCACCTGGGGATCCATCCCATACAAAGTCACCAAACCCAGACACTTTTGAAGATGCCAAGAAGTGCTTGCTGACAGGAGCCTGATACAGTTGTCTCCTGAGAGGCTTTGCCAGAGCCTGACAAATACAGAGACAAATGCTTGCAGCCAACCATTGGACTGAGCACCGGTTCCCAATGAAGGAATTGGAGAAAGGACTGAAAGAGCTGAAGGGGTTTGCAACCCATAGGAAGAAAACAATATCAACTAACCAGACCCTCCCCGCCCCCCGCCCCGAGCTTCCAGGGGCGAAATCACCAACCAAAGAGTACACGTGGAGGGGCCCTGACTCTAGCCGCATATGTAGCAGAGGATGACTTTGTCGGACATCAATGGGAGACGGGGCCCTTGGTCCTGGGAAGGTCCAGTGTAGGGGAATGCCAAGGCCGGGAGGTTGAGTGGGTGGGTGGGTGAGCACTCTCATAGAAGCAGGGGGAGGGGGGATGGGATAGGAGGGGGGTCTGGAGGGGAAACCGGAAAAGGGAATAACATTTGAAATGTAAATAAAGAAAATATCCAAGAAAAGAAAAGAAAAAAAAGACAAATAATAAAAACAAGTTTTTTAAAAAAAAAAAGATGCAGGCTCCTGGGAAACTCAATGGTGCTGTTCAAACTGGTCCCAAGACACAGTGTGCCTTTCTTTTGTCGCTGTGACCCATGCCACAGGGACAAGAGAGACAGACGAGGGCCGAGCATCTCTCCCCACGCTGCCTCTTTACAACAATGTTTTATTTGCATCTATCTGGGGAATTCAGACGCTCTAGATAAATACTGTGCAACTTTTGGGCATCACGTTTATGCCCAGTTACCTACTGTCTTGAAAGCAAACATGTCCGCACCGTTTTCTGCCAAATGCTGACATAACTGCCCACTTTATGCAAGTCGACATGTGTGTCCGTCTACATCACGGTCTATCTCTGCTACCTGTTGGGAGTGTGGCATATGGGAGGGCCCGACTCCTGACGAGGCCCTGATGGAGTTCATCCCAGGAGGAAGGAACATGCGCGTGTTATCCTCGTGCAGTTCCAACTGTCTTTGGAGAGTCAGAGCTGGAGGGAGAAGCAGTGGGTACAGGACGCCTAATGGATACACATGAGGGACTTCTCCACGTGCCTAAAGGAGCCATAGGAGTCATACCGTGCACACACACACACACACACACACACACATACAGACACAGACACACACACACAGATACACACACACACACAGACACACAGATACAGACACACACACACAGATACAGACACACACACACACAGATACACACAGATACAGACACACACATACACATACACACACAGATACACACAGATACAGTCACACACACAGACACACAGATACAGACACAGACACACAGATACAGTCACACACACACACACACAGATACAGACACACACAGAGACACACAGATACAGACACAGACACACAGATACAGTCACACACACAGACACAGATACACATACACAGATACAGTCACACACACAGACACACATAGACACAGACACACACAGATACAAACACACACACAGACACACACACATACACAGACACACAGATATAGACACACACACACACACATACACAGACACACAGATACAGACACACACACAGACCACATACACAGATACAGACACACACACAGATACAGTCACACACACAGACACATACACAGATACAGACACACATACACAGACAGACACACACGCAGACACACAGACACATAAACAGACACACAGATACAGACACACAGAGACACACACAGACACAGACACACAGATACAGACACACACATACACAGACATACAGATACAGACACACACACAGACACACAGACACAGATACAGACACACACACAGATACAGTCACACACACACACAGATACAGACACACACACACATACACAGACACACACACAGATACAGACACACACGCAGACACACAGACACATAAACAGACACACAGATACAGACACACACAGAGACACACACAGACACAGACATACACACACAGATACAGACATACACACACATACACAGACACACACACAGATACAGACACACACGCAGACACACAGACACACACACAGACACACAGATACAGACACACACATACACAGATACAGACACATACACACATACAGACACACACACACACATACAGACACACACACATACAGACACACACACAGACACACACACATACACAGATACACAGATACAGACACACACACACAGATACAGACACACACATACAGACACACAGACACAGATATACAGACACACACATACAGATACACAGACACAGATACACAGACACACAGAGAGACACAGACATCCACACACAGACACAGAGAAAGACACAGACAGACAGACACACAGACACACACACATACACAGACACACAGATACAGACACATACACACACACACACAGAGACACAGAGATACAGACACACAGACACACACACACACAGATACAGACACACAGACACACATACAGAGAGACACACAGAGACACAGACACTCACACACAGACACAGAGAAAGACACAGACAGACACAGACAGACAGACAGACATACAGACAGACACACACACACAGAGACATAGCCAGGCTACACTAGACAAAGTACTGTATACCTACATGTGTCCTAAAACACAGAACAGCCAGAACTCACCAAAAGCAAAACAGGATGAACTATGAAGCAACTGATAAACATTTTTTTCAAAAGCAATGATTAATGCACAGATAGGAGCGTGGATGGAAGTTGTTAGTGGTGGGCCAAAGGGTTCTGATGAGATTAAGCTCAGTTAGATGCTCGCCTTACACGAAGCCATAGGAAACATGCTTCTCAAATTATCAAGCGATCTAACCAGAGGGGAAGTGTGCAGATAAGCCAGTGAGAAGGGAATCAGAAGCTTCACCCTTAGACGCACTGTGAAACAAGCCAGAGGCTCTATGGAGGCCCAGCTGATGAACCGTTCTGCTTTTGAATGGATTCGGTGAGTTGAAATTTCTCTCCTACTATTGTGTCTAAAAATAATCCCCAACTCGAAATCAAAACAGACATAGGTGACCCTCACTTCTCAAGAAACCAAAACAAAAGGAAGAGAGAGGAAGCCATGTAGAGCGTTTCTCAAGAGCTATTCAGTCAGTGTGGAAGCCATGAGTGTGTAACCCTACTGTTCTGGGACCCGGGAAAGGTCAACAAAGTCTACCTCTCTAATGCAAAGCAGATCTGGGGTGAGAAGGAACCTTGAGCCTCAATTCTACCTGCTCCTGGCAGAGACTCAAGACTGAATCTCTCCCTCTAAGAAAGTTTCTAGAAGAGCTACTGGGGAGTCATCAAATGCACAGGTGATGTCAGAAGGTGTCTTCAGTGGCCCCTTGAACAGAGTGTCAGGGCAGGGACAAGCTTCACCAGAGGCCGTGCGAGGCTACTCCATCTTGCTAGAGGAAGCAAGAGGGAAGAGATTAATATACACACGTACAGCCTTGTTTGGTGTTGAGACTCTCACAGTTCAGAACTAGGGACTTTGTCCCCATTGGGGGTGTTCCCTCTGTGTTGATGTTGGAATCAGGTGTCCTATTCTTAGTGACCCCATGTTGCATGAAACAGTGGCTTCTCACCCTGAAAGACTCCATTCCATAAATAGCTTTGGGCGCCATTTTGAGAATGGAGGATACCTGCATGCCTAGGTGGACACAGAATACCATCTGTCTGGCATCACCCATGCACAGACAAGAGAGGGTGCAACTCCTTCACTTGGACCCAGTACAAAGGTTGCCATCCCATACTCTGATGGCAGAGGCCCAATCTAGCTGCCATCTGACACCTCATGTGTACCTCAAGAACTAAGAGGCAGGGAACTCCAGCTTCCCCAGGCTTCATTCCTGCTGTTGACAGGACTATTCAAGTTCATCTGGATATTTATCTGTCTTTCCATTTCTTCATTACCTGTACAGCTAGACTCAGCCCAGCGCCTCTGCTTTCAATCTACCACACCCTCAGCTGCAGCTGCTCTGACCCCCCCGCAGTTCAGTTCCAGTTTACTATGCTATCACTATAGACAGATCCATTCCTTCCTTCTGGTCTCCTAGCTGTAGCTCCTTAAGGGTCTTTGAAACTCTGCGCCTTTAATCCTTGGTAGTCACCCACAACCTGCAAATATAGAGAAAGATATATTTACCCTGTGCTGTGTGATCTAAGATTAATGTTAGGAAGTTGGGAATAAAGTTCACTTCACCTGAGTTCACCAAGAAGAGTAGAATGGTCAGGCAAATCGCTGTTATTGAAACTTTCCCATTTAGTGAATTTATGTTATCTAATGATTTCTGACATTGTGGAAAAAAAAAATCAAAGGTGTTCCTTTATGTTTTCCACACAGCATATTCATGACAGCCTACTCAAAACTGAGAAAGGCTAGAGACTGTCAGGGCACACAGGGATGGGGTGGACTTTCGGGTGGAGCGAACAAGCTGATAAATTAGTTCTCTGGTGAAAATGTGTGCTACAAAGAAAGGAAAGAAACAAAACAAACAGACAAACAAAAACCCACTGTGACTGACTCTACCTCCCCAACGGGAACCAGCCGGGACAGCCATCCCGGTGAATGCCACGTGAGCAGGGACAGTGTGTTAAGCAGCAGACGGAGGAGCTGTGTGAGCTGGGGGGAGAGCGGAAAAAAGTCTAAACACACTGAAAAAGACAACCAATCAGAGACAGAGCTGAAGAGAACGCTGACTGGCATTCAGCAGCAGTCATGACCAGCAGGAGACAGAGAAAGTGAATCAGACAAAGACAAAGCCACCGCTCGCTAACAGAGTCACAACGCCTAGCAGTTCACCCACACGCAGTCCCAAAGCAGGAACAGTGCAAATACTTTAAAACCTCACTGTATCCCACAAGATAAGCACTTGCATTTCGCATTCCAAAGGGTGCTTGCTTCACATCCCAAGAAAAATCCACGTGAGAGAGACATTCAATGAACCCCAAACTTAGAAGGAGCCTAGGATTCCTCTTGCTGCTGTAGGAAAATGCACAGTTAAGACATAAAATAACATGTACGCACAAGCGTACTCATAGCTCAGGAGGTCAGGGTTCCAATTAATCTTAGACTGAAGCTTGGGGTACCTGCTGAGCTGTGATCTTCCTGGAAGTTTTGGGGAGAGTCATGCCGCATCTTCTAGTGTCTCAGACCTAGCCACACTTCCGCTTATAGCTCTCTCCTTCATCTTCAAAGTCAGACTCGTGGCATCTTCAGATCTCTCTGACCCCTGTCCATGATCTCTTCTCTGCCTGATACTCCAGCCTCCTCCTGACAAGGCTCCATGAGAGCTTTCTCTGTAAGACCTGAGCATTTCTTTGTTTCTCTGTAAGACCTGAGCATTTTCAAAGTCCCTTCTGCCGTCTTAAGGGAGCATTTTACGCTCATCGGAGATTCAGATGTAGGCATCTTTGAGAGGAGACATTATTATTCTTGCCATAGAATGCACATCAAAATTTTCCCTCAAGGGAGATAGAGAGAAAAGCTAAGCTTGCTCACACTTCTCCAGGCTGCAGGCAGAATAGAAAACAACTCTCATAGTTGCTGACTGCTACGTAACAAATGGCTCAAAGCTCAGTGGCTTAAAGCAGTCAAAGCATACACTTCTGCGGTGAAGAATCCCAGTGTTTTACTGTGAAGGTACAGCTAGGACATCTCACCTTCAGTGCGTCATGCTTTTGATTCTGGGAACGGATTCCTTATTATAAAACAGCAAACTTCCTCCATGTTCAGGGAGCCTAGCCAGGAGGTCCCAGAGTTCAGACATATTCTGTCATGTGTGAGGCCGAAGGACCATGTATCAGAGAACTCCATTTATTTCTTTATTTCTTTTTTTCTTCCTTCCTTCCTTTCTCTTTCTATCTATCTATCCTTTTTTTTCATTAATATATTTATTTATTCACTTTGCATCCCAATCGCAGCCTCCCTCCCTCCTCTCTGCCATTTTATTTCCACGAAATAAATCAGAATATAATTTACGCTTCCAATTTTTTTCCGGCAAACGTCTTTAATTCCACTATGTTTTTTTTTAATGTCTGGACAAACCCCCACTGTGGTTTCCATAGCATGTTGCTGTGTTTATGCACTTTTCTGATTTGGGGACCCTCAGCTGGTTCCACTCACTTGAATTGTGGAGAGTACAGGCATACATTCGGATGCACAGGTTGTCTTTGGTGTGTTGACCTGGAGCCCTGAGGAACCACCGTAAACGTTCATGAGTTGCGTGGAAGGAAGAGGCTATTTGAGCTTTGGGTTTGAGCAGGAGCATTCTTAATGTTCAAGGGAGACACGTGCAGGAGCAGGAAGCTGAGCCCTCACATTCCAACCACACATAGGAAGCCCAGAGACTGTACTAACAGAGGCTGCGGCCACACAGTCTCAAAACACATCCTACTAACCTTCTTCCCCCAGCAAGACTCCTCCTTGTAAAGGTTCTATAACCTCCTTAAACAGTACCAGTGGTTTAAAGACTCTAAGTTTGAGGCACAATACATTTATATACTGTAAATATTCTAAAACCAAAAAGCATTATGAACAAAAGGGAAACAATCAGAAACTTGAAAACAATGGTAGAATTCAATCTATTGAAATAAAGTAGGGATCTAGACCATTTCTGCAGACATTAGAATTAAATTAATCTCATCAATTAAACCTAGCTAACAAATAATAAGACACGTTAAAACCACCATGTGATTTTTCTTAGTGAAGTTCAATAGATTTTATAACACAAGAGTTTTCGAAGATTCCAGGAAGCAGATGTTCTCGCATTTTCCAGAGAAAACAAAAATGGAAATAATTTTCTAGAAGGGCACTATGGCCAGTTATCAAAATGTAAGGTGTACATACTCTTTGGTCAATGAGTAACTTCTAGAAATTTTTGTTTTGTTTTTTTAAATAAATTTTTAGACTAGCAAAATAATTTGGAAAACAGAACGTGTGAAGTATTGATTTTTTTTTAAATTCAAATATAAAGTACATAGTCGCTGATCCATATTGGCACTAAGTATTGAATAAGTCTGTGAGGGGAAATAGAGAAACGAGTCACACAGAAAAGCATTCTCAATAACTCAGGTGTACATGTCAGCATCCAGGAAGATGATCATGCCTGGAGAGTGGGAGCTTTCTTCTAAGGAAGGAATGTCTCGATGGAAAAGCCCAGTGGTGACTGGTGTCTATGAGCAAAGTCAGCATCCTCAGCAATAACTCTCAGCCACAGCTCTGTGGCACAGAATGGTGGAAACAGAACCTTGTCTCTGTGATATCCTTCCAGCAAACCTGTCATCTGCTGTCCGCCAAGAGGGCCAAGCGAGCCTGGACAAATCGGTTCCATGGGACTAGGGTCCAGCAGGGAGGAAGTGTTACAGCTCTCAAAAGAGAAGCTGGGAGATTTGGGCAGCCTCTGCAGGGCAAGTAGCTGAGGTCTCTGCACCAGCGACTGCACCAGCAACAGGGACAGAAGTGGTGTTAGCCTGGCCAGCCGGGTGGGTCCAAGATCCAGCTATGAATGCTTCCAGAGGGAGAACTCTTCCCCAACTGTACAGTAGCTCAGTAGAACAGCTACTTTCAGAGGATGCTCAGTGAAATAACTTGTGCACTTTATTCCATGTAGATGGAGGACTATATAAACATCGAGTAGCAGGGTGGGATGTGGGAGTAGGTGTTTCCTATTGGCTCAGTTTAACACATTAGTGACGCTCCATTTCCGTGGGGGATGGACTCCAGGTGTTTTCCCTAAGTGACTGATTGCCGTGGTCTTCTCAGTGGGGTGTCCTGGTTACATGTTCGCCAGCAGGTACAGAAATGGATCTCAAGTCTCTGAGATTTCTGGGAACCGAACTCACTCAGCCTTACCGGTTCTTCTGTCTGGTGGCGCCTCCCACTTGCCCCACACAAACCTATAGTTCCACTCTAATCATGAGATAGCCCTTAGACAGATTTCACAGACAGTCTACAAAATGCCAACCCAGCCAGCAGTCCTCCAAGTTGTCAGTTATCCGTACTAATGACAGGCTGCAGCACCCTACGGAGGCAGGATGAATTAATGTGTGGTGGAAGCCAAATCAGAAGAGATGGTAAAGTTAAGGCAATGACAGGCAATATGTTTAATGGAGAGTCAGTGTTGGGTTATTAACTATTACAAATACACCATGGTATCACGTTTATCAAGTGAAGATGCAGAAACGACTATTCCCTCCCCCTCGGGGCCTTTGCCACTTTTTGTGTTGAAGCTTTGTGTTGAGAGTCTACAGCCGACCGTTTTCCCCTCATCCCTGGCCCTTCAGCTCCAGGCAGTTTGCAACTCTCTTAACGAGCCCCCACGTTTCCTGAAGCCTTGGTCCTGGGCCTCCAGGGCAGGCTCCGAAGTCTAGGCCACACTTGTCTTTCAATCCTTTTGAGCTGTTTATCTCTGCTGGCAGATTTATTCAAACCCTTTAGGCTTAAATGAATTTTCTCAGGACAAATCAACCATAATACTGCATTAATGAAGCTTATTCACACAGACTACTGCAGGGGACTCGCTCCCATTGATATGCATATGAAGTTCCCATTAATGGTAATAAGAGTGAAATATGTGGGCATACTGACATAAAAATAGGTCCCTCAGCCTCTACCTGTACAGTACATTTTGTTAATTGGGAAGAACTTAAAAACAAAACAAAACAAAAAATCAAATAAACAATAAAAAAAAAAACAAACCCTCACAAATCAGAAAATGGGGCTGGTGGGCCGGAAGCCAGCAACATTAAAATGACTTTAAAAGAGAGAAGAAATCTGCAGAGTCTGGGCATGAACGTCTTGAAAACAAGTCAAACTCCAGTCTCCACCTGTTTCCAGAGTTTTCATGGAGGAGGACACTGATTGGTTGCTTACACAAGAAGACGCTGATAATTGGAGGAGGACACCGGATCGGTTGCTTACTTACACAAAAGGGCACTGATTGGTTGCTTACACATTGATGATTGGTTGTTTTCACAGGAGGGCACTGATGATTGGTTGCTTTCCAAGTTGTTGATATAAAGTACCTGATGAAAACAAGGAAGGAAGGAAGACTTTGCTCCAGCTGACAGTTTGAGAGTTCTATCCTTCATGGCGGGGAATGTGTAGGAGCAAGACCTTGTGCCCGCAGTCAGGAACCAAGAGACCAAGAGAAAGCAAAAGCCAGTGCTCAGACCTATCGCTCCTTTCCTGCCTTCCGCTCAGCCCAATAGCAGCTTACTGTGATGCCCCCATTCAAGGTAGATCTAACCTCCTCGATTAATCTTCTCTCCTAACATCCTCACAGACACTCCCAGAGATATGTCTTCTAGGTTATTGCGAACCCAGCCAAGTGAACAAGATTAACATTATAGAAGTGTTTGGAAACTGCAGAAAGCTGTGCTGGCCTTTCCCGGTCTCCTCTTGTCCCTAGACACCATTCTATTGTGGCTACACTGACTTCAATGGGAGCAGAACCTATGAGCTTCCCCTCAGAAGCCCTGAAGTGATAGCCTGATTGTCCTCAACACAGACACCAGCTGTGACTGTTAGTGGACCCCATAGACATTCCCCAATTGCCTGGACTGTTTTCCTTGGCATTTCCTAAGAGTCATTGGTTCTCAGCAAGACCAAGTCTACAGACTGACCCATTCTGTCTCCTAAAGAGTTGGTGAACTGAAAGTTCAGAGTGATAATTTAACATGCTACCATAAACAATACAGAATCAGCTGTCTCCAGGATCTGGACCTAGCCTGGGCCACCCTGTTCCTCACAGAGGCCAAGGCCTTGTGTTTCCTGAACTCTGACTTGCTGGAAACAGACCAGTCATTCCCAGTATGAAATAGAGACATATTGCAGAAACACCAGGTCTGTGCCCAGACCTGAGCCTCTTTCCCCAAGGCTTCCTCGGGATTGGATAACCTGAATTCTGTGGTAATGGAAGCAGATGGCATTGGCAGGTGAGGGGCCATATGCAGATTAGGACTGGTTTCAGCTAAATCTACCAGACTGTGGTAGTGTTGGTGGGGGTGGTCATGGTGATGATTATGTATGTGTAGGTGTACGTGTATGTATATGTATATGATGTATATGTATATGTTGATGTACATGTATATAATGTATATGTATACATATACATACATGTTGATGTATGTGTTAATGTATATGTATGTGCATGTATATGCATATGTGTATGATGTATGCATATATGGTGTGTACATACATGATGTATACATATATGTATATGCATACGTATATGATGTATATGAATATGTAGTATTTGTATATGTGCATGTATATGATGTATATGTATTTGTATATGTACATGTATATGATGTATATGTATATGTAGTATTTGTATATGCGCATGCATATGCGTATGTGTATATGTATATATATTGCTAGGAAGATGGTAAATGGCATAAATCCAGCTGTCTCTCTGGTCTGTCACAGATGCCACACCCCAGATGTGACCTTCATCTCAACAATTTCAAAGTCAGGCTGTTGGGCATCTTTTCTAACCTCCTCTAGCCATGAGATGTTTCAGGGATCTGTACCTAGTGTAGAGACAAAATATTCAGGACCCAGGAGATGCACACAAAATAGTAAACAAGGGCTTTCTCTCCCATCCCTGACCAGCTTCATTAACAACGCAAATACATTCAGGAGTTCCTCTGCTATGTGCCACCCAGGGGTCCCTGCTGGCGGCCTGCTGCCCCAGGCAAGATAGGGGAAAGGAGACACAAGCCCACAGGGCCCCTCACAGCTTAAAGACCCTCCCCTGACAGTCACTAAAGCATTCTGCCGCCCTAGGCAACCACCTGCTCTCCCTGCCCATAAAACCATCCCTGGTGTAGCTTAATTCATCTTTGTCAGATGAATCCATACACAAGTAGACTGCCTTCATGTTTCTGTTAAACCGTGCCTACCAATTCTGTGCATTCATGTTAATTTTTTGAGGGGATTATAGTAAATTGTTAGAATGAGAGGAGGAGAAGGGAACCTTGTGTGACCCCCCTCCCTACCCCCAGAAGCCCATGCAGCCCAGGATGAACTCACAGCCATGAATGATCTCTAACCCATGTCCCTCTCAGGTGCTAGAATCTCATGTGTGCCCCACTCTCAGCCTGCTTTTTCTTTTTTAAACACTCTTTTATAAGAACATTTTTAGTTCTTTTTATCCCTTTCTGACTTCTTTCATAATTTTCTTATAGGTGTATGTAGTAGGCATCTGCTTGAACGTTTCCTATTTAATCTCCAGTGTTGGGTAGTTTTATGTCAACTTGACACAGGCTAGAATCATCCGAGAGGCGGGAGTCTCTGTTGAGGAAATGCCTTCATAACATTGAGCTGTAGGTAAGCCTGCGGGGCATCTTCTTCATTAGTGATTAATGGGGGAGGGCACGGTCTATTGTGGGTGGTGCTGTTCCTGGGTTGTGGTCCTGGGTTCTATAAGAAAGCAGGTTATGCAAAGCCATGAGGTGCAGCCCAGTAAGCAGCACCCCTCCATGGTCTCTGCATCAGCTCCTGCCTACAGGTTCCCACCCTGTTGGAGTTCCTGACCTGACTTCCGTCAGTGATGAACTATTGTCTGGAACTGTGAGTGAAATAAATGCTTTCTTCCCCAAGTTGCTTTTGGTTATAGTTCTTTCATCACAACAATAGTAACCTTAAGACATCACCACACTAAAATCCATTTGAGAAAGGTGGGGGTTGAAATGAATCAAGTGGTTGTTGGACCATCTCTTAATGTTGCTGTGGATACAGTATTACATGGTACACAGCCATCATATATATCATGTCCCAAATCTCCTCTAGACACACAGGGGACCAACTCAGTGTTACAGGCAGTGGCTTTCTACCACCTCTGTAGATATGCTGATACCATGATAAGACAACACATAGTTAATTAAGATATATTGTATCTGCCTTCCCCAAAACATACAACACAGTCTAATCTGAAAGATTAGACTTGAGTCTGGAGTCTCAGACTCCCATAAGTTATAACCTGGAGATGCAGGGAGGCTCTGCTCATCCACACACACTCTCCTTTTTGCAGTTGACCTTCAATGTACAGATCCGTTCCCAGGAATATTTACCCATGCTTTTCTGGTGCCCCGGAGATGAACTCATGCTTCCCCTACAAGCTTGGACATAAGCTACAGATGATTCTTCTGCACTCCTGGGTGTCTGGGTCTCAACAGAGAGGGAGAAAAGAAAGCATGGGCTCCAGTGGAGAAGGACCCTTGTTCCTTTACAAAGAGCAAGTTCAGAAGTTTAGAAGGGTCCCTTCTAAAGCCATACTGAACCTATCCCATTGTCTTGGGTACTCCATAGAATAAAAAAGAGCTGGGACCTGAGCACCAGCATTCATTCACTCCCCTGCTTCCAGGCTGAGTATGAAGGTCATCCTGTATGCATTCTCTCTGTGGAATATTGACCTTCCTACCCTCCAGCTCAGGTGAACCCCCTCCCCTGGGCTTCATTCACTTTCTCAAGGTTGGGAATGCTGCCATTCACACCTGGTTTATAACTGCCAGGGAAAACAGAGCTTAGGATCTCTTGGAAGACAGTCTATAGGACTCTGTCTATCTGGAAATATGACCCCCCACAGCTCCAGGACTTTCTGAGAAGCTTGAGGCTGTGTTTTCTGACACATCTGCTTGGAGTCATGTTCCCGACTCTGAACAGTGGGGGTTGGGATGGCAGTACTCTCTGGTAAGTGTTGCTATAGTAATGTCCAACCTGTTTTTGGAGGCACTGATGATTACCAAGCCCCCCAACAATAGACAACATATCAGGCTTTGAGAGCTGTGGCCAGCGTAGAGCATCCCACATACTCAATCCCCAATCTCCCGTCACATTGAGGTTTCCACCACTTGGGAAGAAAGAGGAGAAAGCATGCCGTTAGTGACCACAGGAGTGTGTAGATATCGATTACGCATGTCATCAGGCATTTTCCCTCACGTTCTGCTTTACCTTCCTAGGGGTGAGGTCAATCCCATGTCCGTTATAGCTGTTAACTTAGACTGCCAATGTCCACAAAAGTTAAGATTTGTGAAGTCAGCTCCCGTAACAGATGGGAAAAGAGGCATAGCATTTGAAAATGCCACCTTAATTTTCTACCTGCCTCTGCCTGGCCATCTTCAGGGTATGGTCTGGTACAGCTAACTTGTCAAAGAGGTCAAGCTTCCAGAACTTGGGAAGCAGTAGCGTAAAAGTGTGAGTCGCAGGGTCCTCAGTGAGGTAAGGCTAGAAGAGTGGCTTCCTTACCAGGACTATCAGGTGAACAGGAGCCTGTGAAGAGGGGTGGAGCCTTGGGGAGGGGCGGGACCTGTGGAGAGGGGTGGAGCCTTGGAGAGGGGTGGAGCCTTGGGGAGGGGCGGAACCTGTTGGAGAGGGGTGGAGTCTTGGAGGGGGTGGAGCCTTGGGGGCGGGACCTGTGGAGAGGGGTGGAGTCTTGGAGGGGGTGGCGCCTTGGAGGGGGTGGAGCCTTCGGGAGGGGTGGAGCCTTGGGGAGGGGCGGAACCTGTGGAGAGGGGTGGAGTCTTGGAGGGGGTGGAGCCTTGGAGGGGGTGGAGCCTTGGGGAGGGGTGGAGCCTTGGGGAGGGGCGGAACCTTGGAGAGGGGTGGAGCCTTGGAGAGGGGTGGAGCCTTGGGGAGGGGCAGAACCTGTGGAGAGGGGTGGAGTCTTGGGGGGGTGGAGCCTTGGAGAGGGGTGGAGCCTTGGAGGGGATGGAGCCTTGGAGAGGGTTGGAGCCTTGGGGAGGGGCAGAACCTTGGAGAGGGATGGAGTCTTGGAGAGGGGTGGAGCCTTGGGGAGGGGCGGAACCTTGGAGAGGGGTGGAGCCTTGGGGAGGGGCGGAACCTTGGAGAGGGGTGGAGCCTTGGAGGGAGTGGGGCCTTGGAGCGGGGTGAATGCATCAAGCACTTGCTGTGCAAGCAGGATGGCCTGAGTGTAGACCCTCAACACCAACCAAAAAGATGAGAGTAGTGATGCCTGCCTAGAGTCCCAGCACTTGGGACAGAGATGGGAGCTTCCCAGAGGCTCCTTGACAAGCTGGCCTAGCAGACAGGATGAATTGCAGGTTCAGTGAGATACCCAACTCTGAAGATAAAGTGGGGAGCTACTGAGGCCTGTCCAACATCAGTGTCTGACCTGTACACACACTTGAATGGATGAGTGTGTACACACACACACACACACACACACACACACACATACACACACACGGGGACAGGAGGGGAAGGGAAAAGGAGAGGATCTTTTACAAATCTGTTCAACAAAAGGGAGAGCATGCCTGGCACTGGAAACTTAGACAAGAACCCAGGGAGAGTGAGGCCATGGGTCTCAGATCAGAACCTACATTACTTAATCAACATCGTCCCTAACTACCCTCTAAAGGTAAGCGTAGTTCTCACCCATCAGCAAGGAAATTTCTCTTTACAATAGACAGAGACTATTACAGAAAGCCATAACCAATCAAAACACAAAGTGCTGGAGCCCAGCCCAATGGATGCGTCTACATCGCAACTACACCCAAGACTCAGAAGACAGTAAGAGATGAGGGTGAAAGATCGTAGGAGCCAGAGGATGAGGTTGTTTCCTGTGAGGTTATGTCTTCTAGAAACATCAGAAGCTACACCCATGAGGTCTCACCAACATGGCTGTTTAAACATGAGCTGAGCAGGGACAAGATTAACACACATGCTAACACAGATGGGGGAAATCTCACAAGGCCTCAGTCCTACACAAAGAACTACAGGAGATGAAGGAATGTTCAGGGTAGGGAAGAGCCCATCAGCAAGTGGTCAGCTCTGGAAATAAACGTACAAGTAACATGAATGTATCTCATTATACAAAACTCATGTGTTGCACTTATGTGCTTACATATATATATATATATGCACATTTGTATACGTAGAACAACTACTAAAGAAAAAGAGGTCATGCATTTGAAAGAAAGCATGAGAATATGGGGGAGGGTTTGGAGAGAGAAAAGGGGATGTTGTAATTATATTATAATCTAAGAACTCCAATTGCTGCAGAAAACTAAGCACTTGCTACTCACGACTAAAACATCACTCGAGGAACAGGGTGGTTTCTTTTTTTAAAAAAAAAACTGGCCACATTTTCTGTGGTTACTTATGTGATGGTTATTGATCTGCAAGAAATAAATAGAAAAGAGTCCTGATGGAGTTTAATGCAAAAAGGATGGCTTTTTGTCCGCTGCTGACATCATTATGATGTCAAAAACCTTTCATCTCAAAGACTGAACAATTTTATATGTATTTAAACAAATGTGGTTCCTGAGAGAGGTGGTGTGATTGCTAATTCAGAGCTGAGGCAAGCTTAAAGAGGCCTGCGTGTGACTCATGCCGGTCAGAAACAGATGATGGATCTCGGAGCTATGCATTGGATAATCAGTTTTGCATGAGGGCCTGGCACAGTTTGTTCCATTTATGCCAACCGCACAACTCCCGTATGCATGTGAGCCTGCCACCAAGCAGGGTCAGTATCTTTGAACTTGCATGGTACAGTGGGTCACCAGGAAAGAAAGCTTAAACGTGAGTGGGGCCTGTGATGGTTAATAATGACTATAAACTTGATTCACTCTTGAATCAGCTGTACCTTGAGTGGGGTGCCACGGCCCAGGGTGGACAAAAGGGACGACGAAGCAGGCTGAGCTCATCTGTGTGGCTAAGCAACCTGACCAGCTGTACAACCTGCCACTAGCTACTCTTCCAGGATGGATGACTGTGAGCCATGAGATACCCTTTCTTCTTTATGTTGCTCTTATCAACTTCTTTGTTATAGTACCGAAGAACAACTAACTCAGGGCCCATCGTAGACACAAGGATCCACCAGTGCCTTATAGGAATCCACCACAGGAATTTCTAATAGCTGAGGAGGCCTGCTAGATGACTTTCCATGCCTCTGCTGGTCCTAGAATGATGTGCTACAGAGCCCTGTATCTTGAAGATGGACATGCTGCTGAGCCCCTTAGCTCAGCCTTGCCTGCAGTTCCACCAGCTTGGGATGGACAGCTATGATTCTCATGGTTCCCAAGTTGCACTGACATTGCTGTTCACAGACCAGGCTTTAAGACACACTTACAAAGGTAACTTTATGTAAAACTCAACAAACCGTGCACAGCACAAACCAGTTTTACAGTTTAATAGTACACGTGAGCGTTCAGTGTTGTCATCTTCTAACCCAGTGAATCTCTACCACGGACTCCACCCCCTGGTTCTAGGATGCTGAGAGGTATTTCTGGGGGTCTCTGACAGGCATGACCAAAGACCAATTTCTGCCTGATGGCCAAACATACCTATAAAATGGCATGTTAAGTGCCTGGAGTCACTGATGTTGCACAGAGGCTGTAGGGAAGCTATTTGTATGATGGTTTGTAGCAATAATGTTCTGTCCAGATCTGAACTCACGAGTGTGTGATACTGTGCTCATTCCTTCCTCCCAGAGCTGCTCATGCAGCAGCAAGGAGTCGTGTGCCACAGCCTATACACCTTTAAACCGAAGAGTACAGTCTAGAGCTCCTAAGGGCTAGTCATGCCCTCAAGTGGATATGTGGTTATTACAGATTCATTTTTTCACAGTTTGATGGTTTTTTTTAAAGGTAAGTGTCATGTGAGAGTGAATGCAGACAGATCCTTATAGACATGAGTGACTTTGGCTGGCAGACATCACAGGAAGATCAGATTGACATATGTAGTGTTCCTGGTTGGCTTACTTCATGACACCTGCTATGTCTGAAGTCAGCACCTCTAGGCTGTGAGTGGATGGTGGGTCCCTTCCCAGCAGTCCCTCTTGTCATTCTGTGTCACCTGTGAATGTTCCTGCTCATGAAAGCTACTTTGGAGAGAATATGTTTTTATTCTAATGCACCAAGGTGAAAACTGATACATTGTGTCCTAGGTTTATCTCTGCAGAGCTATTTTTTCCTACCATGTTTTCCATCAAATCCAAATAAATGGGATAGTCTCACTAAACCACGTAATCTGATGTTCACAAGAAGTTATTAAGAACAAATATGGTCTTACACATGGAAAATTCATGCTTTTTCCAAAAGGTGGAATGATGTTAGACTCAGCTGAAGCTTTCCTCAAGCATAATTGCCTATGTGTCTGCTCTGGTTACAGATTATATTCTGTACCATGGCTGAAAGAATGTAACACGGTTTTGATTCTTACAGGGATCACAGTGAAGAGATTGTTTCGAGTCTCACAAGACATTTGAATGAGGTTGAGACGGTAAAAGACTATGGGGACCTCTGAAGTTGAACACTAAGATGACTGTCCTAGTCAGGGTTTCTATTCCTGCATAAACATGACCAAGAAGCAAATTGGGGAGGAAGCCAATGGCCATGAGCCCATGCTGGCCAAGAGACTGAATGTAGTGGTTTGATTGGGAAATGTCTTCTGTAGGTTCATGTATTTGAACACTTGTTCCCTAGTCATTGGGACTGTTGGGGGAGGGGGGAGTCATAGAATCTAGAGGAAATGGAGCTTTGCTGGAAGAAGTACATCGCCAAGGGTAGGCTTTAAGGGTTTATAGCCTCCCCTGATTCCTGCTCAGTCTCTCCGCTGTGTGAATAAAAATGTACTCAGCCAGCTTCCTGCTTGGCAGTAGCCATGGAGGCTCATGTGCTCACAGGTAAGCACCAGGGAACCCAGAATGCTAAACTCACAATATTGTTCCTAAGAGATGCGTAATCTGCTATCCACAAAGAAGGCCGGGAGTGGATGCTGTTAATGGCTTGGTGACCTTTGTGCTATCTGTCTGGCCAGAGAGCACACACGATCCTCTCTCAAAGTCTTATCATAATCTTGTTTTTCTCAGTCAATCAGTAGAACGCATCCTTATGAAAGGTGTTTCGTGTACTTTACAAAGAGTTTCAGCGTAGTCACATCTGATCTTTATTTAGCTTAATTTGGGTTTTATTCTGCAAGGGGATTGAGTTAATTATCACCAGGAAAGTTTTCATCAAATCTCATTGTGCTTTAATGCCTGAAATAAGCTACTCGGGCTCAGAACCCCTATGTCTCAGTTAGGGTTACTATTGCTGTGGAGAGACACTATGACCGTGGTGGCTCTTACAAAGGAACACAGTTTCAGAAGCTTAGTCTACTATCATCATGGCGGGTAGACATGGTACTGGAGAAGGAGCTGAGAGCCCTTTATCTTAATCTACAGGCAGCAGCTGGAGACTATCTAGATCATACTGACTACACTTAAGTACACACACACACACACACACACACACACACACGAGACCTCAAAGCCCTGCCCCCACATTGACACCCTTCCCCCAACAAGGTCACACCCTCTCCAACAAGGGCACACATCCTAATAGTGCCACTTCCCATAGGCCAAGCATATTCAAAGCACACTGGTCATAGCTTGAGCACAGGAGACCTCAAAACCTGTTCCCACAGTGATACACTTCCTCCAACACGGCCACACCTACTCCAACAAGTGCACACATCCTAATAGTGCCATGGCCCATGGGATAAATATTCAAACCCATGAGTCTATGGGGGCCATACCTAGTCCAACCACCACAACCGGCTACTTAGTCATGTTGAACTGAATTGCATTCTTGCCTCCTGCAGCAGGTCTTTCTGCTGCACACAAAGGTCACGGAGACCCCAGATTTCTTTTGCTTGCACGCCATGCCTCTCCCTCCACTACAGACTTTAGCTTCTTGCAACCGTAGGGCAAAAATAAACATTTTCCTCCTTAAGTTGTTTTCAGTCACAGTTTTTTATCACAGCAACAGAAAAGTGACTAACGTGGTGTTTATCTGTGGTCTATGATTGTCTCTGAAGTCTCTCTGCCACTTTAGGTGTCTGTCAGTAAGGGGTCCACTCAATGGTACCCTAATGAGAGCAAGTGCAGTCATCTAATACACTCCAGATCCAAGTAGGATGTGCAGGGCATATGCCTGCTTTCATCTTCTCCTGGCCTGGTTTTATGAGACAAAGCCATATTGAGAGAAACTGTTACAAGGGTGGATGAATACTGACCATCTCTTCTGCCCAATCCCAGCCACACCCTGAGGCTTCACTCAGGGGCAGCAGATGCTACATCTGAGTTCTGCTTGTCTAGGCCACCAGATTCTGGGGAAGGAAGTGCATGATCCCCACACACTTTACTTGTGTGCTTGAAAAACGAAAAAAAAAAGAAAGAAAAGAAAATGATGTCTAGTCAGTGTCCAGCTGCCCCGTGATTGACCCATAAAGCTCATGCAAGTTAGCCACTGACTGTGTTAGCCCTGTGAGACCTTGCTCATCACATTCGGAAAAACACATCTGCTCAAAGTTCAAATGTTCAAAGTAAAAGAATAGAGTTGGAGAGCCGAGGAGTGAGAAATCATTTTTTAGTTTTAGACCGACCCGGAGAGTACAGACTTGTTTCATTATCCTTTCAGGAGAGTTGAGTTGCATGAAGAGCTGATTTGAGTGAGGGACCCTTGACATGGATGTGAAATGTCCCCTCAAGGGTTTGAACGCTCAGTGAGCAGCTGTGGCACTGTTTGGGGAAGCATCTTCAGGCCTAGCGGGGAGGAAGAGTGTTTTAGGGCCTAGTCCTTCTTCGCTCCATCTCTCTGCTTCCTGTCACATTTGAGAGGTGACCGAACAGCTGCCTGTACTCTTTCCCATAGCTGGGGCTGCCTTTGCTCCACGCCCTGTCCCCTAGGGTGAAGTAACTACCTCAGACTCCGAGTGAAAATTCATCCTGTTTCTCTCAAGCTGTTTCTTGCTAGTTATTCAGTCACAGTGACAAGAGACGTGACAAGGAGAGCCCTTTCCAGCCTTCCAGTCTACTTACAAAGTGAAGGGAACAGTATTCATGAAGGGGACATCAGGAGGCATCAGCACAGAGGAGAGAGGTCCACTCGGCTGCCGGTGACTGTGTAGTGGCTGCTGTGAATCTCCCCTTTGTTTGGTTTGGTTTTGGTTATGGCTCAAACGTTGAGACTTAACATGTCCTCAGTAGAGAAGTGCCATTAAGACAGGTATGGAGGGGTCATCAAAGGTCACATGCCTGGCTGCTGTGACCTTTGTAAAGGCCATCCCCTGCATCCGTCCATGAGAACTGCTGACAAGCTGTTTCTGCTACAGTTGTCTGTGGTTGATGGTCAGTCTTCCTTCCCCAGGCAGAGAGACAGAAGGGAAGCTGGGCTGTACCAAGCTCAGGGGTGACACCTTGTTCATGACTTCTGTTCAGCACTCCAGTCCAAAGAGCTACTTGCTTTGACATGTATAAAATGTTGAGTCATTTTCATTTGCCTCCTGCTGACAGAATGTACAGAGCACATACATCTCGCTTTAGTCACATTCAAAGTTGGCCATGACTAAGTACGGTGCGTGCCTCCTTTCCCTTTCAAATATTTCAAACCTTTTCCTCTCCAGCCTCTCAGTATAGTCATGGAATACAACACTCATCTATCAAGTCACTGGAGAGCAGGCAGTAGTAACAGTAACAAGGTCACAGGGCAGGGGTGGAGTCAGGAGACAAGGGCAACACGATAGGGGCTGAGAATCTTTCAGATCATTCTCACAGCCGCTATTCCCACTGTAGGAAACACCCTGCTTCTACGAATCAAGAGTTCAAGTGAACAGTTGGTGATATTGAGGACATCACTTGAGCAACTGGACTGAAGCATCCCCTGTCCCTCTCACCCATGAAGCCCCCTCTATCCTCACATGTTCTTTAAATCTAGGTGAGCAAAACACTTTTAAAAAGGTTTGTACATGTGTAGTGTGTGTATGTGTATATGTGTATGTCTGTAGTATGTGCGTATATGTGTATGATGTACACATGTGTGTATGTGTGTATATGTACGTCTATAGTATGTGTGTATGTGTATGTATGTGTGTATGTGTCTCTGTGTGTATGTATATGTATGTGTGTGCAATGTGTGTGCAATGTGTGTAGTGTGTAGCATGTTTGTGGTGTATATATGTGTGTATTTGTGTATGTATGCGTGTGTATGTATGTATGTGTATGTCTGTATGTATGTGTCTGTGTCTGTGTGTATGTCTATGTCTGTGTGTATGTCTGTGTCTGTTTATATATGTATATGTGTCTTTGTGTGTATGCATATGTATATGTGTGTGGTGTGTATATGTGTGTGTATATGTATGTATGCACGTATGTACGTATGTATATGTGTGTGTGCGGTGTGTATATGTATGTGTACATGTGTGCGTGCGTGCGTGCGTATGTGTGTGTGTGTGTGTGTGTGTCTGTGTATGTGTATGGTGTGCTTTCTACTACTTTAATATCACCACGACCAAAAACTAAGAGTTTATTCTGGCTTACAGTTCAGAGAGGTAGAGTTCACTATGGTAGGAAAAGCCTGGCATTTGATAGGAGCAGGAAGCTGGCTTATTACATTTTTTATCTATACACAGGAAGCAGAAAGCCTGGGCAGGAAATGAGGTGAAACTATACACCCTCATCATCTATCCCCAGAGAGGAACTTCCTCTAACAGGGATTCTTCCCCTAAAGATTCCATAATCACCCCAAACAGCAATATCAACCAGGGACCAAGTGTTCAAATATAGAAGCCAAAAGGGACATTCTTTTTCATTTAAACTACCACACAGTTTGGGAAGACCTGTTGTAAACCTGTTTGCTCCCCAGACAAGGAATGGCTATACATTTTTCCTTTCTTACTCCCATCCTTCTGAGGCTCAAGAAATTGCACCAACTACTCATCTCTGCTATGAACTTACAAAAATATGATTTGCTTTCTAGAGATAACCATGTGTGTAACTGGAACCTGGTATAGAGCAGTCTACATGATTGCTTTGTTTAAAAGGGCAGAGAAAAACAGTTAAGTGGAACATGAGAACTTCCTCAGTTTTAAGATGCTGATTCTTCACTTGATCAGCCGTTCTCCCCCAGAGAGAGAACCCAGCAGATGAACACTTCTGTGCTATTGTGTATCTTTACCCTGGGGTTGGACACAAAGCTGACATCTCTACGAATCAGGACATGAAGAATCCTGCCTGAACTGGATGGCTGTGGTTTTCACTGTTTCATAAACAGATATGGGAGAGTTGTAGGATCCCTGATGCATTGTTTGCTGCCCCAAATGGATATTATTGACACTGTGTCCCTTTAATAATCAGCCCTGGCTACCCAACCAACAGAGTAACTTGCTCCTTGCCTAGTGCTACTGGTATGGAAAGACGACATGGCCTGGAGACAGTGTCATTTTTTTCAAGGATGGATCCATTGCTGTGGACCCTGGGAACAAAAATCCCCAACCATCAGAGCACATAATTGCAAGGACAAGAAGGTAACACAGCTTTTCCATCAGGGTGTTAGTGAGAGACTGGAGACCAATTCCCTGGGCTTCCAGATTTGAATCTTTACTGAATAAGAAATAACCACCATATTTGTTTCCAGACTAGATGAGTCTGCACAGCCATCTGGAAGACACAAGCTCAGGGCCATCATGAGTAGCCACACGGCTGTATCATAACCTGCTGTCCATCTGCTATTTGGGGTCACTGCTTCAACGTGATGAGGTGGAAGGCAGGATGAGTGACGCACACAAACCGGAGAACATCACTGCACTTCTCTGGTGGTGTACTGGATTTCCTGAGGGGCAGGAACCCTGAATGGGCCATTGTGCCAGTCCCCCGTGGTTTCCTTGATCCTACACAGCCTTTGGCAAAAGCACTTTGGACAATGAGGACACAATGACCCCTTTCAAGACTAAAACCGTTTATTGTGATCATTTCCTAGAACAAACGGCTTCTTTTCATCTTGGGAAAAGCTGCTGTGTTGGGGACACCAGACTGGTGAGCTGGGTGGGTGGCTGTTCTTTGTTTAGAATCCAATGACCATCAGAAGAAGAGGTGGATGGCAGAACCCATGCATAATCTCCATACAAGCTCTCAGTTTGTTCTTGAGCCCACTGAGCAATGGTAAAGAAAGGTAGAAAAGATCATTTCCTCAGGGAACAGGCCTTCCTGCCCAGCTCATCACGGAAGGCCTTTCTGACTTGGCTCTTTGTCAGTGGTTCTCAAGGAACATGAACATCCTCAGACTCTGTGGTCATTAAGGGAATTGTCTTTCTGAGCTCTACTCAGATCGAGATGTGTTGCAGATTTCTACATAAATGGGATGTAGTCTGGGCATGGGAGAGTGAGCTGATTGGCTCCAAATTTAAAACACACGTAGAACAGTGGTTATAATTGGACCATTTGATGAACTTTGTTATCTTTTCCTGTCATTTATCAGGGTGTAAAGAGACCAGGATTGAATCGGAAGATGGTAGAGACTCTATCTGTTTCCTCCTCATGTCCCAGACAGGGCTGTTCCTCTCTCCAGATGCATGGAATGGAACACCACACATTGCCTCTGAAGCTGAATAGGAAATAGAGTCTTATAGCTACATGGAAATTTCTCTCTTGGGGTTTGAAATTTGACAACTTGGGTGAATTCTCAATTCCTAAAATCATTGTTCTCCCCACAGAGTATCCCCTCCTTGGCACTTCCATGCTTTTGCTGGGGTCAGAGGGAGCCTACAAATAAAATGCCAGTTAAGCATGCAAACAGATGCGCATGCCTGTGAATGCTGGCAAGCAGATGCGGAGCATGTGCGGATTGATCCACAAGGTGCTTACAGCACCACGCCCCACAACAGTGAAAACAGACCTCCGATCTGGAAATCTGATTTTGCCTCCTCTGTGTTTCATTTGTCTATATGAGTCAAGAGTGAGAAGTGTTGGCCACTGGCCACAATGGAAGACTCACTCTTCAGTTCTTAGCACAGAGGGCTTGTAAGTTCTCTCTGTACTTGAGTGGGGGAAGAATTTCCCACACTTTCCCTTCATGTGACCCAGGGTTTTCCCACAAAGCAGAGAATGGTCTTATGTCTCCTTGTTTTGTTCTCAGAAGGCTCTGGTGTGATGGTGGGAGGGCCAAGTAATTAGAGAGGTTTGTATGGTTTGGGGCAGTTAAACATGTCATGCAGTGGGGCTCCCTCCAAAGTTAACAATTATCTTAACACAATATTTACCTCATGGGGAAGCAGCCATGCTGTCTGCCTCTTCCTTCGGTGAAATCTCCTGTGGAGCAGACTTCAAAACAGTGGAGAAAAATGCTAGCTTTGTAGATCGCTCTGCTGGAGCCAGGAAGTGCTGAGAATCAAGGTATCCTGTGGAACTCTTGAGATCTGAGGTGGTCAGATGTGTGTCTGATTGACAGCTCTGTAACACTGCAAACAGTGCTTTCAGTTGATTCAGGCACTGTGGCAGAGTCCTTGTCATTTTCTTCTGCTAACAAGAAGTGAGGCCCCGGGAAGTGACTATATTGATTATTTTTATTGACTGTATTATCCAGGTAGTTATCAAACGCAGGCTTAACCACATGCTAGCTAGACCCTGCTGCAACACAGGGTGAGCAGTGGATCGTAATAGAGTTTTCTGTCAGTAATGCTGACTGAAAGAGATGCAGCCATGTGTATCTTAATGTAGACTTAGAGCAAGGCTTTCCAGTGGGCTCAGTAGGTTCTCTCAGAACCTTGGGTCTATTTCAGGATGAAGGAAGTCAACTGTATAATTGTTTCTCTTTTCTAAGGTGTCAAGCTGCCTCATTTGGATAGAAGAAGCACATTTACAGGCTTTGGTGATGATGGGTCCTCTGTAGGTCTACAAGCTGTTGACTTCTTCATGGTCCCAAGAATAATAGGGTATCTCTCCAGGAAGGAAACAGCTACGGTGGACACAAGACAACTTGCAGTGCAGACCTCCAGAAAACTTGTAACCAGCGTAAGATTTATGGGCAAGAAGTAATTAGAGAATAAAGCAAGTTAGTAGTACTTGGACATTTAGCTGACTATAAATGACAGATTTATGAGAAGTATGAAGTGTATTGAATGGGAGAACACTAGGTTAAAGGGAGGTAAAAATTGAATTATATTTTAAATAGTTTTATTCTATATCTATACGTGCATGCACAGTTTTGTCAAAACCACTTACAAAAAGTAATATTATATAATATAATTAATATATATCAAGCAAGGCACTTTATTATAAACACACATGCACACATTCAGGCGCTTATACATGCCCCCCAACACACACACGTCAAACATCAAGTGCTACAAACTAAACTGTTAATTCTCAAAAGCATACTGTATTGCTGCCTAGTTTATTAAGCTGATCCTTAACTTTGGCAAAGACACAAACAAACCACTCAGGAGCTTCCAAAATGAGCAATATGCAGAGTCATAAATCCCACTTTTGAAGGTGGTACCCAGGACCTATACTTCAGGGCCATACAGGTACACTCTGTGCACAGTGAAAGTGTGGACCATTGTTTTGGATAATTAAGAGTCATGCTCTGCTCTTCAAATTCCTCTCTCTAGTTTGTGTCTTCTGCATAGGGCTATAGTGACTATTAAAGTCCATCACAAATTTAGCTCTTACAGGAAAAATCTACTCACACCCTGCTCCACGCTTCTAGTGAGAGGAGATCCTCTGTTTCCTGCCTTGAAGTGAAGAACACAGTGCAGAGTCCAGGTGTAAAATAGGCCGCCTCGGACAAGGACTGAATGTGAATGCCTCTTCAGAACGCTGCTTTGTAGGCATGCCTCCCTCCCTCCCTCCTTCCCTCTCTCCCTCCCTCCCTCCCTCCCTCCCTTTCTCTCTCTCCTTCCCTCCCTCCCTCACTCCCTCTCTCCCTCCCTTCCTCTCTCTCCTTCCCTCCCTCCCTCCCTCCCTCCCTTCTTCCCTCCCGCCCTCTCTCCCTCCCTTTCTCTCTCTCTCTCTCTCTCTCTCTCCCTCCCTCCCTCCCTCCCTCCCACCCTTCAAAACAACCATTTCTACCAGCCCCACATCAAAACAGCTCTGGAGGACTACTCCTCAGACTTGGATTGTAGTGAAGTCAGGGTCCCCCCAATGTACTTCTTTTGAGGGTAAATGTTGGCTATTTGGGGTTAAGAGAGTAAAGAAAGTCACCATGGACATATTTGAAAAGCTAGTTGTGCTAAGTAAACCACACGGTGGCAGATCCACGTATCTAAAGATGTGGTTGGAAAGGACCATGTCAGGACTGAGTAAGGGCTGAGGACTCACCACAGCAAGCCTTACTCACCTGTAGCATGTCCTGTTCTAGAGAGCTTCTAGAAGGTTCTTCCTGATGATGACTGCATAGGTCTGAGATAGAGAAGGATCTAGAGATAATATGCAAAGCAGTCATAAGAATGAATGTGTGTGAAAAATAGATGATAGATAGATAGATGACAGATAGATACATAGATAGATAGATAGATAGATAGGCAGAAAGATAGATAGATAGATAGATAGATAGATAGATAGATAGATAGATGATAGGCAGAAAGAGAGATAGATAGATAGATAGACAGACAGAAAGTTGGATAGATAGATGATAAATAGATAGATAGATAGATGATAGGCAGAAAGATAGATAGATAGATAGATAGATAGATAGATAGATAGATAGATAGATAGGCAGATAGATAGATAGATAGATAGATAGATAGATAGATAGATAGATGATAGGCAGAAAGATAGATAGATAGATAGATAGACAGAAAGTTGGATAGATAGATGATAGATAGATAATAGGCAGAAAGATAGATAGATCGATAGATAGATAGATAATAGGCAGAAAGATAGATAGATAGATAGATAGATAGATAGATAGATGATAGGCAGAAAGATAGATAGATACATAGATAGATAGATACATAGAGAGTGTAATTTTGTGAGTAAATGTAAGATAAGTCTGTCTCTATGAGATCTTAGCAAGGTATGTGGCTAAAATAAAGAACTAGAAAAGTCCTGTGTAGACTCCCAAGTCATTGATGAGGACCAAGGTTTGCAGAAGAAGTGATAACTAAAACAAAGGAGTCATTTACACATGGGGAGGAAAACCCAAAAGATCTCCAGATATATTCCAGGTGCTCACAGCCTTCCTCAAAGGCAGGGAGAAAGCTACTAAGGGCAAAATAAACAAATGAGCGTCAATCTCAGGGCTAGGACCTTCCTGGGTCTTTTCAGAAGGCCATCCTTCACCAGCCATTCCTGTTTGCTCTGGTTGTGGCCCAAGCTATCCTCCTCCCTTGAGAACAAAGCTTTCAGCACTTTGTACTCTGTCAGCCGTCTCTCCCATCTTCTCTCCACTCTCAAAGGGACCTGGCCCACATTGCTGCTTCATGTGCCCTCTGTATAACTCACCTCTGAATTTGCTACATCGGTGACACCCAGTCTATCTGTGAACGAGACACTGTCTTCGTCATCGCAGGCGTCTGTAGCTCAGTGTCCTTCACCAGTTCTTCCACATCACAGTTCTCTGCCCTGGTCCTCACCTTTCTCCTGAATTTCTGGGAGTTCAGGTGAATATCTCAAGATTACAACACCTTTGTAATGTCAGAACAGACCTCTTCCCACATAGCATTGTCTAATCCCACCCAGGCATCTTGTCTGACGCCTCAGATGCACCTTAAGTGTTACTTGTGCAAAGGAAACCAGTGAACACCAATACAATCCTGCTACATGGTCTCACATATTCACACACTCACATGAACACAAGCATTCTGATGCACACTTATGTGGGTATGTGTGCATACAAGCACACACCTGGGCACATAGTCACATAGGCAGGTACATACAGAGAAACACAGATACACAGACACATATACCCACACAGATACACATGGACAGACAGACACACACATAGACAGAGACACAGACACACAATCAGACAGACACACACACACATTGACACAGACATACACACAGAAACACACACACACACACACACACACACACACACACACACACACACACACTCCTACCTTCATTTGCTCTTTCCTTTGCACATGCAATTCTATTTTTCCAAGGCTCCAATGTAAATCTTAAGAGTCGGTTGGTCTCTCCTCCCAATCACATTCCACACTTAATCCTTCAGGAAATCACCTTGGCTCTACATTAGTTCGTTTCCAGAACTAACCTCACCAGCTCCATGTCACCCTGAGCCCCTTCAGGTCACACAGAGATTGTTGCAGTAGATTTCTCCTGGCCCTAGTGTGAATTCCTACCTTCTGAGAGAAAGTCATTCTTAAAAACATCAGCAAACTCAGTTCAACCCGCCTCTAAGTCCACACTTGTCTCCAGAGTCCTAAAGATGAATCTCAAAGCCTTGGCCAGGCTGGTCCTTCTCTGGTCACACGGCGTTTTCTCTGTCCCCTGTTGTCTATCAGATATCTTCTCCTCACCAGAAACCACCCTCCTCCTGCCCCTCTTCAGTCTCTCTCAATGCTACATCATATGAGGATGCAATTCCTTTGCCTTTTTATCACGAGGCCACCCTGCCCTACAGCTCACTCTCCCAGAGTCATTCTTCATCATTGGAAAGTCCCATTGCAGTTCCCATTGCCAGGGGCTGCAGACCTCAGACCATTGGCACACACAGGGAGACTCCCCCAAGGTTTTGTTTCTTTGCTCATTTCTCTCTCCAGATAATCTGAAAAAAAAAAAAGATACATGCATGGATTGTTGCCTGCTGGTCATGCCAAGGTTCTAGAAGAGGACTGAGTAAACAGGTACTTGTTGTGGAAAGATGGGAGGGAGGAAGAAAAAAAAGAGAGAGAGAGGGAGATGGGAAGGAGAGGGCAAGATTGGATTCAAGACACAAACTGAATAAAGAGGACGAGATAAGGTGGTAGGAGATGAGATCGGGAAGATCACAGGCAGAGTACACCCTCTGCTCCTCTATCCCTTAAGTACTGGGGTTCAGTCATCCTAGGGCTTGCTCGAATTCCCAAAACAAACAGCGTTTCTCTTGTTGGCTTTTCATGGTCCCAAGGGCAGTGTAAATTCAACCAGAACCCACTGAATAGCATTGTCAATTTGTGTGCATTCCCACCACACCCGCCCCAGCTTCTGTGTGCATTTTTTCAGGTACCTTGGAGGTTGTGGGGCATTCTACGAGCCCTGGATCCCCGAGAGAGATATCTGTGGGGACCTTGACGACACAGCACATGATATGTCGATGCCATGTGAACGTCCTCGGCAGGAGCAATACCTAGGAGCACTCATGCAAGTATGGACAGGTGGCTGGCTTCTCCTTCTCTCTTTGAGTCATCACAGGGCTTCAGTGATGCAGCGTTTCTGGTGCGTTATCTCTGCAGCGTGGGACAAACATGGAATCTCAGCATGTGCTTGTTTTCACCCCGTAGATAGTTTCATAATTTACTAACTGTCTTTCATAATGGTTTTTCATTTGCCGTTTTTGTTTTCGTTTTCATTTTCGCATAACGTAGCCAGAAGAAGGTTAAATTTGTGTTCATATTAATGTCATATCTTGTAAGAGGTGTCAGTTCTTAGAAATATCCTTTTGTGGAACAGGGGAGAAAGCAAGGACCTGCATTTGGTCTTTTAATTTTGTGTTGTGATGTTGAAGCTGCTTCCATTCCTGTGCAGTTTAAGCCATTTTTGCAGTCCAGAGCCTTGCAGCCTTATCACAACTCTGTAGGGCTGTCCTGTTCCTCAGTATCCTGGTGTCCTGTATCCCTAGTGTCCATCCACAGATTGCTACAAGCAACCCGTCCACACGAGTGACAACCAAATGTGTCTCTGAGCCTGCTGGCCCAGTGTCCCCAGGAGGCAATGTCACCCCCAACCTAGAAGCACTAACATTGGGACTGGGTGACTCTCCTTGCCATAACAGAGCAAAAGAGAGATAACTTTTTTCCTTGAATGAAAATCCAGAAAGGCTGACTTAAGTACAACCTACTATACCTCTATTTTGTTGATATTAAAAGCAAAACAAAATGCTTGCTGGAATTGTACATATTCTAAATTGCTTGTGTCTTAAGTGCACAATATTCAGGAGGACACCACTGTGCTACGGGAAACCCCACCATTATGTGCTACGCCTCACTTCTTGACAGGGCTGGGAAGACTCCTACTGCTTCCCAGTGATGTGCATGAGGGTTCAGCATGGCGGTAAGCAGCTATCTCATGTGGCTTTCCACACCCAGTGTGTGTCAAGTTCTGTTTCAGATCACAGACTCCGCACCACTATTCCAGTGTTGACATTGTGCTTTGTAGCATCAATCAAGAACTACACTTTGTGAGAAGCTTTATTAAAGACATTTATTTTAAATAATAAGGTGGATGAGGTATTCTGAGCAATCACGGTTTTGATATATTGTAAATATGTATTAAAAATTTAATAGACCATAGCCAAAACTTTGATTTGTGGAAAATTCGTCATTAATAGAACAGAATTACTAATTCCCAACAAACCTTCTGAGATGGCCTCCAGCCATCAGCAATTTACAGAGGTTAAGAAAAAATTTTTTAAACTATTATTGCTATTATAAATAATTGATTATCATTTATTATGAAATAATTACCTTTAAGCAATTACCACAGCTAACAAGTGATTGCTTAGAGATTATTGCTTAATCACTACTAAACAACCAAGTGCATATGGCCTATGACAGTCATTGTTCATTATTATTTTTTACAAGCACAGATGGCCTGGTACAATCAGTCAGGAAGACTGACGGGAAGTAATCTTTTTTAATGTAATCACCACATAAATATGTCAAATGTTTTTCTGTTTATTTTGCTAACAGCATAACACGATTTTAATGAAGTTGCTGTGGTTGGTGATTTTTTTCCATGTAACTAAACAAAAGGAAAGTATGTAGCTGAGCTATTTACAAAGATTTATTATAAAAGTATTTATATCACAGACATTCATCCTATGGGTACATCTAACCTTGGTTTAATCTTAGATGAAAAATACATAAAAATTGTTATGACCCAGTTGCAGTTCAGGGTATGTTGATGTGGATGGCCCATTCAAAATAGCATACAGATGAGTTATGGATGTGTTTCTAGTTCTGGAGAGGCTGACCAGAAGACAAGAGGGCAGTGGGATGTTGGTCAATGAAGGAGCTAATCTGCTCACTAGAGTTGTGCCTGTGAATATAAAAGACTCTAGATCATGTTAATGAATATAGTTTTCATAATACTGAAGCACAAATTTTTGAGGAGAGTCTTGCACCCAGTGTCTCCCTTTCCTGCACTCTGAGGTCCATCTCTCATCTCAAGGGCAGGAGTCTAAATATTGTCCAGATGCATGAGAAAACAGTAGGGTAGGAAATTGTCCTGTGTAGGCACCAGAGCTACACTCAGGAGAATCAGATTTCTTGGGATAACCTGGATGCGGGAAATCTCTTGGAGCTACAGCTTGGGGTCTTATCTTCACATGCAGTGTGGTCTCAAAGACACAGTCATAGGCATCACACAGGTCGGGGGCTGGGGGATTCATCCAGCTGGATCTGAGTAGCCAGAAGGCTGAACCCTGGGTCTGGTCAGGAGGCTATTGCTTTTGGCCACAGATGGTTGCAAGATGGTGGCACATATGGTCACTTCCGATCGTAGCACCATCGGGGTAGTCATCTCCCTATAGGAGGCTCAGATCACAAGCAAGCTGCTCCTGACTTGGGAGGCAGGGCATGAACAGATGTTGAGAGTCTCCTTGGGGAGGCTTTGCATCGATTGCAGCAGAGCAGTAGCTCCGGGGAGCCTACTGCTCCAGCTCTATGCCCAGCTGTCGGTGGATTCAATGCCTGACTTCCAGTGTGCATTAGATCCCTGGAGGATACCATAGAGTCCACTTCCTGAGTGGTCATGTGCTTGTCATCTTGTCATCTGAAGAGTCTCCTTTCCCTCTGTCAAGCAAAGATACACAACAGTTTCAGGAAATGAGAAGACTCAACTGATAGGTCCTGGCAGTTACGTTTTTTTGGCAAATCACTACCTTTGCCAAAATACTTCCAATTCTCTGGCAGGAGTTAGCTCAAGCCAACCAATTATGTTCCTAAGAAGTGGGAGCAACAACAATTTCACCAAGAGTCACGAGTCTCTCACCAAAGTGAAAGATTCGTGCCTAGAGCAAGTTGGAGCTTAGTTTTCTGAATTGTAGATTCCCCTGCCCAAGGCACCCTTACTCAGGAATCACAAATAGGTGTGTGAATTCCAACTGCTTCTGCTCTTTCTTTTACAACACCAAGAAAGTCACTACCCCAAAGAGTTCGTTCAAAGGTACCATAGTCCAAACCAGCTCTCCATAGTGACTCTGGGTCACATGGAAGTGACTCTCAAACTTGTATGCACATTGAAATCACCCTGGGATCTAACTGGACCTACACCCATGTCACACCCACATCTGGGCACCCACAAAGGTGACTCTCATTCCTTTTTGTATTGGGCCCAAATATTCATACAGAAGGTTCCATCAAGGAAACACCTTTAAGCCTATAATTGGCTTAAGTTTTAGCAGAGACAAAGAGAAAGACAGAGAGAGAGAGAGAGAGAGAGAGAGAGAGAGAGAGAGAGAATGAATAAGACCTGTGGTGACTACCAAGCCTTTAGATTGCTCTACTAAGAATTCTCTGGTTTAGGGCTGGAAAGATGGCCCCATAGTTAGGAGCACTGGATGATCTTCCAGATGATTCCTTTCGATTCCTAGCACCCATATGGCCACTCATCATGGTCTATAAATTCCATTTCCAGGAAATCGGAAGTCCTCTTCTGGCCTCCTTCTTCTGGGTAGAAGGCATACACACGATGCACAGACATACACACAGACAAGATACCCATTCACATAAATAAAAATAAAATAAAAAATAATTGTTCTGTTTCAATCGAGCTGTTCCATCACCACCCAACAGGAAGTTCTGAGTTGCTGATTTCAACAAAGAAAGAAGGTCTGTGAATGGACTGAGTTGGAGAAAAGTTCTGGTATTTTAGATTCCCCAGACTTCATTATGCAGAGAACACGTCACACTGTTTCTGTTCCAGTTTTGATGCTACACAACACAGCCTACTCAGTTGATAAACATTAGCTCATGTCAAAATGTTTCCCTTAGATCTTGCAAGTTTCTGAGAAGCCATTGTCAACCCACAGGCATGCACGCTCTTTCCCCTTTCCGGCTCTTTGCCCTTGTCACCTGCGTCTGTAGCTGATGATGGTTGGAATTGCAGGTTTGCTCTAGGTGGCTGCAGTGTTAGGGACCAAATTGGTCCCAAAGGACCCCAACAAGAGAATACTTCTATACCTGGTAACAAAAGCAACTGTTATTTCCAGTGTGTATGTGCATGACAAGAATTCAATAACCCAGGTGAGTTGAAATAAGGAAAGATGTCTTCATATGTCCCTCCCTCCCTCCCTCTATCACCCCCTCTCCCTCCAATTTCAGGATCAACTTACTAATCAAATAATTTAATGCAGAATTTGAGACAAAAATTTTGGAGCATCTGATAATAATTAAGTCTGAGTTTTAGAAGGATGATTTGGGTTGGGTACATGGTTTTTTTTTTTAGACATACAGCCCATTTTTAAAATGTTTAACTAAAACTGATGGTGTCAGTCAATATCCAGCCCATAGCATGTGAAACTATTAATCTAAGTAAAGGAAAAGCAAATGCAGCTTAAAGGTTGTACTTTGGTCTCAGAAGGCAGAGCTCATGTTCTCAGGGGTCAGCTTAGCGACTTGCAGCTCGGTGAGGCCACCCAGGAAGAGGTTGTTTCCATCACCGCAGTTGCACGCTGGTGGTTCACAGCAATCATACTATCTACACTACACTATCTTAGACTCATAAGGTCTTGATGGGTTTAAGAATTTGATAATTTTTAGTGACCGATGAGGGACGCTGTTGGCTGGAGAAGGATGGAGACCTTCTTTGTTTGGGGATGTACAATTAGGGCCAGGGTTCTAGAGCACAGAGTAACCTGGTGTACCACCAAGCCCTGTCATTATTAATTATTACTGAAGGTAAGATGTTTAATAGTCCTGGTTGTTCCTTTGTGCCCAGCACTATGCTGTTTTCATAAACCACCCCTGTGAATCATCGCACAGCACAGCAACTGCATAGATCATATGTCTCTAGACCTGAGGACTATGGGGAAACTGAGCCACAACAAAGCAAGTTTCTCCAGTGTACAGTGTCAGTTGCTAGTGCTGGTAAATCACGTGGTCCTAGATGTGGAGGCCATTCTTTGCCCACTTACCTCAAGGCCACACCCACTCCAAGAAGGCCACACCCACTCCAAGAAGGCCACACCCACTCCAAGAAGGCCACACCTATTCCAACAAGGCCACACCCACTCCAAGAAGGTCACACCCACTCCTACAAGGCCACACCTATTCCAACACGGCCACACCCACTCCAACAAGGTCATATCTTTTTTTTAAAGATTTATTTACTATTATATCTAAGTACGCTATAACTGTGTTCAGACACACCAAAAGAGGGCGTCAGATCTCATTATGGATGGTTGTGAGCCACCATGTGGTTGCTGGGATTTGAACTTAGGATCTTTGGAAGAGCAGTCAGTGCTCTTACCCGCTGAGCCATCTCTCCAGCCCCAAGGCCATATCTCTTAATAGTACTACTCCTTGGGCAGAGCATATTCAAACCACCACAGCAAACCTTGAGTACTTGCTGAGTGTGTATATAAACCAGGCTTAGAACCCAGCTCCATCTGCCTCCTCCCCAAACACGGGCCTGTTCTCCACAGTGCTCTGCCCTCATTTTTTCTGAATAATTGCTACATAAATTTTTCTAAATCAGAGGCGGCGAAACATTCCAGTAAAGGGCCAGATATGGTTCAGCCGCCAACAGGTCCCTGGGTACCCACTCTGTCCATCTTTACCATCTCAGGGGACAGCAGCTGCAGACAGCAGGGGAGTGATTACGGAGAGCGACGTGCTATTTGTACAGTGTGCAAGTCTGGATTTGATCTACTGAGTCATTTACCGATTCCTCGTAACTGTCAGCAAAAGATAACCTACTATTTGTTTAATATTAAGCTGATCCCATTCTTTGAAAATCCACAGACATTTGTCTACAGCAACGTCAACTTGGAGTTCCTTTGGTTTGAACAAAAGATCAGTGTTCCGGGTTAGCTTTTCTTGCTCAGATCAGTACACTAGAGTTGTGGGAAATATTAAAAAAGAGAGCCGGCACAATTCCCACACTAGTGCCAGCAAGGCAACCTACCCGTAGAACTCACGCCAGGCCACAGGGCTCTGCTGGGCCATCTCACTCGGCGGTCCCTCTGCTAGCCATCTCTCCAGTGGGGCCCTGAGTTCATCTCGCGACCACGCAACACCCCCCACACCCCACGTTCTGCCTCACCACCTAATTACCTGGTAGAATCAAGACTCTTGATGCTTAATTAACCAAACAGATTTATGTATAAATAATATTACAATTTACAAGATGTCAATACAATAATTTTAGAGTCAATTAATAATGATAAAAGCTTTATCCCAATATTTCTAACCTTATAAAAACATAGCTATTTGTGGCTGGTAAATGTCATGCGGGTCCACGTTGGAAGCCATCTTGGTTCTCCTCCTTTCTCCTAAGACCTCTCTGTCTCCCCAACTCCCAGCTTCACCTCCCTTTTCCCGTCCAAACACAGGCCTTCCACAGCCCTAAGTGGACAGGGAAAATCCTGCAACACTAGGTCTTTTCACTCTCTCCAACACAACCGGGACCCATCCTGTCAGTAGTGAATATCCCAGAGGCCACCCTGGAAAGTCATAGCTACTAAGAAGGGTAACCCCTCTTACTGTGAGCTCTGATTCGTGTCCCGGATGCAAACACACAAACAATCATTCTGCTCACGACAGGGCTCTGTCACCCACTCAATAATTAGAATGTGTTTTTTTACAGGAAGAAGAGTAAATGACAGTTTTCAGAGACAGCTGAAACCTAAGGGTGCTTTTAATGCTAATTGGAAAATGGATGCAAATCAGAAATGTATGCTGGGTACACAGCAGTACTTCGATCCCTACTTTTAAAATTATGTGTTCTGTTCCCTTTGCCTCCGATCACTCAGCTTGCAGTGAGTTCCCAGTTTGTCACTGTCCGTGATGGTTCCTTAGGTTTCTACCTCCAAGGAATGGGCCAACCTTCACCCGTAAGCAAACTTGTGGCCTCGGTTTTAGCTCTTCAGGGACTTTCCTGTCAACCAGAAAGAAAATAATGCAAAGTGTAATGAAATCGTTATCAACAGCCATGTGGGAGAACCAAATTGAGACCAAGTCGGGAGGGCCCATCAGCCAAAAAGCATAGAAGAGAATTGGATCCCGGTACCGACATGGCGGCTCACAAACACCCATAACTTTTGTTCTAGGGGATACGAAGCTTCTTCTGGCCTCTATGGGTGCTGCTTGCACATGGTGAACAGTCATGCATGCACGTAAAATACCCATACATGTAAAATAAAATAAGTCAACCTTAAAAATAAATTTAACAGCACATTTAGTCCCACTTCCCTTCACATGTGTACTTGTCTGGATGCGTTCACCATTATTCTATCTGACCAAAAACCTGACAGATACCACGGATGGGAGGAGGGCTTTGCCTCGTCCCCCATTCTTAGAGTGTGTAGTCTGCTCTAGTAAGAAAGGCATGATGCCTGCTTGGTGGGCATCAACAGCCTGGGACACAAAGTGTTCACACCCTTGTGGGTCAGAAAGCTACTAAACTTCAAAGGTCCATCTTCAGTGACACGATACTAAAGGTCCATCTTCAGTGACATGATAATTCTAAAAGCGAATAGTAATTTCAATTTTCTAGCCCAATTTCCAGTCTCCCTCAGCAGATACTGTGTTTCAGAACCTCCAGAGCCAAAGACAGTTTAGGAAAGGCAAGCCAGTGCATTCTGCAGTCTTCCACACTGCAGGAAAGACACCATTCAGCTTCCACCTGCCAATGTGTATGCTAAGCAAAAACCAGGAGTGGTTCTCTAGGCTCTTTGCACTGTGGTAATTACATGATGAGACTCACTATCATAGGGTTAAATGCGCTGAAATTAGTATAAATAACCATTTCCCATGAAAGAAAAATTAAATCATTTGGAAGAATTTGGTAAAAGCAAGCTAATCAAACAAAACAAAACAAAACAAAACAAAAACAACAACAACAAAAAAAAAAACTGCTTCTCCAAATTAGTGGAGATAAGACCACTGCAAATTATACAGAAAATGTTCTAGAGGCAAATTGTTTTTCAGTAGTTCACAAGTTTTTAGTGTAGCTTGTGATATTAGAAACTGGAAATAATAGACAATCTTTAATTAAAACAAGAATCCCCAGCAAGGTTCAGTTAGTGTGGCCAGTATCAGAAACTTCTTGGTGAATACACACAGAGGTGTCAGGACAGTTGGTGTCGAGGTGTATATGAGCCACTTATAGAATTTCTGCATCAGTCTTCTCATTTACATAATCAACTTGTCACATGCCACACTCATAGGGGCATGCACAGTCTCCAACAGGGATAATGTGGAATTAGAGGGAAAGGGGATAGATACATGAGCTCTGTTGTGGGAGCTGCTTGTTCACAGGAGAGGAGGCCACTAGGGTTTTGGTCAATTCAGTAGTCAGCATGTCTTCCTCTCTTTACTCCCTTCCCTGTATTTTAATAGGTTTTCCTTTCTTCCCTCCCTCACCACTCCCGCCTTCCCCCTCCTTCTTTACCTCTTCCTGTATTTCAATAGATTTTCCCTCTTCTTCCTTCCCCCTCCTTTCCCCTTCCCTCCCTTCCTCCTCCCTCTGTCCCTTGCTCCCTCCTTCCACTTCCACCCCTCTCTCTCTCCCTCCCTCTTTACGTCTCCTTGTATTTTAATAGATGTTTCTCTCCCTCTCTTTCCCCTCTATCCCTCCTCCCCTCCCTCCCTTCTTTTCTCCTTTTCTCTTATACATATGAGTGCAGATGCTAGAGGTCAATGTTAGATGTCTTCCCTAGTCATTTCCCATCTCTCAATCTCTCTCTCTCTCTCTCTCTCCCCCTCCCTCCCTCCTCCCCTTTCCTCTTCATTTTATCTTTTCTTGAATGTGTATGACTATGTAGTCCAGTGGTCAGTGTCAGGTGTCTTTCTCAATCACCTTTCACCATGCTTTTGGGACATGATCCCAGGCTGAATCTGAGCTTGCAGACTTGACTAGGCTCTGGTTGACAAGTCCCAAGCTCTAGCTACTGAAACTCCCTCACGGAGCTGTGTGTCTGCTGCTGTGCATCATTCTACACTGCCAGTCTTTGACTATGATTATAATATCAGCATTCATCTTGTATTTCTCCATGAGCATACAATAACACTCACCTCAGCATGCTCTGTCTCTGTCTTCTCTGCAGGTGGTCGGTTGGCTCAAGGACCTGAAGCAGACAGGACCTACTGGGAGAAGGAGAGTCCCTCCTTTCTTCCTCTCTGCTGGACTCTTAGCTCACTCCTTTCATTACAGATGCACAAACATGTTTAAAAGACGGAGATGAGCACTGGAGATATGTGTAGATCCCTCCCTCTGTTCCCTCCTCTCTGCTGACTTTTCAATCCTTCTCTCCCTCTTTCTTTCCTTTCATCCTCCTTTTCTACCTGCCTCCATTTCTATTTCCTTCTTCTTTCTCCCTTCCTTTTCTCTTCCTCTTTCTTCCTCCATCAATCTCTTTCCTTTCCCTCCCTCCTTTCTTCTCTCCCTCCTTTCTTTCCTCCCTCCCTGCCTGCCTCCCTCCATCCCACTCTCCCTTTCCCTCCCCTTCCCTCCCTCTTCCCTCCCCCTTTCCCTCCCTTCAACCCTCACTTCCTTTCTCCATTTTATCTTGCCCTTTTCTTCCTCTTCTCAAGTCTTTGTTCAGTATTTACTGTTTGGCAAACACTGAGCATGTTCTATAGTGTTACAGTCTGGTGGAGGAGACAGTGAAGGAGTGGGTGACCTTTGTGCAGGGGAGCACTGAGTGCCTGCAGGGCAGTGATGTACTCTGGAGTGAAGCCCAGGCCTGGCCACAGCTCTTCCTTCCCCTTTGCTGGGTGCCTCACGTTCTTCCTCTGCTGACACCGGCCCTTCACAATGGCTCATTGATTGGGTTTGCCAGCATTTCTCTGGTATTCTGATGCTTCAAACAGACACACTCCTATCACTTATCCATTTCAGAGGGAAGCTCTGTGTGTGTGTGTGTGTGTGTGTGTGTGTGTGTGTGTGTGTGTGCCTTTTATTTGATCTTCTAAAGCATTCTGTTCTGTGCAGATGTTAGTAGCAGGATATTAGAAAATTCTCTGGCAACAGAACAAATTGCCTTTCCAACAAAAGTAAATAAATAGTTGTAGAGAGGCTGATGGGAATAGCCTGAGGTCTTGGACTGACTGCTCCTCACCAGGACCGGGTTTCCTACTATCATAGGGCATAGTCACTGTGTACCCAGGCAGGATGAGTCAGGAGGGAGGTCTTTCAGCTCTAAAGGTTTTGAGAAAAAGATTTCTCCTTTGGGACTCAGTGGCCCTTGGAGGGCTCTTACTGGTCTCTATTGGAAGTTAGGCAGACACAGGCAGAACCCAAGAGAACACAATATGCAGAGTCCTGCTGGGCCATGTGGAAGGGATAGTGTGATATGGTTTCCTGCTCCTGGAACAGAGCCAGCAGGCCGTGGGCCTCCATTAGTGTTAACAATTGCTGGATGTAAAGCTTGTTTGTATACTTTATGTTTCTCCTATGGGGGAATGTCCTCTCTGCTAAGGCTAAAGACTCCATGATAATCAGAGACAGCATGAGTCTGGGAGGCAAGCGTGTCCCTATATCCTTAGCAGAGATGGTAAACTCTGTGACCTTCAAGACAGCCCTTAAGGCTGTGAGAAAGAACTTTGAAAACATGAGTTCAAGAATATATAATTTCTCACCTATACAAAATAAAGGCTACAACATGAATTATATATATAAAGGGCTTCACACAGACCCCAAATACCAAAGGCAACTGTACTATGAGCCAGCTTGTCAGAAAGATACAAAGGCAGGCAGATACAAACGTGGTCAGATTCCTTTCATGGTCAACCTGAGACACAATGAATTTAGGTCCAGGTAGGTAGGTAGTAATGGTAATCTCAAGATGGGATCCCACCCAGCTAAGTTTATTGTTTGTGCTTACAGAGACAGGCAGATCTCTGCATTCATTTGCAATGTTAAAAATGTGCTTGCTGTCTTTTTCCAGGTGTCTGGGTTCATGGAATACTGATTTGTGAGAAAATCAAAAGGGAACCTGGAGTAAATGACTGAATTGATATGTAAATAAATGACTGGACCTTGGTCTGAGAATGCTGAGCTATCTGGATGAGTTGTCTGGAGATCCCTCAGAGAAAGCTGTCTCCAGCTGAACAAAGGCAGTCAGCTTGTATCCACAATTGACTTCAAGTGGGTTTTTTGCCATTCTCAAACACCCCCCTCTCTGAGGGACTCCTCTCCAAGCTGAGGCTAGTCCTTGGCAACACTATACATCACATCCTACTAGGCTTTACTTTTATAAATTAAATGTATTCTTAGCAGACACATAACATAAAAATGGTGGAGTATTATAGGACACAGTACAATATTTAAGTGTACATTGTGAAAGGTTTAAGTCGTGATGAACATGCTCATGTAGACTGTTTTCCCTTTCTAAATTATGATGGTGATGATGATGCTGCTGCTGCTGCTGATAATAATAATAATAAACATCTTAGAAACCATGAAATACAGAAAAAAATCAGAATAGTGTCCACCAATTCGGAATAAATTCTGTCAATCCAGAGTAACTTCCACCAATTCAGAATATCTTTCATATGTTGTCTAAAATATCTACGAGGAATCACTTATATTGTTGTACACACAGCCTTGTATACCCAGTCTTGCTTTATTAAGATGGTACCAATATATGTGAGCAAAGCAGTATCAACAATGACCAATCTCTGTGACCTATAATCACACAAGGATAGTAGCTGCCCCTGGCACTTGTGTGTTACACAGTACATTTCCCCCATTTTGTGATAATCTTCTGCAAATGATGATCCAAGATGAGTATTTAAAAATCACACTCATCAGCAATGTGAACTCCGTCCATTTCGAGAACATGGTGGTGTGTGTCCTGGCCTCCTTCTCTCCTCTCCTCTTCCACATCTTTCTCTCTCCTCCCTTCTTCTTTCTCACAGTGATGCTGTATACTACACATGCAGATAACAAGAGGACCAGATGTCAGAGAACCTGGTAGATAGTTAGGACAACACCAACACCATTAGTAGCTGCCTGGGGTCATGAATATGACACAACTTGTCTGTAGCATATTATGCTGGTAGTCAGTATAAAACAACAGGAAGGCACACAGAAATAGACTAAGCTTTTCAAAGTTAGAATAGATCATTTTATTATAGTAACGATAGCATGACCAATGTCAATATTTGGATCATGTAAGCTAAAAAGAAAGAAAAGAGTCACCAGTAAAGAGTCTCAGAGACAGCTGTAGCTAACATTTTGGTATTTTGTTTTGTGATTTTGTTTTTATTATGACTGTTCATATAATAAAGAAAAGGAAGACGCTCTACTTCATAGCAGGTTTTCAGTGCCAGTAAAGCAGCTCTGCTTAATAATGTTCCCGTGTTTTACCATTTTTATCAGATGCTTGGTAATCCATGTGTGCATCTATAGAGGTCACCAACATCACCTTTAATGGCCAGTTTGTTTTTATTTAAAAACACTGCAATATACAGTTATACTCTTCGATGCAGAGGGTGGAGTGGAGGTGAAAAGAATATTTTGGCTAAACAAGAAAAAGAAATGAAGCAAATACAAGCTTGTAACTGTGACTAATGATAACACACTGATGCAGTAAAAAGTCCAGCTTCCAGCCTGGCAGTGGTGGGCACGCCTTTAATCCCAGCACTTGGGAGGCAGAGGCAGGCAGATTTCTGAGTTAGACATCTTAGAAACCATGGTCTACAGAGTGAGTTCCAAGACAGTCAGGGTTATACAGAGAAACCCTGTCTCCAAAAACAAAAGGAAAAACAAAAACAAATAAATTCCAGATTCCATTTAAATATTCTTTAAACACTTAGTGTTGAGTATTCTTAGCGCACACACACACACATACACACACACTCTTACATTTACCCATACAGCACTCACACACACATGATACACTCATACACACTCATATACACTCTTATATACACATAGCACTCACACACACTTGCACAATACCTCCCCCCACACACACACTCGAACATTTACATACTCTGATGTGCAAGGGTCAGAGGATGTAGTCCTACTGTGTGGTATTGCTCATTTCATCTCAAGGAACTTCTCATACACTGTTTTATTCAGCTGGTATGATTCATCTGTAACACATTGACACAATCATCTGAGATCCACACTTTTTAGATAAAGGTTAAAACTGAAGGGGCAAAAACATTTCTGTTTGTTGGTTTTTATAATTTATATTTTTGAAGTGTTAGGAAATAATTTTAAACTTTTTCTTGAATTTTGTGATTTTTAAATATATGTGTGTATATATATATATACATATATATTGTTTGTTGATTCAATATCTAGAATCATAGATGAAAGTCTTGAAGCAAATATAAACAAGATTTCTTGCAGAGAAATCATCGATAGAGTCCCCAGGGGAAGATGAGCTCACTCTGTTCAATTTTTCTTTTATAGATTCTACAGCAAGCTTGCATACAAGGTGTGCTTGGCAGGTATGGTGCTAGGAACTAGGGCAGGGTTAGGAATGGACATCTATCCTCAGACTCACATACCTGGAGTATGGCAGCCATGATGGCTGCTGTTACCACCATGTTCTTGGAGAGCTCAGTGACAAGTTGACATTTATGCTCTCTCTTCATGATTCTGTGTACAGAAATCCTCTAGGAGATGACTGGCATGTCAAGTCCCACCTAGAGCACAAGAGCTGGCTAACTCTAAGGTTAGCCTTTGAGTGAGGATGCCAAGCCATGAATTATGTGTCTAGATGCTAAGAGATGGAGCCTGTAACAGAAGGCTCTGTTTGTGAGTGACGGCTGTGAGTCCGCACCATCTCTCAGCAGTTCTTAAACAGGAGGTAAAAGAAAATAGCAAGCATGATTGGCTTTCTTGAAAGAACTAATGTGTTAATAAATGAGAAAGTAAAGTAAAATATCCCTGAGAAGAGGATGAGAGGAGGAGGAGGAAAGAAGAAGGAAGGGGAGACTAGGAGGCAGAAGAGGAGGAAGAGAGAGGAGGAGGTGAATAGGAAGATCAAAGAAGGAGTTGTTTGCTAGCAAGGTGTGCTTGGGGTATTTTGGTTGCTGTTATATATGTAGCATCCATGTTTACAGTTTGGTCTCACTATTTGTCTTAGTTAGGGTTTTACTATTATAAACAGACACCATGACCAAGGCAAGTCTTATAAAGGACAACATTTAATTGGAGCCGGCTAACAGGTTCAGAGGTCCATTATTATCAAGGTGGGAACAGGGAGGGTAGGGTCCAGGCAGGAGTCAGGGTGCAGGAGGAGCTGAGAGTTCTACATCTTCATCTGAAGGCTGCTAGCAGAATGTTGTCTTCTACGCAGCTAGGATGAGGGTCTTATAGCCCATACTCACAGTGACACAATTACTCTAACAAAGCCACACCTTCTAATAATGCCACTCCCTGGGCCTAGCATATACAAGCCAGAACAAATATACATCAGCTACCTTGAAAATAAGGAGTCCTTATTTGCATCTCCCACACACTTGATATCATGTGTTTTTGGCAACCTGAGCATGCCTCTGAGACTGGAGAACTCACCTCTTGTTTACTTCATTGAGCCTTTTTCTGCCCACTTTCCCCTTTCCAGGCACTCAGCAGACATTTGTGGAATGAATAAGTTCTGCAGTAGTATAGCTGTGACTAACCACATAATGGTTCGGAACTCTGGAACATTCTTTGCTATAACTACCTCTTCATACTCATCCAGCTCATTGTCCCCCCCCCCCCCCCAGGCATCACAGAGACTCAGTGAGACTGAATAATGATCATTCAGTCTAGTGTCTATTGGTATTCACCATGTCTGGGGCATAGCAATATTTGAAAGGTTATTGCTAAGGAAACTGGATGTACTGGTTAGTTTTTATCATCACTTTGACACAAACTAGTATCTCCTAAGGAGAGAGAAGATCAGTTGAAGAATTGCCACTATAGGATTCACCTGTAACCATGACTGTGAGGAATTTTTTTTTAATTGACATTTAATGTGGGAGGGCCAAGCCTATTTTAGGTGTCACCATCCCAAGGCAGATGGGTTATTTGAAAAATTTACCAGAGAGCCTCATTCTTCCATGGTTTCTGCTTCAGTTTTTCAATGAGTTCTTGTCTCTGTACTTCATGACAGCTTCCTCTGCCATACCACCTATCTCCATGATGTTCCGCCTTGCCTCAGGCCCACAATTGTGGTGTCAGAGGCCACAGACTGACACCTCTGACACAGTAAGGCAAAATAAAACAAATGTACCCCTTTGGACCATTTCTCTCAAGTGTTTAGTCACACTGTTGGGAAAGTGGCTAACACAACTGGAATTATCTAAACAGATTTCATCACTCACAAGAATATGCTGAGTCTCTGCCAGGGGAATCCCTATTCGCTAACCTAGCTTACTATAAGGGTCAGATCTATTGCTGTGTGTTGAACAGTGGAAGTGTTGTGGTCCACAGCAAGTCCCATGGAGAGGTACAGAGTCGGCTGTGCTGTGCTTCCACAGTTATACACAATGGGGTTCAAATCTTGCCATCACAGCAATAATCTATTGTCAAGAAGTAGACAAGGAAGGCACCATGATGGTGACACAGGGAAAGTGTGTGTTTGTGTGTGTGTACGCACATTGCGGAGACTTTATGTGCGGTATACATTATGTACGGTGGGTGTTTGTTATATGCAGTGGACATTATGTGCGCTGACAACAGATTCCCATGTACCACCCACACTCACCCCTCCTCTCAACCCTGTCTTTGGATAGCCACTGCTGAAAGCACCTAGTGTCTATGGTCACTATGGAAACCAGGGGCAGACATGTTACCTATGACTTTTCCTGTCAGACATTGCTTAGGAATCTACCTAGTATGCTCTCTGAGACCTTCAAAGGTCTGGGAAGCTGAGGGAAGGGAAGGATAGCTATACCTTCCTTAAGGATGTTCTCCTAAAGAGGGTTCTCCTGCTAGCCTCCATCAAAAGCACAGGGCCCAGAATCCAAGACTGACAAAATCCCCATGTTGGCCAATGACAGCAAGCTAGCTCTCAGAGTTTCCAGAACTTATTATTATTATTATTATTATTATTATTATTATTATTATTATTATTATTATTATTATTCTCTTCTTTCGGGAAGAACATTGGAGGCCAAAGTACCTTTCCTGTCTCTTGATTTCTTCAAGTTCCAAGAATCTATGTTTCAGAATGATGTGTTCTGAACCCCATTGTGCTGTTTCGTACTTTGCCTTGGTAGAGCATTATCCAACCAGAATGTGTGGCCTGGCCAGAAACATCTGGACTTCATGAACCTGCTTATGTACACATCTGGGCTCCCAAGTGGGAGGGAAAGGTAGCACACAGTTCCGGGAGCAAGGCCCTTGGATCTTTAGAAACACCCTTTTCTCTCTGTCCTGTAGCTTCCATGGACTGTGCTGCCAAAAGAGTGTGTCAATGAAAAGACAGGCTCTCATGATTTCCCATCTGCTCACTGGGCTCCTTCTGCAACACAGAGCCGTGCTTTGGAATTCTGGGAATTGATTTCATTCACTCTGCAATTCCCATTCACTTCATCTTTGGTGGTCTCCAGACTCTTCTGGAAGGGTCCCTGAATAACATGCTGGCTCTTGCTAGACAACTGATTTGGCTGTGGTGTGTGTGTGTATGCACATATATGCATGTGTACCTGTGTATGGGCCCCCACACTATTCCCTACAAAATTACAAAAGAATTACTCAAGGCATCTCAATGAAATCATTTTATTTCTTAATTTTGTTTTAGATATAGTAAAAAAAAGGAATAGATTTTGTTCTTTTTATCACATTGAAAAGAAACATGTCTATACTGTATGCAACCTACTTGGAATTTCTGGAAGATAGTTGAAAGACTGGGTGGCTAACTCCAGGCAGCCTGATGCTTAGTTTAGGGACCCCTTCTTCAACAAAGGAACCCTCTATTTACACCTCTATAGACCCATCTCAGCAAGTTCAGTCTTTCCATTAACCCCTGGTAGCCTCAATGACTTCCTAATACCAGTTAATTAACAAACACTGGTGCTCCAACAGATGAATTCCTGGGAGAATCTTTGGTGTGGTCCCCAGACTGCAGGGGCAGAGCATAAGCTTTTCCTTTGTTCTTCCAACACTTTCCTTGAGGTCCTCAAAGTACTTTGAATCTCAAATGAGCTCTCTAATTAGTCTTGCCGGCCTTCCCGCGGGATGGGCAGGGCTGTCGATTATCTCCACTTTGCAGATAGTAACAATTTACAGGACTTGGCTGAGGTCACCGGAACATTAGCGTCCCAGTCAGAATACAACTCTTAGTCACTGAGCCCGTCCTCCTACCCTGTTCCCTAGACAACTCCCTCTATCCTGTTGGCTTCGGATCTGTACTCGAAGAGAGACCTTATTGCCACACAGCGAACTCCTATTTGGTGCTTGAGGCCTAGAGGTTAAGGGGACTTGGGGAAAGGTGTCATGGCATGTTTGTTTTATAGATAATACTCTACTGAATGGCTTGGCAGCACCATGCGCATTTGTGTCTCCAAAAACAAAAACAAAGACAAAAAAAACCATGTCATTTACACAGAACTCTGTGAGGCCAAAGTACAGGGTCGTGTTAACCAGAACCAGGTCTCTCAAGAAACATAACTGCAAACTGCACAAATCTAGCTCATCATTTACGGACCCAAGCCTAGGAGCAACCAGTACCAGGGGCTGTTTTTGGATAGTCTACAGGCAAATTTCCCAGAATGCCATAGCTGAAGAACGAAGACAAGGCCTTTGATTCCCAGGGCTCCAGTGCTCAGGAATGCTGTGGTCACTGCAGATGTGTGTTTATTCATGATATTCAACTGACGCAGACTCCCAGACTCCATTCCCCACCCTCTCTGAACAGTAAACAAGTCCTCTTGATGACTTTGGGAACGGACTAATGAGTAATTACACGTTTGAAAGTCACCAGAATGGAATCCCAGGGTGGACCCCTGGGTAAGGGAGAGTTTTGGGATAAATGCAAACACATTCTTTGAATTCCAGATCCCAGTGTGGTGCCAGGGTGCAGCTTCCTCGTGGAGGCCATGGAGGTACAGTAGGCAGCAGAATTGACCCTATTAACCACCTCATGCAGGCACTGATCCAAGAAGACTAGCTGTAAACACGAATATTATTGTTCAGATCTTTGCTCTGTCTCGTTCAAATATTGAAAACAACATAGACAGAAGGGAATTCTCTAAGAAGTATTAATCTCAATCCAAAGCGAGGAATGACTTCTGTATTTATTTACTTATCTGTAGTAGTAGTATTGGCAAATTTGAATTAGTGATCAAAGAAATAGGTGTTATTTTATGTTTGGGAAGTTGCAACCAATACCAGTATCGTGCTGACTATTCATTTATCCTTCCAGAGACACAATAAACAGCTCTGAAAACTATCAAAGCTGACGATTTAGTCCTGTCCCCATAATCATAACTATGACAGATCACACATCCAATACCAACCAGTGAACCCCGTATCCCAAATGTGGTAATCACTACACACAATTACTAACTGCTGAAGCCACTTGAAGTCTGCCAAGGGTGTCTGCCACTGGTAGCTAGACGAAACCCCAACCAGCTGCTCCCTTTTGACCAATCAGCTGATCATTTCAAACAATATAGTTGCACAGATATTAATTTGAATGATGCCTGCATGTCACTTCTACCGAATAGGCCAGAGGAGTGTAGGATTTCTCTCAGGGTAGTCTCCAGGCTAGTATTTATGCAGGAAGCAAACGGGTTTTCTTCAAAGGTTAGCTTCACCACAGGTGGCTTATCCCTTCTGAAAGACTCCTCCATTCCCCACAGGCTGACTAGGAGCATAGCTGACCCCCTGTTCCCATGGCAACCTGAGAAGCACAGGGTTGTTGAAAACAGTTCTTTAATTTGTTTACTATTTCAAACTCAAGAACAAGCCCCCAAGGTTTCAGTCTCTACCCCAAACTCTGCTTTTCTGACCCTTAAAAGAAAAATGGGAATAAAATCCCTTAATGCTATTTTACATGGAAGGGACTCTGGGAGGAACTAAGCTTTCTCTGAGGCCAGCTTGCTGTATTATATATGGGGAAGCTGAAACCAGGTTTCATATCTCGAGGGTACACAGCTAGAGTAACCTCACCAAATGGTGGTGTTGTCTCCTTGCTGTTGCTTGATGTCAATCTGCTGTGTGCTGAGAGTGTCATCCCAGAGTCACCTTCTGTTGTAGGTGCAGAAGTGTCTGGATACGATCAGAGAGCTCAGACGCTGAAGGCCAGAGAATCAGACTGGTCAATATTTGTATGGCTATTCAGATTCCAGGGAGCTGAGTTGTCAGAGAATCAGCAGCAGGCTGCTGATGCCACAGAGAGCCCTGCCTTCCTGTACATCCGGATGAGGTCTCTCCAGCTCTCTTGAAGAGTAGCTCTTTAGTGAGATAAAGAGATGGTAAAGCAGCTGTCTGTTGCTTCGTCATAATTAAGACAAAAATCAAGTCACTAAAAACTCAGACTGACTTCTTCAAAATTTGTCTCCAGATAGTTCAATAAAACAAGTGGGACTCACCAGATTGGATTCCTTTGCTTTTTGACCTCGAATATTGGTTAGTTATCGTGACTGTGACTGGAGGTCTGGGCGACGTCTTCATAAGGATTCAACTGGACAGGGCTCCCTTGCTCGGTGGTGACTTCCCAGGTGCCTTCTCACAGACAGACACCCAGGTGTCGGCCTGCCCCAGCCAGAAGCTTGCTGGGAGAGAGGAGAGCAGCTTGGCCTCTGTGTTCTGGAGAAGGGCCCTGTCTCAGTTTCTTGCTCCAGCTCAGAGGCACCCTGTGGCCTCCTAGAGGGGATGTAGAATGTAAACTTACAGCTCCTCAATATGTAAATTCACAGGTGGCATCTTTGGGCTCTCTGTAGAGAAAGGGAACCCACATCCTCCAATTTCTCTGTCAGGCAGCAGAATGGCTCAGGTCCCTGTTTGACAGGACAGTGTGTCAGCAGTGAACTGTCTCTTGGGTTATCAAACACAACACATCTCACTTGGACCAATTTCATTAAGAATGGAAAAAAAACTTCCGCCTTGCCCTTGGGGCTGGGCTGTGTCCAGCAGCACTGGTAACAGAAAGCAGAATCAGAGGCGGATTGTATAAGTAGATTTCTATGCAGTTCATTAGATTCAAGATGGGGAGAGGTTGATATCAAAATAAGAAAATGTTGAGTGAGAAGAGTCTTACAGCTAAAGAAAGCTCTGTAAGTGGGGTAGGAATCCAGGATGTGCATGAATACTTCCTGAATAATTACTGTTAGAAAGAAACTGTTTCCAGCCACCTGAATGGGGTGGGGAGGGTGGGGGGGGGTGGGGGGGATGGGGGGTGGGGAGGGTGTTCAGATCAACAGGTGCTTGGAATAGATATTTACAAAGAATGTTACCTGGAGGTAACACTTGGGTAGGAGCGATTTTATTCTCTACCACTCTGATTTCTCTCTGTCTCTCTCTCTCTCTGTCTCTCTCCGTCTGTCTGTCTGTCTCTCTCTCCATCTGTCTGTCTGTCTCTCTCTCTGTCTGTCTCTCTCTGTCTGTCTGTCTCTCTCTCTGTCTGTCTGTCTCTCTGTCTCTCTGTCTGTCTGTCTCTCTGTCTCTCTCTCTCTGTCTGTCTGTCTGTCTGTCTCTCTCTCTGTCTGTCTGTCTCTCTGTCTGTCTCTGTCTATCTGTCTCTGTCTGTCTGTCTCTGTCTGTCTGTCTCTCTCTCTCTCTGTCTCTCTCTCTCTCTGAGTGCTGGGATGAGGACTAGGAGGGTCCTCTATAAGACAGGTACAGTAAGCACTCACAGCTACTGAGCCCTCTCTCCAGAATGCACAAGCCTCTTTGGAAGGCTATTTTATTGTGGTGGCTTGAATGAGAATGGCCCCCATAGGGTCATAGATTTGATTGCTTAGATCAGAGAGTGGAACTCTTTGAAAGGATTAGGAGGAGAAGCATTTCTGTAGGGGTTGGCTGGAGGTTTCAAAAGTTCAAACCCAGTTTCTCTCTGCCTTTGGATCAGGATGTAGGTCTCAGTTACTGTTCCAGTGGTATGAATGACACCATGTTTTCTGCCATGATAATGGAGTAAGCCTCTGAAACTGTAGGCAAGGCCCCAATTAAATGCTTGTCTTTATAAAGAGTTGTCATGGTCATTGTGTCTCTTCACAGCAATAGAACAGTTACTCAGATTGCATAAAACATGAATCTTGCTCCAAAGACAAGAAGAGTCTTTGGTTTAGTCTTGAGTTTCCATGACCTAGGAACACTGAATCAGGTTGCCCAGAATGAAACTTCCTGCAGTGAAAGTGATAACATGAACTTTCATAGTCACGGAACCAAAAAAGTCATACACAATCCTAGGAACTTACCAAAAGCTTTGGTGAGGTCACAGGGAAGGCAGGTTGTAGCACAAGTGGGGACATCTCAAGTGGAGACTTCTCTGCTATTGCCTTCAGGGATCTCCGATGACATTTGTTGTGATCATACAAAGAGAAAAAGGCAAAGAATATGCTCTATGGCGGTGTGGGGGAAGGAGGTGCCTCAGCGGGCCCATGCCAAGGCATCCCTTCCCCTTGAGGGACCAGACACATGACAGTGTAGTATAGAGTAGAGTTTATTTAGGGCATGGGGAGGGGAGTTAAGAGGGTAGTAGGGGCAGAGAAAGGCAGAGATAAGGAGAGAGTAGAGAAGTAGAGGCCGCCCATGACCACATGGAGAGAGGGGGGGAGGGGAAAGGGGGAAGGGAAGGGCCCAAGAGGGGGTAAGAGAAAGGCTAAGAGAGTAAGAGGCAAGAGGAGCAAGAGAGGGAGGAGAGGCAAGAAGGCCCTTTTATAGTGAGCCAGGCCTACCTGGCTGTTGCCAGGTAACTGTGGGTGGAGTTTAGACAGAATCCTAACAACATTCTCAGCCAAGATTGGTCAAAACCAATGGGTTGCTCTCTAAGGGTTACTGTTGTGATGAAACATTATGACCAAAAGCAACTTGGGGAGGAAAGGCTTATACTTCCACATCACTATTCATTATCAAAGGAAGGCAGAACAGGAGCGCAAACAGGTCAAGAATCTGGAAGCAGGAGCTGATGCAGAGGCCATGGAAGAGTGCTGCTTATTGGCTTAGCACTCACTCATGGCTCTCACCCTCAGTCTGCTTTCCTATATAGAACTCACAATGGACTGAACCTCCCGCATCAGTCACTAATTAAGAAAATGTCCTACAGCTCAATCTTACAGAGGCATTTTAAAAGTTAAAGTACCCTCCCCAAAAATGATTTTAACTGTTTCAAGGTTGACATGAACCTGTCCAGCATAGCTGTAAAGTCATATATTTTTGTGATAGATTCAGAAGGTGAGTGTCTTAGTCAGGGTTTCTATTCCTACACAAACATCATGACCAAGAAGCAAGTTGGGGAGGAAAGGGTTTATTCAGCTTACACTTCCACGCTGCTGTTCATCACTAAAGGAAGTCAGGACTGGAACTCAAGCAGGTCAGGAAGCAGGAGCTGATGCAGAGGCCATGGAGGGATGTTCCTTACTGGCTTGCTTCCCCTGCCTTGCTCAGCCTACTCTCTTATAGAACCCAAGACTACTGGCCCAGGGATGGCACCACCCACAAGCGGTCCTCCCTTCTTGATCACTAATTGAGAAAATGCCCCACAGTTGGATCATGGAGGCACTTTCCCAACTGAAACTCCTTTCTCTGTGATAACTCCAGCCTGTGTCAAGTTGACACACAAAACCAGCCAGTACAATTGACCTCTTGTCAACTTGACACACAACACATCACTGTTAAGCCTCAACTCTTACTTTCTTATTCACCCCCAAGATCTAAATAAAAGTCCCACACTCTTTACATATTAAAAATTCAATCCCTTTAAAAGGTCCAAAATCTTTTAAAATTCAAAGTCTTTTAAAAATTTAGTCTCTTAACTGTGGGCTCCACTAAAATACTTTCTTCCTTCAAGAGAGAAAAATATCAGGGCACAGTCACAATCAAAAGCAAAACTCAAACTCCAATGGTTCAATATCTGGGATCCAACTCACGATCTTCCAGGCTCCTCCAAGGGCCTGGGTCACTTCTCCAGCTCTGCCCTTTGTAGCACACAGCTTGTCTTCCAGGCTCCAGCTGCCTGTACTCCACTGCTGCTGCTGTTCTTGGTGGTCATTTCATGGCACTGGCATCTTCAAAACACTGCATGACCCCTTCAGTCCCGGATCATCAATTGTAACTGAGGCTACACCTTTACCAGTGGCCTTCCATGGCCTCTCACAGTGCCGAGCCTCAGCTGCTCTTCATGACCCCTTCATGCCTTCAAAACCTGTACCACCTGGGTGACTCTTCCATAGTACCAAGTCCAGCCACAGCACAAAATACAACTGTGGCTATCTCTGGAACACAGCCTCTGTGCTTGCAGAAAACACTTCCTAAAAGATTTCACCTCAGTGATGCTGGTCTCTTCTTGATCACTGCTAATTTCTTAGCTCCAGCTAACCAGCATCAATAGTCCCAGTAACACAAAGGTTTGCTTTAGTGGTTCTGGTATCTTGTTAATCACAGCTGATTCTTCAGCCCCAGCTAACCAAAACCACAGAATCTTCACAATCAAAACATGGCCCTGATAAGAGTCTTTAATCTCCCCTCTGAAATTTCACAAACCAGGCCTCCATCTTCTTCGCTGTTCTCAACATTATCTTCCAAGCTCCTACACAACATCCCACAGAGCTCTTAACATGGAATGGATCTTCTAGCCCAAAGTTCCAAAGTCCTTCCATAGTCCTCCCCAAAACATGGTCAGGTTGTCATAGGAATACCCCACTATGCTGGTACCAATTTGTCTTAGTCAGAGTTTCTATTCCTGCACAAACATCATGACCAAGAAGCAAGTTGTGGAGGAAAGGGTTTATTCAGCTTACACTTCCACACTGTTGTTCATCACCAAAGGAAGTCAGGACTGGAACTCAAGCAGGTCAGGAAGCAGGAGCTGAGGCAGAGACCATGGAGAGATGTTCCTTACTGGATTGCTTCCCCTGGCTTGCTCAGCCTGCTCTCTTATAGAACCCAAGAATACCAACCCAGGGATGGCACCACCCACAGGGACCCTCCACCCTTGATCCCTAATTGAGAAAATGCCTTACAGCTGGATCTCATGGAGGCACTTTCCCAACTGAAACTCCTTTCTCTGTGATAACTCCAGCCTGTGTCAAGTTGACACACAAAACCAGCCAGTACAGTGGGTCTATTAAAAAGACTAATGAGAGTCCAGGGTGATTTTTGGGTTTTGCTCTGCAACCTTTTAGGGCTCCAAAACCAGGGAGTTTTAATGAGGCAATGAATTTGCACAATTTAAGACACAGGCGTGGCTGTTCTAAGGGAACCCCAGCTCCAGTTTGCTCTGAATGAGGACAGTAGCTAGAACAAGGACCCGAAAAGCTTGGGTCCCAGGAATTTCCTTCTTATCTCTTCTCCTAGATGAAGTCTCCTGCTAGGGAGGCTACCCATGAGGCTGTGGCCGACTCCAATCTAGACGCCAATTCACTCCTGTGAACAGGTTTAGAATGAGATCTCTCACTTTTCATGGTAGAAATGAGTTATATTCAGCCCCCAATTTCAGTCATCTCCTAATGAGATTTCAGGATCTATGCTCTGAAAAGTATAATCTTGCAGGAGCCTCAGAGACCACTGAGAATAGAGTCTTCTCGAGTGGGGTACTCATGACGCTCTGATAGCCTGAAAAGATTGGAACATTAATACCATTGTCTCCTCCATTCAGGAAGGTTGATTCACCTAAAGCCTTGCTGCAGACACAATGTGACAAGAGCTGTAAGCTGACTCTGGGGACTACATTTTGGTACCTCAGAAGGGGAGACTTACGACATGCAACAGATCTGGTATAAGGAGGTTTGTGAGGGGAAGGGGGAGGAGTGAGAGCCTGGAGTAGGGGTAGAGGTAGACTAGTAGACATGGAGACCGACATACAGACAGGAGCAGAGCCATGAGGGTAGAGAAGAGGGTGGGGTGCAAAGAGGGAAAGAAAGGGGGAGAGACTGCTGGGAACAGAGAGAGCAAGCTGGGGTGGTGGGCAGTCCTTTTATACACAGCCCACACCTGGCACATCTGGTGGCAGCAGCAGGGGCAGGTGATAGCAGATGATGGCATAAGCCATTGCTAGGTTCCTGGGAGGAGCCTAGTACAATAGTCCATTAGTGAACATCCTCCCTTGTAGGACTAGCCACTAGGAATTTAACCTTGCTCCACTGAGTATATAGAAACATAAAACGGTCTCTTTTCTTTCTTTTCTTCCTTTCTTCCTTTTTCTTCCTCTTTCTTTCTCTCTTTTTCTTTCTCTCTCTCTCTCTTTCTTTCTTTCTTTCTTTTTCTTTCTTCCTTCCTTCCTTCCTCCCCTCCCTCCCTCCTTCCTTCTTTCCTTCCTTCTTTCTTCTCTTCCTCTTCCTCCTCTTCTAATTTTATTTTATTTTTTTTGCTGGGGGAAGACATAGGAAGACTAGGAGGTAAGCATGATTCTGGTGCATGATGTGATTCAATAATAATAATAACAACAACAATAATTTATTATGCTTATTATGATGATTATTGGAAGAAAAACAACCCAAGGATACAGGCTCTCTGTAAAAATCAGTCTGACCTTATTTCTGCTAATTGTATATTTTGGCTTTTGTAAATATATACTTAGCTTGCAGCTACAGGAAGGGAACCTTGGGGACTTTCCAGCTAGATTTTCTGGCTTAAATATAGATTCTGAGAAAGGATTTGGGGCTGCACTTGGGCCCAGATACCTAGGTGTAGTCACCAAAGGTCTGTAATAAAGACTTCCAGTTGAGTTATAGACTATATCTGAGTGGTCTTTTCTGTGGGATTCCCCACAACAATGGAAGAATAATTATTCCTTTATTGAGACAAAGGGTTCCCTAAAACCCTTCTTTGCAGTTCCATGGGGCTGGAGCCATACAGCTCAGCTTAGTCTGCCCTCATCAGAGAAACACAACCTTCCCTTCCTTCCTTCCTTCCTCCCTCCCACCTACCTTCCTTCCTTCTTTCCTCCCTTCCTTCTTTCTTCCTTCCTCCCTCCCACCTACCTTCCTCCCTCCTCCTTCCCTTCCTCCCTTCTTTCTTCTTTCCTCCCACATTCCTTCCTTCCTTCCTCCCTCCCACCTACCTTCCTCCCTCCTACCTACCTTCCTTCCTCCCTCCTACCTCCCTTCCTTCTTCCTTCTTTCCTCCCACCTTCCTTCCTTCCTTCCTTCCTCTCTCCCACATTCTTTCCTTCCTTCCTCCCTCCTACCTCCCTTCCTCCCTTTTTCCTTCTTTCCTCCCACATTCATTCCTTCCTTCCTCCCTCCTACCTTCCTTCCTTCCTCCCTCCTTTCCTTCTTTCCTCCCACATTCTTTCCTTCCTTCCTCCCTCCTACCTGCTTTCCTTCCTCCTTCCTTCCTCCCTCATTCTTTTCTTTCTTCCTCCCTCCTACCACCCTTCCTTCATCTCTCCTTCCCTCCTTTCTTCCTTTTTTCTTCTTTCCTCTTTTATTCCTTCATTCTTTCCTTCTGTACTTCCTTTTTCCTTTTCTTCCTTTGTCTTTCCTTCTTCACTCCCTCTCTCCCTTCCTTTTCCTTCCTTTCTTCTTTCCTCCTTCCATCCCTTTGTCCTTCCTTCCTCTTTTTTCCTTCTTTCCTTCTTTTCTCCCTTCCTCCCTCCTTCCTTCCCTTTCTAATTTCCAAGCATGCTTTCTCCAACAATTTTCGCCATCCCACTTTCCCTGAAGTTATATCCCCACTGTTACCATATAGCTAGCTGTCTCCATCTGTTCCTCCATTTCCTTCTGAGCCACTATTGCCAAAGCAGTAGCCTAACCCAAAAGGTATGCGTTCTCACTTTCCTTTATCCCTTCTCCCAGTTGCTGCTTGCTTGCCCTGTTGCTTTCTCTTAAAGTCTAATAAAATTGTACTCTAGTTTCTTGTGGGGGGGTCTACTTTTAAAATTTTTTACTACTAAGAATTCAGAACAGGGGACCTAAGTCTTCCCAGTACAATGTAGTTCCCAACATGGGGTTGCCTAATGTTTCAGTAGCAATCTTGGAAATAATATCTTGGTAGAGACTTTGGGTTGACTCTGGGAACTCCCTTTAAGGGCAGCACTTGAGTATAATGGTTATACACTCTTGTGAGCCGTTACTACATATGTGGGGGCAACAAGCGCTTGGTGGGAGTCAGGTGACCTGGACATTATGCTTAAGCCTCCTTATCCTCTGCTTTAGCTCTTCCTGTTCAACCCCTGACGGCTCTTACGATACACTTTGCTAATGTTTCAGCCTGAGGAATCTAAATGTCCTGATGATGTGCTCAAATGTGTCACTGGGGACTTGTCTGCTTCTTTATCTATCTTATCAAGTCTTGAAATAAATACCAGCCACCAATACTGGCCGGTAATAAATGCTGCCAGCAGCTAGGACTGCATCCCCCACACCTTCAATACATTGTGGTGCTTCAGGGCTCAGGCTGCTGGCTCAGACTGCCCCTGTCTTCTGCTGGTGACTCCAGTTCTGTCATCAGGGGCAATTTAATTAACCTTTCAGTGCCTGGCTTTCTTATCTTCAAAAGGAGACAGTCACACTATGTCATGGATGTGTTTGAGGATTAATTGAGTAGAGACACCAAAGACCTGCTAATACTGTCGACTGCATGAAAGTGTCCAAAAGGGTGGCTGGCACGAAATGATCATGCAAATTTGACAGAGTTCCCATCAGCCTCTTCTCCTTCTTCTGCTATGGTGTTCACAGAAGGGTTCAGAACTCTCAAGGCATATCTTTGTACAAGGTCTTAAGAACCAGGAATAGGATTTGTATTTTTGTAAGGCCAAAGACCAAGCTGGTGGGCAGAAAGGAGAAACACCTCTATAATAGGTATAGGTGGTCTAGATCAAGTATTTAAATATATGAACCAATGGGGACCTTTCTCATTCAAAATACGATAGGCTTCTGTAAAAAAGCCCCACCTCCTCCCTGGTATTTCTTAAAATAATTTATTTAATTTTATTATATATGTATTGGTGCAAGGGTGTCAGATCCCTTGGAACTGGAGTTATAGACAGTTATGAGCTGCCATGTGGGTGCTGGAAATCAAATCCAGGTCCTTTGGAATAGCAGGTAGTTCTCTTAACCACTGAGCTATCTATCCAGCCCCCAATCTCCCTAGCATTAGTAAAACATCAAGCCATTAGCTCATGAATATCTACTCCACAGCATTTCAGAAAGTACAACCAAATGGGGTGAAAAAGTTCATCTCATTTCAGGTATAATCTTACAAACTCCCCTTAATGTCTTGAAGAGAGTTTGGGCACATCACACCATTTTTTTTTTCCTGTAGATATGTCAACATACATATCTGAGCTCTTAGGCTTTTAGGTCTCTTTGAAAACCTGACCCCAAAACCATTATCACACTCAAATAGGAAGTAGTTTCCCCACATGAATAAATTTCCAGTTAGGGTTTAAGGTTTTGTTGTTGTTGTTATTGTTTGGTTTTTTTTTTTTTTTTGGTTTTTCGAGACAGGGTTTCTCTGTGTAGCCCTGGCTGTCCTGGAACTCACTCTGTAGACCAGGCTGGCCTCAAACTCAGAAATCCTGCCTGCCTCTGCCTCCCAAGTACTGGGATTAAAGGCATGAGCCACCAGTGCCCATCAGGTTTAAGGATTTTATTTCCTCTATCCACCCTGCCCCTTCCTTAAAATTTGTTTGAGTCAGGATTGCTTAAATAGTTCACATGTGCATAGATACATCTGGTCCGTAGGTATAGTGTTTTGAATGAGAAAGCTCTTCCCCTCTCTTTGTTCCATATAGGTGAACTTGGATCCCAGGTGCAGATGTTTGGGAAGACCCAGAAGGTGTGCCTCTGAGTGTGTGGGCTTTGATGCTTCAAAAGCCCTTGCCATTCCCAGTACATCAAATTAAATGCTTTCTTTTATGAGTCACCTTGGCCACGGTATTTTGTTTTGTTTTTTTTTCTTTCTTTTTTAATCACAGTGAGAGAAAAGTTACTAAAACTGGAGGTTTTGCCTCTTTTGTCCCTCACGTGTTATTTTTGAAGAAGCTGCATCCTGCATCCTCAAGAGATGTGCTCCAGGTGGAGCCATGCTGAGACTCTAGGAGACAGAGCTGTGTTTCCCTTCACAGGTCTCACTGGAGAAGCCTCACACAGCTAGTCGTCGTTTCGCTCCTTTTCCAGAAGAGAGAGATAAGAAATACACACCCGTAAAAATGGAATATGACATGCGAATTAGGAATAATTGCTAGTTTTGAACCAAACCCAGGACAATGTGTTCTTAGGGATTTCATCAGGCCTGCAACTGTCTTTGTTCTTCCATGCTGAGAAACCGAGGCCTGAATCACAGCAGTGTGAATGTAACTTACCACATGATATTTACATATTACACCCACATCGAAAATCAGGAAAAAGCTTTAGCTATTAACCGGTAACATGCTTGTACACATGTGTAGGACATTTCACACGTGTATTAAACAGAAACCTCTACATGAAATTCCTCAGTCAAAATTGAACACATAAATTATTCCACTAACATTCCCAAGTTCCTTGTGCTTGGGGGAACACTGTTTCATATTTCCTTTGCTTTATTCACTTACCACGCCCCATTGCTATTTTGCCTTACCTCCATTGTGATTTGCTATGGTGGTGGAGGGATACGTCAGTGTGGGATTCCGATTGTCTTAGTCAGGGTTTGTGTTCCTGCACAAAACATCATGACCAAGACGCAAGTTGGGGAGGAAAGGGCTTATTTAGCTTATACTTCCACACTGCTGTTCATCACTAAAGGAAGTCAGGACATGAACGCAAGCAGGTCAGGAAGCAGGAGCTGATGCAGAGGCCATGGAGGGATGTTACTTACTGGCTTGCTTCCCCTGCCTTGCTCAGCCTACTCTCTTATAGAACCCAAGACTACTGGCCCAGGGATGGCACCACCCACAAGTGGTCCTCCCTTCTTGATCACTAATTGAGAAAATGCCCCACAGTTGGATCATGGAGGCACTTCCCCAACTGAAGCTCCTTTCTCTGTGATAACTCCAGCCTGTGTCAAGTTGACACACAGACCCAGCCAGCGCAGGATTAAGTTGAATAAGCATCACAATTTAAGATGGAAGGAGAGTGTCCACAACAACTAAGCCTGTCGCCAAGTGTCCCCTGCCAAGACCACAGCTCTGAACAGGGAAGCTCTGAACAGGAAGCAGAGTTAAATCGCAAACAGCATCCTCTGGGAAGGAGAATCCACTGCTGTGAGAGGCAGTTGGGTTTGGTTTTCCTCAGGAGTGCTGATTAAACATCTGAAGGTCTTCGTCAGGGGCATATCTGGCCAGGAAGGGGAGGTGTCCATTCCATTAAAGATGGCTGCCATCCAACTGGTGTCTCATCTCAATATATCTTAGTAGGGAGTGTTCCTTCCTGCTCATCATTCCTCAGAGCTTACCAAAGGACAAGCTGCATTTCAGGAGAGTCATATTCCAGAGTCAAGGAGGACTCGCTCCACAAGAAACCAAAGTTGCTTCTGAGTGGGTTTTGTACAGAAATACAACAATCATGTCAGATAACATCTAAGTATCCTTCTTGTGTTAGTTAGGATCTCTAGAGAAAGTGAACTTACAGAAATATATATGTATATGTATATATATTCATCCTATAACAATTCTATATATAATATATATTCATTCTATAATAATTCTCTCTATATATAGTATAATATATGTATATATAGAGAACAAACTCAAAATTTGAAAGCTCCCTTCTTCCACTTATATAGCTTTCCTTTATATACCAGAAAGTGTGTTCCTGATTAAACTTATATCTTCCCACCTCTGACGGCATCCGCCCCGCCACGGTACCAAGTATCGGGCGTAGGCCTGGGGGATTAACAGAACGCACAGACTCGGGTCATTCTGGTGAGGAGAATGCCAAAGCTTTACTGAGGGACCAGCAATATATACTAGAGGCCGGATGAAAAACAACAGGGAAAAACAATCATAGCCATAGGTCAGGCACCTGGCAAGTCCCTACCACACTGGGTGGGAAAACAGAAATCAAGCTAAGCCACAGGATGTCTGCTCTCAGGAAACCTGTGCAGACAGCTCAGCTGGGGGCATTGAGCTAAGCTCACCGATGCCCAACACACCTCAAAAAATATGGATTAAAAAGTGGGTTTTCCCACTCGGAGAGATTTGATTAAGAAAAAAAACTTCTGTCGTAGATGTAGCCAAACACGTGTGTTTTAGTTAATTCCAGATGTAGTCAAGTGACAACCAAGAAGAGCCATCACAAATTCACCCCTGTAGGCTCGACACACAATCACACCTTTATGTCGTGCTTAATTTCCAAATGAAAAGATAATCACATCGTAATGACATGATGTGACTGTCTCTCATACAAATGCTTTATGAATGTTAGAATATGTGACGCTGTCCCTTGAGGAGCATTCTTTAGGTGTCTCAAAACTTAAATGTGATAGCTACTCAACAGTTACATAACATGATAAATCAAAGAAAGAAAACACAAATGTCTGTACAAACACGTTCTTAACAAAATATGACAGAAACACTCATGTCAACTATAATCTTTTCATGCAACTGGTCATGTGGCAGATGGGGCCAGTTATCTATGACAGCAAGGCTGCGCTCTAGAGCAGATCACTTGGTAGAAACTGTACAAACTGCTGGCATGACACTCCGTGGTGTGGGCAGGATTTATTGTGAATGTGTGAGAGATAAAAGCCAGAGGCGTCTGGAAGAGTCCAGAGCAGAGAGAGCAAGAACTACATAAACATGGTCAGTGGTCAGCAGACTTGACCTGGCCAGGCCTAGCTGTGAGAGCGGGGAGAACAGCAGGAGATGGGGGATAGAGAGAGCACAGAGAGAGTAGCAAGGGTTATGAGGAGGGTGAGGAGCTGAGAGGAGGGAAGGGCCAGGAGCTGGATGGAGTTTAGGGTAGTGAAGAGGTAAGGAGTAGGATGCTAGCGTAGACTTTGCAATGCAGATAGATGCCACAGGCATGTTCTTTTGCTGAAGGGTCTTTTGTTCTTCCTGGCATGTACATTCTTGAACTGACATTAAAACCCACTTCTTCGGGATTCTAGAGTATACTGAAGACCAGCTGAGGCATCCAGCCTGGTAGACTGAACAACTGAACAACTATTCTGTCTGTTTGTCTGTCTGTCTGTCTCTCTCTCTCTCTCTCTCTCTCTATCCATCTATTACCTATCATCTATCTATCTATCTATCTATCTATCTATCTATCTATCCATCCATCTATCCATCTATTACCTATCATCTATCTATCTATCTATCTATCTATCTATCCATTACCTATCATCTATCTGTCTGTCTATCTATCTATCCATCTATCTATCTATTATCTATCTATCTATCTATTATCTATCTATCCATCCATCTATCATCTATCTATCATCTATTATCTATCTATCTATCTATTATCTATCTATCTATCTATCTATCTATCTATCTATCTATCTATCTATCATCTATCTATTATCTATCTATCCATCTATTATCTATCTATCTATTATCTATCTATCTATTTATCTATCTATCTATCTATCTATCTATCTATCTATCTATCTATGTATACTTTTGGTAGGTGGGAAGTAGCTTCACAAGTTCCTGAGAAATACTGACTTTTATCTAACTACCAGAAGTTCGTCTATCATCCAGATTAAGCTAATTTCTGGATATATGGGTTGTCTTTTGGAGTTTAGAGAACTGGAATTTCCTTTGGACATAACATTAGAGCCTTTGTTGGTGGTAAGTGGCAACAATAACTTCTAATTGCTTCAGTGACCCGAGGTGGTCTTCTTGGATTTGTTATACCAGCATTTGTAACCGTCTCTTCTACCTTCTGGTGTGGGATAGCACAGTACTGAGAATGTGGCCACGATATGCATGTATTTTTTCTCTCCCCTACACAACCACAGACTGAATTCATCTCTGTTCATTAGAAGTTAGCCTCAGGTATTCAGCAAATTGGCGCAGACTCTGAGGCTTACCTTTCCTTCTGGCTTTCTGGCTTGTGGCATGAACTCTGTGTCTTTAACTGTATTTCTAGACACTCTGATTCTATGAAAGTAAATGTGTTTCAGTACCTACTGTAATTATTATGTTCATGTGTGCTCAGCGTTTCCAAACACGGCCGTAGGCATCATTACCTTCATGACTACTATGACTGGTGTGTTCTATAAAGAGCATGACTGTTTGTATGGATAAAGGTACTTGTTCAGGATCATCTGTCTAGGAAGTGATTTGACATGAGTAAATTTAGGATTTCTGACTCCAGCTACATTCTGACTCTTAGCCTTTGTGAATGGTCCCACAGTCATAGTCTGGATCATGCTGCTGGGAAAATGGCCTAGGGGTCATTTTACTTAGAGAGACAACATTCTCCTTTTGGGGAAGCGATACAAGCAGGGTTTCTATGAAGGATGGCTTTAAATGGACCTACGCAAGCCCGGTCAGGTGCTGCACGCCTCACGCATTCCACAGAGTCCGATTACACAACCCGCTTTGACTTTCTCCTCCGAGTAATTTCAAGCACTTGTGCTCACATGTCCTGCTGAGGGGTTATGTGCGAGCCTGGATGTTTAGTTTCATGATAGACCGGGATTCCTTCCTGTGTGGAAACAGGCAGGCCAGGCCAGGCTAATCCCATACAAGGCCTTGGGCCGCTGGCACTTCTATTGTGTTGATATTCTATTTACAGGGAGCCCGGGCCTTACTCAACTTGTATCTGCCAATGGTGATGATGGCTTTCCTTATATAGCTCATGACCCCATAGTGAGCAAAAGCCACATGCATTTTCTCCTTTAATCCGAAAACCTTAAGTATGCTCGCTGATGTAATCCCACAGATTTTGTTTTGGTGTCTGACCTGAAGAACCAAATCGCTGGAAGTGACTCTGATTTTTCTGTTTGCTTTAGCACATCCAAGTATGGATCACCACCCGGTCCGTGTCCCCAGGAAACAAGTATCACCTCCTCCCTAATCCCAGACACACAACAACAGCAGAAGGTGAAGCATGCACAAATCTACAAATTAACAAACACAAAACCTCACAGAAGCGACCAGTCTCATGGGCTCTCTTTCATCAGAACATTTATGCTTTCATTCCTAAGTTAAAATTACTGAGACCAAAAGTTATTTTAAAGAAATTTAGTAGCTGTAGTTTTTGATGCAAACACATCTTTTATCCCCTCCAGCATCTGTAGTGGTCTGTCAGGAATTCATCTCAGGAATTCAACTCAGGAACAAAGAGAAATCTGAGCTTTCGCTGGATCAAAGCCTCTTATTAAAATCTCATTCACATCTGAAATGTTGTAAAGAAACATACTGCTCTTTGTGGGTAGTGTTTGTTTTTAACACCGATAAAAGTGAGTTTACATTTTTGTAATTTTCTATGTAACATATATATCTATCACTAGAAGGGGACTGGGAACTCTGAAGCCTGTTACAATGACTGCCCTTGCTTGATCTTACATGTATGCTTAAGTGCAGTACCCATGGGAGCCTCCATAGACAGTGCCTGGAAGGGTTGGTTCCCTTTGCAAAACAAGTTCTGTGTATTTCTTGCCTTCTTGAAGCAATGAGGTTGAAGATGAGTTCCAGAGTGGATGGAATTGGACTGTTGTGAAAATGTTGCTACATGTTGTCTTAGTCAGGGTTTCTATTCCTGCACAAACATCATTACCAAGAAGCAAGTTGGGGAGGAAAGGGTTTATTCAGCTTCCACTTCCTCACTGCTGTTCATCACCAAAGGAAGTCAGGACTGGAACTCAAGCAGGTCAGGAAGCAGGAGCTGATGCAGAGGCCATGGAGGGATGTTAGTTACTGGCTTGCTTCCCCTGGCTTGCTCAGCCTGCTCTCTTATAGAACCCAGGACTACCAGCCCAGGGATGGCACCACCCACAAGGGCCCCCCCCCCCACCTTGATCCCTAATTGAGAAAATGCCTTACAGCTGGATCTCATGGAGGCATTTCCTCATCTGAAGCTCCTTTCTCTGTGATAACTCCAGTCTGTGTCAAGTTGACACACAGAACCAGCCAGTACACGCCATTGAAACGTTTCTTTACAATGTCCTTCAGTGGACTCAAGATGAGGAGAATGGGCCTGTAAAAAGTCATCACCTACTGTGGTTCTGACAGGCCTCCTTCTCTTGACCCCCCTTGAGTTCGTGATTCTTTCCAATAGGATTCCACTTGTATCTTTGGTATGATACAGACTCGGAAAAAAGGGACAAGGGGTTCCCATTTGGGGTGTCTCTAAAGCCTTCCTAACACAGTTGGTCCACCTTGCTGCCTTGTGCCTCTCTGTTCCATTAAAGAAAGTGTGTGCCCTGCACTTGATAGATCCTGCTGAGCTCAGGCCCTTGTGAACTATTACAAGTTGGGAGTTTTACTTGAAAAATAATGCCTGGATTAACTCTAGGAACTTGCAAGAAACCATTTAGTTCCCTCAAATCAGCCATTCAGACTTATATGTTGTATTTTAGAGTTCTCTGCTAATGAGAGCTTAGCAGTATTGATCTGTGAAACTCCCAACCTTACCTTGACTAAATCCCAGAGGTTCCACAGACAAGAGCATCAGGCTAAATTTGGCAACTGCTTAGACAGCTGTAGGAAAGGAGCTTGATTTCTACAGAAAAACCATCCACTAGACTTTGAGCTTTGAAGCCAGAACCCTGAACAGGGGGTATGGTACCGCCTTACAGGTCTGTGGGCATTACCTCATGCATGTAAAAATCTCCAGCCGTGCTCCACTGTGCCTGGCGAAGACATGGTCTAGGAATGTTAAGCTTGGGAAGACCTGGATTTGTGACTAGAAGAACAGTGGAGTCAGACTGGTGGGACACTGAGGAGGGATGGAGGTGGCGTGTGACATGATTTGTGTTTTTAAAAAGATCCCATGACTTTAAAATATTTCACAAAGTACGTACTTTAGAAGGCGCATATTCTTAGGGACCCTGTTAAAACTACAGGTTCACTGGGTGTGATGGCTCACAACTACAACCCAGAACTCAAGTGACTACAACACAAAGATGATACAGGCTACACTCTGACAGGAAGAGCACCTTGAGTTTGAAGCCAGCCTGGGCTACAAGGTGAGACTTTGTCTCAGTAAAACAACTATCTCCGTTTTTCCTTTGTGTGTGTCTCTCTGTCTCCCTCTGTCTCTCTGTGCCAACCCCTGCCCCTTGTGTGTATGTGTGTGTGTGTGTGTGTGTGTGTGTGTGTGTGTTGAAACCAAAAACCACTTTTCATTACCTTTCCTAATCAAACACCCCAAGAGACATCCATCATGGAGGAAGAGGCTGGGAAGTCTGAACGACTATGGACAGTCCATCTTGTGTAATCCACACACTCTGGGTTTTCTGGGTTCTGTGTCCCCCTCCACCAGTACCTTTCGTTCCAGACTCTGCCATGACTTCCCTCTGTAACTCTCATGTTTCCCCACTGCAGCCTAAAGCCACACATGGAGAATAAAACCTTTGTCACATGTGTGGACGTTAAGTCCTGATGACTCTGCCTCTTTCTAAACACTGCCAGTCTCCAGGTCTATCTCCTACAATTCCCTTTCTGCCAGGTGTTGGTTCTTGACCTTGGACACCACCCAGAGATTAGGTGATAGTTTATTAGGCCATACTAGTGTCAAGGGAGTTAGGTGGCACTGGTCTGTTATGTGGCATTTTTCTCCGAAGGGATAAACAAACATCTACTCTCCCCTGGTATTGAACCAATGACAGACAAAGGAAAGATAACACGAAAGTTCAACTGGTGAACTAATGAGTTGTGGTTCCTTGTACAGTATGGACAAAAGCTTACTTATGGAGCAGAATGACTCAAAACAGTGGCGTCACCAAAGCCTACCCCAGCATGGGTGATGGCTCACAAAAGCTAGAGACCTGGAGCTCACTTCACAGTTCCATAGGCTGCAGAATGTCTCTTTTTCTTTGGCATCTAGGCTGCCCTTTCTAAGCAGCTCCACTTCTCTGAAGGTGTCTCCCAGAAGTCTTTACTGTATAAACCTGGGGAGGGAGGAGCTTAGTGAACTGGGTCAGTTTCAGGGACTTCCTGAAGCTATTGAGTTGTTTACTTCCTAAATGTAATCCTTGCAGGATGGGATGTTCCCTCCCCTTAGAAGTCCTGTTCTTAAGGAGTCTCCCTATAAAATGAAAGATTTATCTGTTATGTAACTGTCACATGGCAGTCAGTCTGGATACAGAAGCAGAACCACAGTCTTCAAGGTTTAGACAGTCACAGACATACAAAGGAGTGTTTCTTCAAAACGTAAACACTTCTCAGTACCTGATAGCCTGTGACTGTCCGTTCCAAAGTCCTGTGATGGTTTCTTTTCTTCAGTAATTTCACAGCTGCATAATTGACGTGGAATGGACAGCAGGTGTTAAAGTATGGAACAGGTTGATTCAGACATGGGCATTTGCTTCTGAAATCACCAAGACCGTCAGAATAATACCCAGCAGCTGCCAATGTTTATTTGTGCCCATAGCACTGTTCCAGCATGTTCCCACCCCTGTCCTTTGGTATCTGGCCCACTTTCTACCACTGGTTAATTTGCACTTTCTAGCATTGTATTTCAGGGGACCAGTGAACGTTTCATGTTCCTTCCCACCAGATAGTTAGAGAGTCATTGTGTGGCCATTTGTTGTAAGCCTTCTATCACTGCTAAGCAGTGCTCCATCAGAGAACTCTTCTGCCATTTGTCCTGTTGCCTCTTTAGGTACACTTGGATCTGAGGCTACTACAAATATAGCCACATTAAGTGTTCATATACAAACATCTGCTTTCCATTACTTTGGTTAAAAATGTTGAAGAAAAATGATTGAATTATATGATGGGCTGTGTTTACATTCTCTAAAGCTTCCAGATTGTTTCCTATAGGGGCTGGGGGAAAAGGCACGCGCAGAAAAGGGTCTGCTGTAATCATAAGGACCTTAGCTTGTACTCAAGTGCACAGGACTGGAGAGATGGCTCAGTAGTTAAGAGAATGTACTACTATTACAGAAACCCAAAACCCAAGTCCAGTGGGTTACAGCTGCCTGTAACTTCATATCCAAGGCCTCTGACATACTCTTCTAGCCTCCATGGGCATCTGCATGTATGTACAGAAGCCCCCACATAGATACCTAATTTAAAATAAAATAAATTAAAAGGAAACAATCAAGCATATACACACATGTACACATATATGCACACACATATACAATCACAAACATACATACTTACACACATGTATACACATGCACACACACATATACACTCACACATACACATTCATACACTCATGCACAAGAACATACACATATACACAACCACACAGACATACTCATATATACACATATAGACACACATGCATAAACGTAGACATACACACACATGCACACATTAACACACACACACACACACATTCACACAAACACTCTTTTGATTAAGGAGATCCAGACCTTGACCCCTCAGCATGAACAGAGTAGAATGTTTCCTGTATTGAAGTTGGTACTCATAATTTTGTTTTCATATCTTTCCCCATCATAGCTGAATAACCTGCAGAATATTCATACCCAACATACAGAAAATAAGGGACCACACTGTGATCTAAAAGTGAACAGATGAACATTTTGAGGGCATGAGGAACAGAACCTCATATGCCGTGAAGCTGGTGGAAGGCACTAGAGAACTCCCAGAGAGTGTCCCCAGCTCATTTCTGAATGGTGACTGAAGTCAAAATACACGGGAAGAACATTGGAGATCATAAATGACTCAATCCTACTCCCATAGGATTTCTCCCCAACAGGAGCACACAGAAGGCTTAGTAACTTCTTACTAACTTTTATACTTACTGTATAAAAAGAGACAGAGAAGATCCCAAGAAAATAAACATTAGCCCATGTGGACTGATGTCACTCTCAGGAGGCACAGAAGAAGTACCTGATGACTGTCTTGGACTTACAGTCATGAAGAACAGAAGTCAGTGGCTGTATGTAGCAGGTGGAGACACCTCGTGTTTGTTCAGTTGGAAGGAAAAGAAAAGGGAAGGATGATGTGGGTTTAGAGAGAATGAAGAAAGGGGGCAGGTGGCCACTGAAGGTAAATTTAGATCCAACCAAGAGATCACTTATTGATAGATTTTTTTTCTTTAAGAACTAGTGTTTTGATGGGATCTTTTCTAGGCTGGGAAAGCATTATCTCCTCTTGCCTGTCTCAGACATCCCACAAACTACTCATGTCCTGTTGGATGCCGGTTAGGAAACCTCTTCCTCCATCAGCCTTCTTTGCTTCCAGCAAAGCCTTGGACCCTCCAAAGTGGAGGGCACTCCGCCCTTCTAACACCCACTCTTTGTCACCTTGTAACCACCTCTGACCAGAGCGGCCAGTCTCTTCAGTATCCACAGCTGCATCCCCTGTGCTATTCTTACACTGGATGATCCTATGGTCATATGGTCACTGTGTGTGCCTCATTACTTTCTTGTAAGCAGGAGCAGAAAGTGGGAGGGGAAGAGCATGGGAGAGGGGCCCCTGAAGTGCCAGTCAACTTTTTTCCTCTGGTGCCCTGGCTTTGAAAGCCCAGACAAAAGGCAGAGAGACCACACGTGGCCTTCTTAGAAATACTAATAATCTCAAGGATTCATACTTTAAGACTAGGACTTATTCTTCAACATACAACAAAGACTGCAATGTGGGATGCTGGAAAAACAGCCAGTGTGGTGTAGAAGATAGACAAGAGAAACAAAGGTTTTGTTTTTAAGAAAGAGGGGCACAGACTTTGTGCTCTGTGGAGTTTTGCTTGTTTTGATCCAAGTCCATTCTTATAAGGACCTGAGGCTGCTGGGGGGAAAAATCTGTTTTTTCTTTTTCTTTCTTTCTTTCTTTCTTTCTTTCTTTCTTTCTTTCTTTCTTTCTTTCTTTCTTTCTTTCTTTCTTTCTCTTCCTTCCTTCCTTCCTTCCTTTGTTCTTCCATTCTTTCCTCCTGTTCTTCCTTTGTTTCTTCCTTCATTTCTTCCTTCCTTTCTTTGTTCTCTCCTTTCTTCCCTTCCTTCCTTCTTCCCTTCCTTTCTTTGTTTCTTCCTTCCTTTGTTCCTCCCTTCTTTCCTTCCTTCATTCCTTTTTTCTTCCCTCTCTTCCTTCTATCGTTTCTTACTTTCTTTGTGCTGCTTTGTTTTTCTTCCTTTCCTTCCTTCCTCCTTCCTTTGTTTTTCCCTTCTTTCTTCCCTTCCTTTCTCCCTCCTTCCCTCCCTTCCTTTTGTTTTTTCTTCCTTTATTCTTCCTTCCTTCCATTGTTCCTCCCCCCTTCCTCCCTTTTCCTTTGTTCCTCCCTTCTTTCCTCCCTTCCTTTGTTTCTTCCTTCCTCCTTTCTTTCTTCATTCCTTTGTTCCTTTTTCCTTCCTTCTTCCATCCCTCCTTTGTTCTTCCCCTCTTTCCTTTATTCCTTCCTTCTTTCTTCCCTCCCTTCCTTCATTCTTTCCTTCCTTCCTTTGTTCCTCCCCTTTCCTTTGTTTCTCCCTTCTTTCTTTTCCTTTTCTCCTTCCCCCCTTCTCTCCCTTCCTTTTGTTTTCTTCCTCCCTTCTTGTGCTCCTTTGTTTTTCTTTTTTCCTCCCCCTTCTTTCTTCTTTTTCTTTCTTTCTTTGTCCCTCCCTCTCTCCTTCCCTCTCTCTTCTTTCATCCTCCATACCATCCTTTTTTATCTTCCTTTCTTTTTCTTTCTTGTGCATTTACTTGTTTAAATTAACATAGGCTTGCTGAAAGTGGTTGAAACCAACCTCTGCTAACTGTGCTTGCTGTGAGAAAATTTAAATACAAATTCCCAGTAGACATCTCAGCTCTACACAAATGAGTTTCCTGGTCTGCTTCATTGTACATTTCCCCACTGGTTTTCTAAGCTAGGAATGGAAACTAATAGAGTGTTTGGGAACTCCGAGTTCTCTGGTTTCTAAGTCTCCCTGGAAGTATTGGTCCTTTGCTGCCCCTTACCAGTGTGAGTCACAGATGAATCAGAGAATCCACGTGCCCAGAGAATTAGAACCCCCACACGTGGCAAGAGTCAGCAGAGTCACTGTCTCAGAAAGAAAACATCTCAGCGTGATACAGACGCTAGAGACAGAATATTCCTGTCCCCACGTTGTTCTGGAAGCCACCCAAGTTATTAATAGTCATGGTGACAGGACTGTACATTATATTGTTTCCTCGTCGATGGAACGGAATGTCAGGCTTCGGGGACTGTGACATGGAAAGTATGTGAGTTGGCTTTGTCTCTCCCCTTTCTCCTTTTGAGGCCTTTCTGTCCTGTGTGCTTTTAAAACACTGCCTGTGGGCAAACTTTGTAGGGAATGAGAAGAAACAAAAATGGCCTCCTAGAGGCACACTGGTGGTGACCCACAACTCACTGAAATAAAGCAGACACATTGTGTCACCCTCCTAGGGAGTGCCCCCAGCTTGGCTCCCCAGTGTTGGCCATATCTGTTTAAAACAATAAACTCGAACCTCTAGATTGAACACACCGGATGGAAAGGCTTAGGTTTTCCCAGGCTAGCTTCAGATTCCCATTTGATCTAAAAGAGAGCAATTTCACTGATTCTGAGATGTAGATCAGCTTGGAAAAAGCAGAATGCTGCTGCTGCTGCTGCTGCTCTCAGTGAAGCAGGCCGGCGCCAGGCCAGGGGAAATGGGTAGCTGGGTGAGACCGGGAAGGCTAGTACCTTCACTAGGTGTGGCTGTGTGTTTGTTCACTCACTGGGACATCACGGATGTTCTTGCATCTAGCATTGGAACTGAAAAGTTTCTGCACACAGTGTCCCTTACATAGCTTCCTCTCCAATCCTGTGTCTTCCTCTTCACAGCTCACAGCAGCTTCTCACAGGCTGGGGAGGACCCATCCTTCTGCTTCTTGCTTTGACATTACTCTAGACTCTTCCTCTCTTGATGCTGGGTGGGTAATTGAGGTACTTTACACTGATGTCCAGGTTGTCACGGTCTCATGACTGGAACTCTAGCTTGCATTTGAGAGTTGAGCCAACTACAAGCTTTCTGCTTGGTGAGTACATCCTCATTATGGTGTAGAATGGACATCAGAGAGCTATGGTCCTTTTCTAGATAGCAGGCACTCATGCAAACACAGGGATTTTTATTTTCTTACAAAAACTTGAGGATGGGAAATTATTATTTATAAAATATAAAAATTTAGGGCTGAATAGGTGGGTCAGCAGTTAAGAGCGCATATTATTTTTCCAGAGGACCTGAGTTTAGTTTCTAGAACCCATATTATGTGACTCAGAACTATCTTTGGGGATCCGACACATCTAGCCTCTGAGAGCATACACAAATACACAGACACAGTCAGACAGAACACACACACACACACACACACACATGCATGAACACACACATTTATAAAAGAAATTTAAACCATCAAACCCTGACCTGAACAGTTATCTGTCTGTATCTCTGTGGGCTTTAGTGTTTACTTAAAGCACATAGTAGGGCATCTGCTCAGGGCTTCTCCAACATACTTCTTTTATGATTCCCCTAGGTTCCTTAAATTTTTACTTTATAGTTCTTAATTTTACCTTCCACTGTGGCCTTTTAGCCTTCTACAGAAGACACGCCTGTGGAGACAAAGAAAGTGTAAGAGGTATTTGCTCTCTGCTGAGCAGCCCTCCTATGATCTTCACTTTTAGGAAAAGCCGTTTGACTTTGGTAAGTTCCTGCGGACTACCTTCTGCTCCTGGTACCCTCCAGGCAGTGCTGACCTCATGAGATCTGGGAGGCAGGATGTCTTCCAACTTCGAGTCAATTTTTATTCTCCTTCCGATAAGCAGCTCTCCCAGGGGTGTCAGCCAAGCCACAGACCCTTGCTTGTATTTCTTTCTTTGTTTTAGAAACATCTGAAGGTTTTCCTTGAATGTGCTTTCTTCTTCTTCCTCTGGCCAAATCTATGCTCTTAGTTGAGAAGAACGCTGGCCCTTTTAGACTTCCTGGCTGGGACAACAACAGCCTTCCGGCTGTTCTGCCTTACGTTAATTATCCAATTATGATAGAAATAATGAGACACGAGGGCTGTGCTCCAGAGATTTACATACACTTGCACTCTTGTCTCCCATCTCTGTCAGCCTAGCCCAGCATTCACTCTGAAAGGCTGTCCTGCACTTGGCTTATCACTGTGCCCGTTCTGTGAATCTTGTCTTTCCTCAGGTGACATCAAACACGGACAGGCATGTGTTTGTAGTTCTTTGCCTGTGGATTGTCTGAAATTACTTGCAAAAGCAAAAGGCTACACCTCACTTGGCTGTTTAGAGGTCCTCTGACAGTTAAATAATAAGGTTGTAATGAGACAAAATAAGGGTGACTTGTATTTACACACACCTCAGTGTGGATCTCGAGCCTTTGAGCAGGTCACACAACTGCCACCTACCCCTTCATTGCTGAGCCTACTGAAGGTCATAGTCAAGGAATAGATTCCCAAGCTCCAACACTCAACATAGCCTACTCAAGCCCCGTGGCAGCTCAGTGGGCCTATGTTCTTCCTCTCCTTTTTTCTTTTCATTCGGTGTGAGTCTCACCCTTCCATCAGTGAAGATCTAGAGAGAGAAACCCCACCCCTGGCATTCTGGATTCCTGCTTTGATTTTTACCACACTACTCTGCTTATTAATTTTGTGTCTCTTGCCTATGTTACTTAGTGAGATTAGATTTGTAGTCTCTAAAGTTCGCCTCTGTCTTTTCTGAATGAGATCTGTGGATGACAATTCCTATAGGATTGCTCTTTAAATGTTTACAGGATGAGTCCCCATGGGTTGTGGGCATCTTGCCAGACAGTGCTGTTTGGGTGTTGACATTGAGTGAAGGCTTCCAGCTCAAATCATGTTCTCTTTGACCAACAGTTGAAATCTACATTCAGAGGCCCATGTTTGAGGACCAGGTGTGCACCCGTGTCTAGTACCTCAGCCTTCTTGCTGACCACCACCATCCTGTGTCAGTAGCCCCCTGCTTCCTTCTCTGGTGAGAATCTAGTCTCAAGCACGGCAGCAGAGAGTTCTCAAACTCTCTCAGCTACACTGGTTGGGACTGCATCCTCACGAGGGCGTGTAGTCAGAAGACTCTTCCGAAAGCCTCATGGGTTCATTTCTTTCATAACAGATCTGATCAACAATCTGATTAGGACCTCAATTCAACTGAGTCTGTTTGTTTTGAAGGTAGGGGTTTACTTTTTCTAGCAACACAAGATATATGGATCACAAACTCAGACCTTGTTCTGAGCTCGCGTGGTATTTGTGAACTGGTATTTATAGCTTACTTTTTCCATTACCTCCTCTGTTCTACTTTGCCCTCAGCCAAGAGGATTCTTATCTAGCGGAGTGTTCTCAGTCTCGAGTTGTGCAAAGCATAAGTTCTGCTGAACTGCCATCAAAAGGACATGGAGTGGGTTTTAAATGTAGGAGTCCCGTAGAGCATCAACCTCCATCCTCCTTGTCCATGTCATTTTCCTTACTGATACAGGGGCCTGGCTACTCACGGGAGCTCCACTGTTGGTCTAGGGGATGTAGGAGCCTAGTCATGAAAACATGGGGTCAGTAGGACCACTCTTTCCTTGGATTGAAAGTTGCTATAGGAATAGCACAATCTGAGATCACAACATGAGTTTGCAGTGAGGTGGAAGAGTAAGATATTCCTTCGTTCCCCGGCCTTTACCATATATTGAGGTTTGATCTTTTGCTGTGATAAATACTTTGCTCTCAGAGACCACACATAGACCCAGGTGAGGCTATGTGACTTTGCCCTCCCATGTTATCCCTGTTTGGTGACTAAAGATGCTGACACCCAATAGCTGGGCAGAAGAGACATAGACAGGGTTTAGGGTTCTTGGGCTTAGGGTAGGAGGAGACCATGAGGAGAGAGAGGAGGATGAGAAAGGAGAAGACACCATGGGCTAAGAATCTTAAAACCATAGCCACGAGGGCCGGCCATTTGGAGTCAAGGGTCAGCACAGATGTAACATGGAAAATCATATAGAGGGATTATTGGCAGGGTAATAGACTTGATAGCATAGAGGAGAGACATCTGCCCAGCTCTTGTGCTGACTAAGGCCTATTATAAATATAAAGGTCATGTGTGTCTTTTATCTGGGAACTAAATAATCAAAAGTGAGGTAGAAACTCTGAATTGAGATTAAATATTTTCAACAACAGTCATGTACTCATGTGACTGTGAAAGACCTGGTACTGCACATTGATTTCTGATCTCCGTTAAGGCAACATGATTCATTTCATTAGGTAGTAACCTTATTTTTACGTGACTGCCCCCACTGGGCTGTTGACAGGTCTTCAGAGGACTATCTCAGCACCTGTCAAGACTCAGATGTGTCACAGGGAACAAGTCCCATGAGCGCTTTGCTTCTTGAAGGACTGGCGTTTTGGGTCAGAATTTTCTGGGATACTGCATGTTCAAAGAACTATGAATTTTTAATTGACTGTATTGTGGAGAGAAGGTTGGCAGGAAGGGATGAGAAATCCGTAGCCAGAATCTAAGAGGAGAAGCCCCTCTGGTAGCTGAGGTTTGTGGTGATTGGTGTGTTGTGGGCACTAGCTGTTGCAGGTGGTAGCTGAGTTCCTCAGTGAGGTCTCCTTGGTAGACAAGACATTTAGAAGATGCAGTGGGGCTCATCTTCATGCCAAACTCATTTTACACCTGTCTTTGTTGGCATGACCACTTCTTCCGGGAGTCCTTTGAGAGGTCTTAGAGGTAGCAGAAAAGCCAGGTGGTCTGGCACTCACAGCACAGGGAGGGTGTGTTGCACCCTCCAATGCTGGCTCTTTTAGACAATATTCTCATGTGACTGGATTCTGAAGGGCTTTTAGTTCTCTTACCAACATCCATCTTTCAGGGATGTTTCTTCCATTCCCCAGGTTGTCCATCTGAAATGTTCTCTGTTGCCCAGGAACCTGTGTACACCTGTATGCAGATATCCCTACATCTGATTGCCTTTCCCCTGGCTTGCTACCCCTGGGGGAAGGGAGCATGCGAAATTCTCTGTCCCTGACCAGGATGTCAGTGACTCCATCCTTTCTTAGCTTCCACTCAGCTTACTCTGGAGGCACAGAAGAAATGTGGGGTAAATAATTATGCAAGACGAGCATCTGTCAAATAGTGATAAATACTACAGACAGCAACAACAACAAAGCTACATTGAAAAGGCAGGGATGTGGGGAGACACTGCAAGGCTGATTAGAATAGTCAGCAGATACTATGTTGACAAGGTAATAGGAACTGCACATTAGCCAAGGAGAGTCTAAAGTCAACTACTGTCCCCAGCAGCAGCTGTTTCCAGGGAGATGCTTACAGAACTGGAGATGCTGATGGGGATTTCTGCCATGGGAGACCCTGGTTGCCAGGTCCTAGGTATAGTAATAGCAATTAGCAATTAGAATTGAGAGTTTCCAATCTAAGGAACTATTTTAGAGGTACATTCCCCAGAGACTGCAGTGGGCCTCAGGTCAGGCAGAAATGGCTTCATGAGAAAAGGAAGAACCAGTGTCCTAGAATCAGGGAGTGAAGCTTGAAGGTTCCGGGGTCTTCGAGTTTTCTGGATCATTACCTTCTTCCTTTCAACTCACTCCAGTTTTGGGTTTCTCATCTTAAGAGCTTCCTTGGTCTGTACTCTGCAGAACCGGTGAACAGAGGCTGATTTTTTTAGCCCAGTAGTCCTTACAGCTATGAGACATTTCATAGAGTTGGGTGTTCCCTAGCATTCCACTAATAGTGTGAACTGAAGATAAGAACCCTAAGCTTGTTTCTCTATTTACCCTTATGATTTTCAAGACAGTTGGAAACAGCCAAACACCCCCCCCCCACACACACACACTACATTCTCTTGCCTTTTGCAAGTTCTTGTTTGTAACAACTACTGAGGTCCCCAGGCAGTCTTCAGACCCTACTCTATTTCCCCCAAACCAGAGACTAATTTAAGGTCCATCTCTGTCACAGGATCCCATAGACTCGCCAGAGCCCTCTGTTTAATAACATCAGAGACTACACTGCATTCATACCTAACCAGGTCAGATGACATTGCTGGGTCCCATTCCTGAGAGTCTGGTATCTGGGATTCCTCTCGGGACCCTGTCAACATGTTCAAGCAGGCTCATTGAGGAAATAACCTGGGCTGCTCTCTATCGTTTCCACAGGATGGTAAGTGGCAGGCTGTAGAGGAGCTGCGTGGGAGCATGAAGAGAAGCCTCTGACTTTACAGAAGTGGCTTCTTTTGGGGATGTGGCATTTAGGTGACATCCCACCAGGAAGACATTTCCAGAGCAGAAGAGCAACCTCCTGTCTATCTGGTTGGAGAGCTGTCACCAAAACTATCTGCCAAGACAGCATAGGATGCCAAGTCTACCAGTTGTGACAGTCTCTTTCCCTGGCTGTAGATTCTTCTTGTGTTAAATTATTGGGTTTCTTTTCTCCAGTACTTGGTGAAACTTGAATGTGCTCTTCCTCTGTACTTCTAGGAAGCTGAATTTTCTGCTGTACTGTATGTGTTTGGCACCTTATGGAATAGGAGAAAGGTGTAGCAGGGGTTCTTTTTTATTGGAAGATGAGGTAAGGGTGGAGAGGTCCTTGATCCATCACAATGAGAGGCTAGAGGGTTCCTGATACCTGGTGTCTTAGTCCATTCTGGGTACTGTAACAAAATATAGACTGGGCGATGAATATACATGAGGACTATAGTACTCACAGTTCTGGAGTCCAGGAAGTCCAAGGCGAAAGATGCAAGTGACTCTGCTGCCTCCTGACGGACTACGATGGATGCATGCAGCCTTGTCTCTGTCTTTATAATATCACTCACTAACTCCTTTCATGGAGATTGAACCTTCAGCAGTTGGCCATCTCCTAAAGAGATTGCCTCTGAATGCAGTATTAGATTCCAACTTATAAACTGGGAGTGAGGGTATTGATACTGAGACCACAGAGTGGGGTGCCACCTTTGTGGTGAACACTTACCTGCACTGTCTCTGTTGTAGAAAATGGAAGATACCTGGGATCACAAACTCCTTTCAGATGAGCACCTGTAGAAGGTTCCAGAGCCCTATGCCTCTATGGGTAGCAGCTCTCCTTTATACATACAGTACATCCCTCTGTTTAGGAAGTTTTTCCCACTACAGTGTCCTGTTTGTCAAAGTTCTATATAATGATCTAAGCATTAAAAAACTCACCTATTGCCAGGCCGTGGTGGCACATGCCTTTAATCCCAGCACTTGGGAGGTAGAGGCAGGCAGATTTCTGAGTTTGAGGCCAGCCTGGTCTACAGAGTGAGTTCCAGGACAGCCAGGGCTACACAGAGAAACCCTGTCTCGGGAAAAAACAAACAAACAGACAAACAAACAAACACTTATCTTCAGAGATTTGGGATGGGGCAGGCTTTTGCAAGTGCTAGAGTCTATATCCTGGTCTCTTTCTCTCTTTCTCCCTCCCTCTCCCTCCCTCCCTCCTTCCCTCTCTCTCTCCCTCCCACTTATCCATTAGTTTGTTTAGTCATTAATGATGGACAGATATCCTCTGTGTGCCAAGGACTATTCTGTAGTCTAGGGAAGATGGGATCTTGTAAACCCCCTCAGTTTTAAGGGGATGATAGAAATTATGCTAACAGTGCGGAGGTCCTATAGGCCTATGAGAACACTCTGAGTCCTATAAGCCATGTATATCAGAATCAATACACATGCTTTAGGTGTCACAGAAAACAAAATGGAAAATCAACAGGTATTCTTTCCTCATAACAGCTGCTCAGCTCAAGAGAGAGGCAGCTGTTCCCCTGACGTAAAAGCAGACGGAGCCCGTGCATTCTCTAATCGAGGCTGTTCAGAAGTTGTCTGGTCATTGCAAGACGGTCTTACTGAACATGTTCACAGAAGCCCGACATCAGGGCTCCTGTAGAGTGGGTCCTGCTCCTCCAGCACCCATGAGCCGCGTGTCCCAGTGGAGTAGAATGAGTCCCCAAATAGGCTCAATGCCTTCTCAGAACACAACGGGAGGAAGCTCAAGTACTGAGTATACTTCATGGATACTCAGCCTCTGTCTTTGTTAAAGTCTTAAAGATCAAAGACTCACACTGAACTTGGTGTTAGTCTGTTTTTCTGTGGAGCTTTGGTCTTCTTTGGAATATATCAATAATCTAATTCTCTTTCTTTCTTTCTTTCTTTCTTTCTTTCTTTCTTTCTTTCTTTCTTTCTTTCTTTCTTTTTCTTTCTTCTTCTTTTTTTTAACATTAGGCACCAAATGGTGACATCAGGAGAAATAGGAACCTTCTGGCTACCTTCTTTGAAGCACTCCACACTCCCAGGGGCTTTGGAGCAAGACAAGGCCGCACACATGCCCAGGGGTCTTCAATTGCTAACTCAAAGGCAGTGAGGACATGGCAGGGGGCATCCCCATTACCCCACAACAATGGAATGAAGGCATTAATTATTCATCTTTAATTAGTTTCCTGTAAGAAACTCCTATCATTGTGATGTCCTGGTTCTCTGCATATAAAAAAATAAATAAATAAATAAAACCCAGATGACAAGCCACTGGTGTTGGAGCACATACAAGTGACATTTAAGTATAAATACACTTCAAAAAACCCTGGAAAATGATCTGATAAATCAAAACAGATGACAGATGTATGATAGGCTTCTACTAAAGCTCGCCCTTTGAAAATATCATCTTTAAAGTTTACAACCAGGCTGGATTTTAGAGAAATTTGTTGAAACCGTCACAATGGATGCTCCAGGGGTCTGAAGAACTTGGACAAGGAGATGCAGCTACAGAAGTGCTTCTTTCAAGGCTGAATCTTGGCTCCCACAGTTTGCTGTCTTTTAAGGAAATCAGTGTCACACACAGACACCTTGCAGAGCAAGCCATTGTTCACTGTGGAATATTATGTGACAGTTATTGTTATGAAAAGGATGTAAGGAAAAGAATGAAGGTGGAGAGGGTGGGTTGAGGCTTTTGAAAGCTGTGGATTTCTCATTCTGCACCATACACCCCTGTGTGCGGCCCCTAGGAACAGCTTCAAAGATGTAATAAGTTTACGCTAAAATTTACCCTGAACACAGTTTTAATTTTCCTCCCTGGTCAATGTAAGAATGCTTTCAATAAGAATAGGAATTGAAATCAAATCTGTTAACTCCTTGTTGAAGACTTAAACTGAATGTTGGTGGGATGGGATTATAGCTTAAAGTGCAGGAGGAGAATGACCTGGGCTACTGTGAGGCTTTATATTCAACACCTCAGATCCTTGTGTGTGTGTGCCTAGAATGTGTGCCTTGTGAATGTGTGCACATGTGTGTATGCATGTATATGTGTGTGACTGTGTGTATGTGTATTTGTGTATATACCTGTGCATGTTGGTGTGTGGGTGCATGTGTGTGCATTTGTGTGTATGTATATGTGTGTATGTATATGAGTATGTACCTGTGCATTTGTGTGTATGTGTACATGTACATGTGTGTGGATTTGTGTATATATGTGTGCACATGCGTGTGTGGAGGCCAGAGGTCAGCCTTTTGTGCCTTCCTTAGTGGTGCCCCCCCTTTTCCATTTTCTTCTTAGTCATGGTCTGTCACCTATGTAGTAGGTTAGGCTGTCTAACCAGTGAGACCCAGGGATCTTCCTGGCTGTCTCCCTAGAACATGGGTTATAAGCATGCACCACCACACCAAACTTTTTTACACAAGTCCTGGGCACTGGAACACAGCTCCTTGTACCTTGTGCTCGTGTGGCAAGCACATTACCTACTGATCCATTTCCCCAGCTCCCAACCTTTGGGCTTGTATGGACTCTGGGTTGAGTTTGATCCCTAGCTGGAGTCTAGCAGCCATTGAGTCCCAGCAGAGCACTGGCCATTCTAAGCTAGGGAATCTGTAATACATTACCTTTGCACTAACAAAGTAATTAATATTTCTATGTGAAGTCCTTTCACCAATCTTGGATTTTAATTGGTTTTTACTTTTATTGAGTAGATTTATGTAATCATAATTTTACTAAATTAGATACCACTACTCAAGAATAGTAATGAGGTATTTTTTTCCACTCTGGAAAATAGGTTTTAAGTCATCTTAACCCAATATAAACATTTTGGTAGTAGTTTTTAGAGGTCCCTCATATTTTTTTTTAAAAGCAATAGAGTAGGTAGTGTTTGAACATAGCATCATAATTTCTTACCAATTATATTGCTAAACATAAGGTTGCAGGCCTAATAATATATCATAATTCATACCTTATGGTCTGGTGGCAATTAAAATGCCATCTTTCTTTGCAACTGTGTGTAACTGAGTAATGCTTGTGTAAAAATAATGGTCAGGACTTTATTACCCAGAATGCCACTTCTGTCTACTTACTTACAATGCTACCCTCATTACAGAGCTGTGCTTCCGTCTTCCAGTGCACACAAAGAACTTGACTTGATCTCAGTTATTATGATTGGTAATTGTGGATATTGTGGTGCTAGTGCTGGTGACATGCCCATCTTTCCATCATGTAAATTTCATAGTCTCAGTCACACTGTGCTACACAGGCCATCTCTCTCCATGGTCGAGAAGCAGCTAGCCCAGCACAGATAGCCTCCTACGCTGACGGAAGAGTTGGCAACTAGTCTACAAGGGGTTGGCTTCTGGTCTCTGAAGGTCAACAAGGGGCCTCTGGAGAGACTGACTAGCTCATGCTTTGTGATGCTTACAGCGCTGTAGTGGTTGAGCTCTTCCTGCTGCGCAGGTCTCTAGGCTGCACCTGGCTGAAGAGAAGGCAGTGTGATTTGGATCACACGTGTCTCACAGACCCATCTTCATAGAAGGTCTCTCTATGGTGGCCTTGTAACATAATCTCACAACGTTATATATCTGAAAGGATTCACTTTGAAGATTTTAAAGCTCTATTTAAATAAATGTAAGGGGTTTACCATGTCGGGAAATCACGTTGGATTGCCATGCTGGAACAGGAGAAAGGAAAGGTGATATTGTGAGAGGATCCATTAAAACTCTGAGCTGTAATTTCAATATTAATATAAGAATGAGCACAATGACCTTATGAGTGTCTGTCAGTGCCACGAACTGAGCCTCTATGTGTTTTCCAAGTTAACACACGGCAGCTGAGACCTCAGTGTGACAGTATGAGGAAGTGGACCTTTGGGGGATGACAAGGTCATGAGAACAGAGACAGGACCCTGTGAAAGACACCCCAGAGGCTTTATCGCCTCTCCCCCCCCCTCACCACCACCACATGAACTTATAATGAGAAGATGGCTATCTGCAAATCGACAGTTGTTCCTCACTAGACATTAGCTCTCAAGAGATCCTAGATCTTGGCCTTTCTGGTCAACAAGAGCTCTGAGAATGGGCTTTCTCTAGTTCACTCCCTTCGCGAAATTCTGGACAGCACAAACAGTTCATTTTAGTAATAGATACCACATCCATGCAGCCTGACCATGGCACACAGGAGCAGTATTGGCATTTCATGGTCTACTCTGTACGGGAAGCCATTCAAGGTTCCAATTCAGCCCAAATTATTCATATTTGCAATATATGAGGATAGGTGGAGGCCAAAGAAGTTTTGTGTCAGTAAGGAGCTAACTCTGCCACAACCTGTGGGCTGGATTCAGAGAGACGGGAGTGAAGAGATGTCAGAGAGTCTGGATGGACCTGGCTAGGAGCAAGCCGAGCACCTCCTTGACTTCAGGAGGGCAATGTAGTTAGTCATAATGTTTCAGTCTTCCTGTTGTGATGTCCTGGAGGAGCTGTGATCCCCTGGTAAGCTAATTCTTAGATATAAGAAGTCACTTCTCCTTGGGCATTCCTTTCAACTTGAAGCCACCAACCCTGAGTCCTCATAGAAACCACTTCCTTTACTGCAGAGTCAGCTGTACGCAGAACCTCCAACAAGGCTGGGGTGGTCAGTTCTGGTCAGTTCTACACTGCTTGTTGTTGCTATAGCTACTCCTAGATTTTTTTTTTTAGTACAGTGCACTCTCTTTATGCTAGCAGGCATCTCTTAAAGCTTACAAATGGCTATAAAGAAATATAAAAGAAGGCTGGGTGAAGGGTCTCCGTTGCTTCCACATAGCTGATCAGGAGACAAGAATTCCCAGCAGACAGCACTGACCACAAATGACTGAAACAGAATACAGTTGCACCCTTTTATTGGCACAGAAGCCCTGAAACGGCGGAAATGAATCAACAGGTTCAAGTGGTGGGGGGAGGTGGCAGATGGCTGGTGGAGCCACTGCTCAGAACTCATGGACAGTGGGCAGAAAGACATGGAGAAGCAAGGCCGTCACAAGCACGACAGCCGGTCGGGCACACACCAAGGGAGTCATGCAGTGTTCCTAGGGAGGGCAGCACACTGCTCTGTCCCGTGAGATTCAGCCTGCTTATCAGTACCCTTGAAAGTCCTGTATCACCAGCCAGGGACTTGAAGCCTTATGTTTTGAGCCATAAACATCCTGTCATCTACACCAAGCTGAGGGGTTGGGTGGGGACAAAGCTTAACCAATGAATGCCAAAGTCACATGTACCCAAGGGAGACACCGGGTGCAGGTAAGAGTGAAGAGGCTTGACACATAAACCCTACTTCTCAACCAGCATTGCTGTAGGATATGTTAAAGCCAAGGCAATGCACAGTCCCCAGGACTTGAGGGGCTTTGGGTTAAAAATAAGTATGTAGAATTAAAAAAAAATTCCTAGAAATGGTCTTTTAAAATCTGTATTTTGAAGAAAGGGAACACACCAGTCACATAACGTTATAAAATACAGTAATAAACATGTAAAACGGTCGTCGGGTTCGTAATTCTAACGACAGACAACTACAAAGAAATGAAACGTATGTCCTATGCGCTGCACCATATGACAGCCACTGATGGGGTAGTGGCCACTGTGGGGTGTAGTAGAAACAGCTGCCTGGAGGACCTCCCCTAACTGCTCTGACCTCTGAACTCAGCCACATGCCTCCTCGCCTCTGGCTATATGGGAGCAGTATGGCCCTAAAATTCAGTGTGCTATAAGAAATGAAGAAGGAACCAGTGAGCACACACAGACCCACACACACAGGAGGTCTCGGGTAGTCATCGTTAGTGTCCTGTGCTTTTGTGGAGATGACCGGAGAGGAGACCTCAGGCATCCAAAGGCAGCCTCGTGCAGAAGCAGCCTGCAGTCACTAGACAGCTCAGACATGCGCCTGCAGTCCAGGCTGTATCAGATACTGCTATCCCAGAGTTGGGAAGGCAGCCTGGTGCAGGAGCCCCCCTCAGGCTTCTTTAGGAGTGTTGGCTTCTTGCAGGGTGGTGGTGGAGGTGCACGGGGCTCTGGGTGCTGCAGGGCTTCCTGCCAGCCTTCTCTGGTCTCACAGAGCTTCCTCCTCCAGTCTAGCAGCTCCTGCAGAGCCACACTTTCATTCTCAGAGAGCCTCAGCTGGTGGATAACCTGCAGTGGAAAAGAAGAAACACGGTAGCTACAGATGTGGTGACTGAGCTGAGCAGGGAAGTATGGTAGCAATGGCAGGGGGAAGGGCAGGGCTGGGGTATAGAGAGTCAGCAACCTTCCAAACCTTCATCTGCAGGACCACTGGAAACAGTATAGATCCAGGGAGTGAGAAATGACCTCCTGCAGATGGTGATATCGTCATCAAAAGGTTCATGAAGTAGTTAGCATGTACCACACCTCCCAACCGGTACAAGAGTAAGCAGCATCAACCTGCCCCGCATTTCCTGAGTTTACAAACACTCCTGTGCCAGCTTGTACTTTCTGTTCACTTAATTCCTCTCTGAATGCATTTGCTTCTGGAAAAACAAGCCTTCTCATGCTTTATCCCAATGCAAGGACTGCTTATCCATGAACACATACATTCAACAGGAATATCAGGATGATGTAGGCCACTTCCATCATATACTTTAGCCTAAAGACAGACCCTCCTCCCATTGCCCCACCCCCACCCCCAGAACAGTTGCTAGAACTGGGCCATACTGATATCAAAACAGTTCCCAAGCAGAGGGGTAATAAGAGACAGCCACTAACATGCTGCCTACTGGAGGAAGGTTAGCTGTGTCTGAGAACACACTTGCCACCTGCTATGGTGTCTAGCCACACTATCCACATGAGGACAATGGAGCGGAGACATTTGTCTAGGTGCTGCGTACTTTCTCAGACGGTGAGCCTTCAAACACAGGCACAGGCCCAGCTTTTGCTGGACAGCACCTGACAGGCAATTGTATTAGCCACGTCTACTTCATTTACAATGGTTCCTGAAAACTGAAAACTGACCCTTGGCTGCCTAGTTTATTTCAGTCTGGACACAATGAGGTGAAAGGTTACTTGTTAGGGGTACCCCCCCTTTTGCCAGCAGCTGAAGCTCTATTATGCAGACCATTACAGGCACCATTTTCTGGCTATTCTAACATGAAAAAAAACCGTCTTAAAAATAATGAGATTCTAGAAGCCAGAAAGGGAGTGCCAGGGGACAAGAGAGAAAAACCTAGAAGATGGTTCTCTCATCTCCTGGGACCCAAATGCCTGGGTGCAGCAGCGCCTCTTCCGTTCTATCATGACTTTTGATTAAAGAAGAGCCCTGTAGGACATGTCTTGTGGCTCTTTCACTGAGAACGGTGCCCAGAAAGACAAGCCTTGCCAGCAGTCCTGGGCCAAGTCTTAACCCACACCTGAGTGGGCTGTTTAGTCATGCAAGACACTTTCTTTCTTTTTTTAGATTTACTTATTATTATATGTAAGTACACTGTAGCCATCTTTAGACACACCAGAAGAGGGTGTCAGATCTCATTACGGATGGTTGTGAGACACCATGTGGTTGCTGGGATTTGAACTCAGGACCTTGGGAAGAGCAGTCAATGCTCTTAACCACTGAACCATCTCTCCAGCCCTGCAAGACACTTTCAAAGTGGCTAGTTCAAAGCACCAAAGTCGAAAAGTTCAGATCTGCGTTCAAGAGTCTCTATATACAGCGTGGGGCGGGGGGAGGGGGTCCTCATTAGCAAAAGGAATTTCCTATACATGTGAACAAGTCATCAGAGCAGCAGCATCTCAGTGTGGATGTCTCTGGGCTCCTGGTTGACTGGTCCAGCCCTACCTCAATCTCAAGGCATCCATAATAGAAAAGGTCTTCAAAGCAGGATGGCTCCTTAGTACTTTTACTAGTCCCCAGGATGACCTGCACATGAGCCAATTCTGCAGACTGCTTCTAGCCACTATGGAATGAACCAGGAAAGAAGGGCTCTGGGGAGTACATAGAATTTATTCAGCTGGTGGATGCTGTGGAGGGCTGGCAAGTACAGACAACTTGCCGTGAACCAGGCTTCTCCTACGAGTTCTACAAAGTTGGTGCTATTATTTTGTGGTAGCCAAGGCACAGCAAAGTTCATTTGCCCAACAGCACACAGAGAAGGTGGTGTTGGAGCCAGTGTTCTTAGCTATAGCTTTGTTCAGCTATCACCCAACTTCTGTCCAGGCGCTCATTTAAGCTAGAGTCAGGGTCTCCTATTGCTAAGTGTGTGACATTGATGTGATTCTTCACAAGTGAATCTTAAAATCCCTCTGCTTCCCTCTGCTAATGTGAGATCCCACTGAGGCCAGTCTCCTGTGTTTTGTATCTGCTCACATTCAGCCTACAGCATGGGGGCAGGAGAGACATTTTTCAAGAATGTGGCCACTGGTAGTCCTCCACTAGATCAAGTGGATGATCTCAAACTCCTGCATACACTCAGGCAGCACTAACTGGACTTAGTGGCTTAAACCAACCAATCAACTGACCAGCCAATCAATCAATCAATCAAACAAACAAACAAACAAACCAACCAAACAAAACATTTAGAAGGACATGCAGTTAGGGGGAGATATCATAGGGATTCTGGATCCTCAGAGGAGCTGGAGGACAGGAATAAAGGTTGGATATAATCAAGATACATTGTATCCATGTATGAAAATTTCAAAGAATAAATACAAAACTAAAGGAAGAATGTGCTGCTATCCAAAGGACCCAGGATGAGAGCAGACACTGACTTCTTAGAAATACTGGAAGTTGGAGAGCAAAGAGACACGAATGGAATTACTGAGAACCAATCCAATGCAGAGCCAGCTTTCAAAGCACAGAGCAAAATAAAGTCGTTGCAGAAACAAAAAGTGTCCTCAGATATCGTGCATCAACAGAGACACAACAGGAAGGTTTTCCTTTATATAGGAAGAGAGTGATCTCAGATGGGAAAAAAGTAAAATTTAAGGTTCAGGAACACTGTAATTAGCAAGCCTACAGGTAAACATCAATTAGGAGCTTGGAACGTCTCCTAGACTGTAAGTCTCACACAAAACACACAAGGCTGCCAACAGTAACTGCACAAGCTGGAGGGATTAAGGAAAGGTTAAAGCCCGAGTTCTAGAAATATCAGGAAAATTGATAGAAGTAATAAAATATGCTAGAATGTAATGAGTCAAGCATGCATGTCCCACCCTCTAGCCAAACCACTAAAGGAACAGAAACGATGTTTAAGCTAGAAACTAAAACAAGAGAAAGTGAAAGTGAACACTCAGTTTAACTGAAGAAAGCCAGGTGAGACAAGTGTAACAGAGACTCATTCTTAACAAAGAGTCAAATTCTAAACCCAGACAAAAGAACCCAAGCCTCCACTCAGCAGATGGCACTGCGCTGCCCACTGGCTGTGCTCTCCTCTCTGCGACAGACACAAACACCCATCTACATTTCCACTACAGCACGGACTCTTTGTAGCATTTTCCAGGACAACCAAAAAGGTTCCAGATGCGACCCTCCATTAAACCTCCAAAAGAAGCAGCTTTGAAGTCACACTGACCTGAGCACGGAAGTGCCTGTCTCCAAGGTGACTGGCTCTTGGAAGCTGTGGATCCCGTGAGACTTGCCAGGGAATTTGACAGAAAACATCTCAAATCTCAAATGGAGTCACGGTGGTGTCTTCTCGTGTGTGTGTGTGTGTGTGTGTGTGTGTGTGTGTGTGTGTGTGTGTGTGTGATACCATCTTTGCTTTTCAAGGCAGAGTTTCTCACGTGTCTGGAGCGCCCCAAGAAGGCTAGGCAAACAGCTGCATGGATACAATTGTATCTGCATTCCCAGAGCCATGATTTACAAGCAGATACCATCTGTACAAGATTTTTGTTTGTTTGTTTGTTTATGGATTTTTTGTTGTTGTTTTGTTTTTTGTTTGTTTTTTGGTTTTTGTAGGGTCTGGTGCCTGAACTCAGCTCTTTATGTTTTCACAATAGATGCTTTGCTGACTGAATGATCTTCCCAGCCCTTGCTTTCCTTTTTGGAAAAACAAAAGCAAAACCAAAACAAATCTCCCCCAGCCCCTCACACAACCCCCCCCCCGCCAAAAAAAAACCCAAAAAACTTTTCTCTCTTTGAAAGTTTTGCTGTATTTACTAGAAACACTCAAACTCCCAAGTACGTTATAAAATGTGAAGCTTACGCACACAAGCCTTAGCAAGCCTTCCTAAAGAGGGTGTGGGAGGCTTGACATACTGAAGGGAGTTCATAGGAAGGGAATCAACCGGTGAAGAGCTCTCCGTGGTTCCCCAATAAGAGGAACTCTGACTGATGACTTCGATAATCAGCTTGAGCTCAGAATAAACCCTTTCTTTGGAGAATACCACAGAACATTCCTCAGATTCTATTTTAGAGGTTGGTCCTGATTAAGGGAAATTTATTAGGCGTAAAAGGAGAGCTGGAGACTCACGTAAAAGGGATGGCAGAATACCAGCATTATTGCTCTTCAGTAAAATATAAGAATGCACATAGGTATGTCTAAATGGATGATAGACATTCTACATCTTTGATGCAGAGGGATTTTAAGATTATGATTTTCAGTGGCTTGTCTCAAAAGGAAAACACTACAGGGCTAATAACATTTAATTTGCTTCATTTAGATCTATTAAATTTATTAGATTGTGAAACTCAAGTATCATGGTCTCAGAGGTGATAAAAAGGGCTTTGGTATCTCTGAACAGCAAGCTGGTAACATTACGTTACTCCAGTGTGGTCCAGGACAGTGTAAACAAGAAGCATTTCAAATAGCGCATAGCATCGTAGAAATACCTGTACCAGTCTCTGTCCTCCCTTCCGGTCTTGTGATATATTGGTAACAATAAAATCTACATCAATTATTTGATTGTCTTTTGACATTTCCCAAATAAACCGAATGTTACCATTAAGAAGAGAAGCTTATTTTGGTAACAAAATGATCATTTTGCTTCTGAAAGGGAATCATTTCATTTTAGAGAAAGAAAAAAAAATCACAGGAGGTCAGGGGAACTATCGCATCTAGGCTCAGGATCAGCTGGCTTCACAGCAGGTGGAATTCACCCATTTATAAGACAGATATCACCCTCCTTCAACTTCCTCTTTGGAAGGTTGCACTGAACACTTAGTATTTATAGACAGGAAGCAACTGTTATACCAAGGCATAGAAGGCACCCCAATTAAACCTTTGGAGCCCATGGATTAGTCCCTGCTCTACAACACAGCGTATGCCCTGATTTAAGGCGATGCCGTGGACGCCTTTCTGTGATGCCCACAGAGTAGACAGAGCAGCTAGGTAAGAGATCTGTTTTACTGTCGTTCCGTGTTTAACCATTTGCCTTGGTAAAGTTGCCTTGCTAGAAGCTTTGCAGAGGATCTGCGTTTTGAAAGGGGACAACTAGCTCAGCAACAGGAAAAGGGAAATAACACAGACAGAAGCCAAGACCCTGAACTTCATTCTTTTCAGGATCTTGAAGACGTGGCGGATCTGGAACTGGCGCTGAGAGGGGGAGGGGAGGAGGAGAGAGAAGAGCCCAAGAGAGCAAGAGAGAAGCTGAGAGTGAGAGAATAAGAGATGCAAGAGAGAGAGAGAGGAGGGGCGGAGCAGCCTCGTTTATAGTAGGCCAGGCCTACCTGACTGTTGCCAGGTAACTGTGGGGGAGGGGCATACCTGGCTGTTGCCAGGTAACTGTGGGGTGGAGCTTAGACAGCATCCTAACTGCTTGGTCTGAAGGTCTGCCCTGTGGAGAGCAGGGCTGGGTTAGATGTTCAGTGTGGCTCAGGAGCTCGGCCATAGAATAGCTCACAATCATTTAACCAGTAAGAAGCAGTCAAGGGGTGGGTGACTTGACATGTGAGAACAGGCACGAATGAGGATTAGCCGTGGAGTCTTCACATTGACTCGATGACATCGTCTAGAATTGCTGAAGGCATCCTGATGCCCAAATCAAATAACAGTCGATGAGAGCGCTTCTCTCAGTGAATGGCCCTGAGTCCCCCCTCCCCCACCCACCCCCCTTTGTTATGAAAGAGAAATTCTGCAGATGCTGAGCCACCGCTGGAGTCACAGTGTGAGTGATTTAGGTGCCGTTGTTTAGGACAGTCTCAGATGTGATTTAAAACCAAGGGGAGCAGTACAGGCAGAGGAGAGAGGCTGAGAGCAGTTTTCGTGTTTTAATTTCAGGTGTCAAATAAAATACTGTAACTATATAAGCATATTGTTATGAGCAATTTAAGCAACTTTTAAACACAAGCATTTCATTTTTTTTTATGTGTGTGAGTGTTTTGTCTGCATGTATGTCTGTGTACCACCTGTATATCTGGTGCCTGCCTGAGTCGGAATCCCATGGAACTTAAGTCACAGACAATTGCGAGCTTTCAAGTGGATGCAGGGAACTGAACCTGGGTCCTCTGTAAGAACAGCAAGGGCTCTTCCAAGTAGAGCTGAGCCTTCTCTCCAGCCCTTCTGAACGACTCTTAAACAAGGTGGTTCTGAAATAGTGACTGAGGGCTTAGAAGTCCTCATGTTAAAATGTTTTACATCTGTAAGTTTGCGATTTTTTTTTCGAAAAAGCATCATGTTAAGGAAAATTTGCATCATTTGAAGACATCCTTATGTGATTTTTGCGATTTTTCTAGTTTATCGCTAGTTTATTGGGAAACAAGAGGTAGGCAGATCTCCGAGTCTGGTGTACAGACTGCAGAGCTAGTTGCAGGACAGGCAGAGGAAACCCTGTCTTAAGAAACAAACAAACAAACCAAAAACAAAAACAAAAACAAATGAACAAACAACAGCAAAACTAAAAAGAAAGAAAGAGAAAAACCGACACAAGTGGCCTGTCTGATGCTGTGGAGTAGAGGGATGGAAGGAACCCGTGCACTTTGTTTCTCCTCCGAGCAAACCTGGTGACGGTGCAGAGATGAGTCAGCTCAAAGGCTGCGCTGCAGACTCATAGAAAGCAGCTGTAGACGTCCTGGGCAGCCATGGCAGGAAAGATCAAGCTGATAGAAACTGAGCGTGCTTCTGCGGACTCCTACACAGTCCTGGTTTCAGCAGTCACTGGTGTTAGGATTCTGGCTAAGTTCCACCCCACAGTTACCTGGCAACAGTCAGGTATGCCCCTCCCTACAGTTACCTGGCAACAGTCAGGTAGGCCTGACCTACTATAAAAGGGACTGCTCAGCCCCTCCTCTTTCTCTTAGGTCTCTTAAATCTCTTATTCCCTCACTCTCAGCTTCTCTCTTACCCGCTCTTGGACTCTTATCCCCTCCCCCCTCTCTCCACGTGGTCATGGCCGGCCTTTGCTTCTCTACTCTCTCCCTCTCTCTGCCTTTCTCTGTCTCTACTACCCACTTAACTCCCATTCCATACCCTGAATAAACTCTATTTCTATGCCATACCTTTGTGTGTCTGGTCCCTCAGGGGGAAGGGATGCCTCGGCATGGGCCCACTGAGGCACCCTCTTCCTCCACACCGCCGTATACCATATTCTCACACCTTTCTCTTTTTATGATCACAACAACTGGGCCAGAAGCAATCTTCACCAGAGTGTCATGGATCTTCATTGGGCTTTTATTTTACTCAATTTGTAAACTTTTTTTTCAGGTCACAACTGTAATATGAGCCAAGAGGATAAAGAGAGTTCACATAGCACTGTGTGCATACTTGTAGTTAACATGTCTATAAAAACAACTGTCGGATGTTAAGGATTGAAGAGAATATGTTTTTCACTTAGAAGGAGCAGTCTCTCTCATGAAGGTGGAGAAGTGCTGATCTGTCCAGTGTGCGCCTGTTGCTGCCTGACCAGACATCACTGCCCTTTGGCATTCAGTCGATGAGCTTAGGGCATCAGTGTAATCAGTGTGCGAATGCTGGGCTGTGCTCAAGAGAAGGGAGGAGCATTAACAGAATAGAATTCACTCCTGGGTCCATTTTTTTTTTAACTCAACGACAAGAAATCTTGTCTTCCATCCTTCGCCGTCTTCTCTGTGGAAGACGTTAGAGGTTTACCACTTCAAGCAATGCCAGGCTCACCTGGTTACACTGAACACATCTTAAGCTTTAGTGCCTTAATCACAGCCCACAGACTCAGATAAGCCCCTTTCACATACAGGAAGCCCTGGGAACCTAGTAAAAAAATGTGCTGCTGGGAATCCCAGGGATGTGGGTGGCCCTGAAGCCCTGGCTTGCAATGCATTCTGTCAAGCCCCAATGGGCTTGAATATCCAGTGGGCAGAGTTGGGGAGGGAGGGGGAGACTGCAGCCAGGAGACCTCCTGCTGTCAAAGAATAAAGAGACTTAAGCCCAATGGATTAAATGAGTTTATAGTATGCCTGGAAGTGTTATCTGGGCATCGAATGGGGTGTGTGTGTGTGTGGGGGGGAAATGGTGTCTTTCCAGATCCAAACCAAGGCTCTCAGCCTGAACAGCTTCACAAACCAAATTGTTCGGAGGGAGACAAAATAGGATACTTGAAAACTATCCTGTGATTTTTTTTTTAAAATTTCAGATTTAATGTTTTAGAGATCTGAAGACTTCGAAAGCTCTTCTAGTTTAGTTGTCAGAGGATCACATGTCACAGTGCATAGGGAACCAGGGAAATCAGATCCAAAAGGTCCATTTCACAACCAGTGGCTGAGGCGGCATGACCAGAGTCACCAGGAGTCAGCATTTGTTTCCAGCATCCTCCTGTGATATTATATCTCCTGGCTCCACCCAGGCTGACCTATAGCAACACTTAATACTGTGCTCTGCTAGTACGGAGAGTTTCTGTAAGGAGGACGTGAAGCTGTGTGCACTCAGGCTTTGTTTTCACAAACCTCTGATGCATGCTCATACGAAGGCAGTCAAGGTGCTGAAAGGGTTAACTCAGAAACTTGAAAAAGGTCAGAGGCTGAGTTACATTCCCCAGACCACAAAGGGGAGGGGGAGACCGACCTAAGGGTGGGGACACATTCCGAAGGACTGACCGTTGGCCACCTACCTCATTACCTAACAACCAATTAGTTTAAATGTAGCACTGTTCTGCCAATTACATTGTGCTTAATGGCCAGCAGCCCTGAGGAGGGTATAAAGGCCCGTACAGCACGAGGCTCGGGGTCAGTCTCTCTCTGTGTGCAGGGCAGCCCCAGCCTGCTGGATATAATAAAATTCCTCTTGCATTTTGCATCGATTTCTGTCTCTGTGAGGTCTACTCAGGGGTTCCGGTAAGTTAAGACTGATCGAGTCTTACAGCGCAAGACATTTCCCAGCTTGGAGACTACTTTTCCTTAAACAAAATCCTTTTCTCACAAGGTCTGTGACAGAAATATCCCTCCACAGAACCAATCCTCCTTAGAAAAGAATGGTACAGTCTGGATACACAGCTGGAGATAAAAGCCACAGTGTCCCTATGGTCTCTGAGAGTCTGGATGACTTCATGTTCAAAATTGAGACAGTTAACATAATTTCTACTTCTCCTGCTCAGATGCTAGAGTCTCTTAGGTTGCCCCACAGCTAGGAAATATTAATTAAAAAGGAAGACAAGAACTTGCTACAGTGATATGTAGATTTGGTTCATGCATGTTCTTTCTTTTTAAATGTTTATTTAATTTCATGCATGTGTGTGTGTTTGCATGAGTTTTATGTGCACTGTGTTCATGCATGAGCCCAAGGAGGCCAGAAGAGGTCGTCAGATCCCCTGTAGCTTGAGACACAGAAGGCTGTGAGCCGACCTGTGGGTTCTGGGAACTGAAATCAGGTCCTCTGCAAGAGTGACAAACACACTTAGTTACTGACCCACCTCTCTAGTCCATGTTCTTTCTAGTAAGACTGACAGTTACATCAGAGGTTAGAAAAACAATGACTCCGAGCCTAGAGAGAGATATATGAGATCTGTTAGTCCAGCTGTGTGTGTTTGCTCATTTTCAACAGCTTCCTTAGTGCTATTAATGGGGTTCTGTGAGGTGAGCTGATTAGATTGTTCATCTGCCTGCCCCAGACTTCTCATGAACCTGCAATCCTTTGGATAACACTAATTATTAGCAACTGATTCCTGAGATTTTTTACCTCAAGTCTTTCATCTCGAGGATTAAAATCATCTTTGTAAATAATTCAGATGTGAAGTCATATTGCTGTTCATTTATCTCAGAATTGATTTTACTATTGACTATTTACCCAAAGGTGAAAAGAGGCATGTGCTGACATTTATGGAAATTAAAAGAAGGTAGTGCCCTAGCTGTCCCAATACTGAATATCAGTGTTTCAAATGCAAATCTGATTTTCACTCACTGCTAACAAGACACGAGGAGAAAGAAAATCAGAAAATGATATTTTGAAAATCAGACTATATAATCAAGGAACACTTTTGCGAATCTTAAAAATGTGGCTTAAAGCAGGTGAGACTCGGAACCAAGCCTGTGCTTTGTGTTAATTATGTGCCGTTGTTTGAGATGGAGTTTCACACTTGCCCATCCGGCTAGCTAGGAAAGGCTGTGCACCTCAGGCTGGTCTCAACAGTCTTCTTGCCCCAGCATCTCAAGTGGCTGAGGTTACACATGTGAGCAACCGGTTCCATTGGAAAGTAGTTATGGGGGTATATTCATTAAAAAAACAAACAAACAAAGCAAAATAGAAAGAAACAAACACAGTAACAAATGTATCTAAAAGTGGAAATGGCATCTGTGGTTTGGACTGAACAAAGTTGGCCCCTCCCAATACAGGAAAGGCTGCTTGTGTTTCAGTCCTTTGGCATTTACTCATGGGATTTTGGTTCTTGTAACCTCAGGTTTAAACACAGGTAAGGAGTTCCCATAAGGACACAGCAAGCTTTTGCAGACAAGCATGGCTGTGTCTAGGCCTTAGTTAGGGAGTTCGACTTTCCACATATGGATGATGTGATTTCTGAAAAAAAAAATCAAGAACTATTCTTACTAATAACAATTAGCATTACAGAAAAAAAAATACCTGTTGTGATTTCAATAGACATTTATTTGGATTTGCTGATGACTTCCTATTACCAAGTTACGACTCAAAAAAGAAAAAAAAAAAGGTCTGTGTGTTTCTTTATGTCCACTGAAAGTGAAGAAACTCAGGACTGAGAGAGACTTCATCAGCAACACTGCTTGTCCCAACTCAAAAGTTAGGCAGATGTAGATGGAGCCCTGTATACTCAGCCATTGGAAGGCAGAGAAAAGGCTAGCTAGACCTGTGGCAAGCTGGCTAGCCGGACTGGTGAGCTTTGGTTCAACTCAGAGACTCTGGCTCAATAAGGTCGCAAACAGTCAAGGACAACTCCTGTCACTGTGAACCTTCGAATCATCACACTAGGTCATACACATGCACACATATCCACTCATACATATTCGCCCACATATGAGAACATGAATACACACATTCACACATACCTCACATACCCAAAAGAAGAGAAATTGACAAAACAAGCACTTTGGATTGATGGCACAGACCCGGAACATATTTATAGTAAAGGCATTATCGTTAAATGACTCAGACCTGGGGAACTAATGAAAAAGCCTGAACCTAGTAGACCGGAAACTCGGAAAAGTAAAAGTATGTTAAAACTCCCTTTTTCATATTTTCTTGGTGTGATAGTTATTACAAGTCAAAGGACGCCTGACTAAAAATAGTTAATCCACACCTCTCCTCAAAGCCTAAGTTATGTTCGTGGCTTGTTCACAACTGTCAGCATCTCTGCCTTCCTTCCTTGCCTAAACACTAAGCCTGGGTGTCAGAGCCATTAGGAAGCACTGCAAACTTCGGATGCACTGCCGTCTTGTCCTCATCTTTCCCTACAGACTGTATATTTCAGCTCAGGCACACGGACACGAAACGCCCCTAAGGTTTCTTTCTATTCTCTGCAACAGTCTCTCCATGCTTCAGGTCCATATTATTATTCTAACAACCACCCACAAGCTCAGGAAAGACGCCGGTTAAATATTTTTAGCACCTTTCTGAGACACAGAAATTAATCTTTAGATGCTGAATGTGAGAATGTGTATTCAGATACACAGGGATTAGTTGGTCTGCCCTAGTCATGTTATCTTCGGAGAGTTTTCCCTCCCTGTCCATCAGTTAGCAAATGTATTTAAGTCCTTGTGAAAATGGAAGGAACTGTGGCTTATCCTGTAAGACTTAATCAGAAGCACCCAACATGACCTCTCTCCCTCCGGGCGCCTCACGCAAAAACAACAGCACACAGAGAGATCTCAAGGCAGTTTAGCATTCAACAATAATGTATCAGGGATAGAGAAATGCTTAGTGGTTAAGAGTGCGTACAGCCCTTACGGAGATCCCAGTTCAGTCCCTAGCAACTGTATCAGGTGTTCACAACCGCCTACAACTTCAGCTCCCGAAGATCCAAAGTCTCTGTGTTCTGAAGGCACAATACTCACATACCCACCTCCCTTACACACACACACACACACACACACACACACACACACACACACACACACACTTAAAAATAAAATAAATCTGAAAAGAATCACCAATAATTTATTCATGCTGGAACATGGAGGAGACTGTTCCCAAGGTAACATGAAAACTGGACTGTAGGATTTAAGCTGGATGGATGGGAAGGTCATTTGGGTGGAAGGGCATAAGCAATGGCGCACATGTGCGGTGCACACCTTGAGCATGAACTTGAACAGGAAACAACAGTCATGGGAAAGCCTTCTGCACTGTGGATCAGCACATCGGAGTCAACTTTGGAAAAACAACAGAACTAGGAATGTGGGTGTAGGGAGGTGAGGCTCAGGCAAGTGAGGGCAGCCAGGACCAACATGGCCCCACCCACTGTCCTCAGCAGACCATCAGGCCCCACCCACTGTCCTCAGCAGACCATCAGACCCCACCCACTGTCCTCAGCAGACAGACAACAGGAGCCAAAAGCTACTTCCCCACCTGCTGCATTTGCTGGCATCGTCACATGGCCTTCTTAAGGCATAGCCTGAGAAGCTATTTATTACTATCTCAAATATTTACTTTCCAGAAAGAACAGAAAGTTATGTGCTAAAGGGATAAATATAATGAAGAATGAGGGAAAAGCATTTTATGAAAATGGATACTAAACAATGTAACCCAAGGAGAATAAAACTGCCACCCATGGTTGACAAAGGGGCTAAGCTAGCAGCTCTTTGGGCCCTGCAGCCCATTATAGTCATGGAAGTACCTTCCTTACACAGTTGCTCTTATTTCCCAGTCACAGTTTTTGTATGAGGTCTCTGACTAGAGAATTGTGGGTAAGCGGAGCATCCCTACTGAAGAAGGGTTAGAAAGTGGAAAAATTCTTCTCAGGGTGCCATCTTGTTTTAGGGAGCTTGGGAAAGTCAAGTCTCTGACAGATTTCTAATAAGTATAGTCTTCACATCTGTAGAACACTGTGTCTGCAGTGATCAGGCTCACTGATCAATATTCTAGCAAAAGTACCATTGGAAGACACAGGCAGCTCAGATTTGGGCTGATACACAGAATAAGAACTGCTGGATTATGGGAGCAGGGCTTAGTCAATAAAGCACACAAATAACAATGTTTGTCAGCCACAGAGAGCTAGTAGACTGAGGAAGGATTAGAATGCTGTGGGCTTATCCCATCTACTACAGCAGATGAGCAGAGATCAATGGTGTGCCACAGAAGAGGGATGTTCCTGGTGGTCTGTCGGGTCTCCATGACTGCCTGTGGGCTCTTCGTGGGCATGTGTAGTTTCTGTATTCCCTACTGAGTGGAAAGGCCACGAAAGTGACATCTTTCCCCAGAGCTCCTGTTCCGTTGTCAGGTCTCAGTGACTGCATCTAAACAGCTGGGAAATGAGGTCTTGCTGTGTGTAAAAGGAGAGAAATGCAGAAGAAGGGTCCAGCACCTGCCCCAAAGGCTCTCAGGTCCATCAGTGTCGTGAACACGGAGTATGTGCAAAGCAGACTGTACACAAAAGGCTTCCAGGAGAGGAAGGGAAAAGACAAGGTTTTGCCAAAGTAGGCAAAATACGAGAGTCTTTTAAATCAAGACTTCTTTCCAAAAATAGGTAATAAAAATTACCTGTTAGTGTATAAAATTAATTTAAATCCATGTGGGTTTCATCTCTGGGCTTTTTATATCATTGGCTTCACGATGCTCCATGATCACAGCTCTCCTATTTCCAACCTGTTTCTGGCAGAGTCAGAAATACAAAGTGACAGCTTCAAAGAGTAATGCAATCATGGCCGTCAGAGAAAAAGTGGGTCTCCCAGGTCTGCTGAGGTCATGAGGTACAAGCCTTCATCCCTAGAACTGTTTGCATTTCTGTACAATAGACATCCACATATTTTAAGCAGTTTTGTAAAGAAACATGGAAAAAATGTTTCTTGATAAGACCGTCTGATCCTGGGTATTTTTGGTCAGGAATCTTTCTTATCCATCTATCCATCATCTATCTTATCTTATCTTATATGTCTTATCCTATCTATCTATCTATCTATCATCTATCTATCATCTATCTAATCTGTTATCTATCTAATCTATCATCTATCTATCTATCTATCTATCTATCTATCTATCTATCTATCTATCTATCATCTATCTATCTATCTATCTATCTATCTATCTATCTATCTATCTATCTATCTATCTAATCTGTTATCTATCTAATCTATCATCTATCTATCTATCTATCTATCTATCTATCTATCTATCTATCTATCTATCTATCTATCTAATCTATCATCTATCTATCTATCTATCTATCTATCTATCTATCTATCTATCTATCATCTATCTATCATCTATCTATCTATCATCTATCTAATCTGTTATCTATCTAATCTATCATCTATCTATCTATCTATCTATCTATCTATCTATCTATCTATCTATCTATCTATCATCTACCTACTTACCTATCTGACCTATCTTAGTTACTTTCCTATTGCTATGATGAGTCATCTGACCAAGGCAACTTATAAAAGAGTTTAGTTTGGGTTTACGGTTTCAGAGGGTGATTCTATGACTATCATGGCACAGAGCATGGCAGCAGGCAGACAAGAACAGCATGGAATCCAAGCTGAGAGGTCTCAATGTGAGATACAATCAGGAGATAAAGGGGCAGAGAGAGCTGAGTGGGAGTGGCCTGGGCTTTTGAAACCTTTGAGCCTGCCTTGAATGACACACCTACTTCATCAAGGCCACACCTTCTAATCCTTCCCAAACAGTTCCAGCAACTGGAGACCAAATATTCAAACATATAAAACTATGAGGAAGGGTCATGCTCATTAAATCATCTATCTATCTATCTATCTATCTATCTATCTATCTATCTATCTATCTATCATCTATCCATCCACCTATTCATCTCTGTCTCCTTTATACACCCCTTAGCAAATAAGCCCCAAAACATGGATTTCATGGTTTTATTTGTGTGTGTGGGGGGCATATATTCATGTGTGGGTTATGCATGTGAGTGTTTGTACTTGCAAATTTTTATACATGAAAGTATGAGTTTCTGCATAGGTCAACCTTGGGTGTCATTTCCCAGAAGGCGTCTACTTTGTTTTTTGAGACAGGGTCTCTCATTGATACTTGGGTCTCCCTGATTATGCTAGGCTGGCTGGGCAGTGAGCCCCAGAGATCCATACATGTCTGTGTGTCCAGTACAGGGGTTTTAAATGTGTTCTAGGGCTGGGACTCAGGTCCTCACACTTGTGTAACAGGTATGTTACGGGAGCCATCTTCCCAGCCTCTAGAATAATGGTTTTGAAGAAAGCAAAGCCACAATACAGTCATTGTAGACATTTTTACAGTTAGTCTCTTTCTAAGTCTAGACCTACATTATAACTGTGGGAATTCCAACTTTATTGAGAAAGTCGCAGGCAAGTACTTCTCTCCAGCTGCCAGGTCCCTGCAGCACTGACTCTCCCTTTTCTGGGTACTCTTTCTGTCAGCAGCAGAAATCAAAATCACTGGCCCCCTGGCTGGTCTGTGCTTGATGCCACTTCCTGGGTCCCCTAACTCAGCCTCCAATCAGCTCAGCTGTACCCCTCTACCATGGGCCTGGCCCCCTGATGACCCAGTTAAGCTCCACTTTCCTGTTCATCCTGCTTTTGGTGGATTATCTGTTTTACCTAAATGCTGCCTAATGTTTGTTTTCCTGCTGGAGCTGGACTCCCCGGGAGGAAGAGGATTCACTGTGAAGACTGAAGTATTCAGGAGGCCAGGTCAGTGTTCAGTATGGTGGAGCCTCTGTGGACACTTGCTGGTGAGTGGGTGAATGAACGAATGAATCTCTGAATGAACAACAGCATGCAATACACAATGTACATGCTCTCACACACAATAGTATGTACACACTCACACATACACACAATCATGTGCCTTAAGCTTCATCATATGTTATAGATAAATGTTTTATATAATTATGTGATTATGATCAGTAGTAAAATACTGCATATTGCATCTTATGGGCCTGAGAAGGAATCTTCTGGAGTCCTTCATGCCATGTGACTCTCAGATTCCCCCTCTTTCCGAGCTAGTAACAGAGTGTTAGCATCCTATCTACTAAATTTATTGCTGTATTTCTAACATGGGCTTTAATAAAAACTATTCAATAAAGCTATGGAATATTATATCAATTTATTTGCCTTAATTCTTCTAGGACTGCCACTGATTGGCAATTAAATTGAGTTGGTGATTTATTGAGTGCTGGTGTGTGCTTTCAATACAAAGTAATTAAAATGTACTTGGTGCAGTCTCTAAAAGTGAAAGTGCACCAAGGCTGCACATACATACATACATACATACATGCATGCACAGAGATAACCCTCAGTGAACATTCTTCCCAATACACACGTGCAGATATACATACACACAGACATGTGCACACTTACAAAGAAACAAGTTACATAACAGAGATCTGCCTAACAGCATAATAAATACAACCCTGCAGAGGCAGCTGCCCTATTTCCTTAGAAGGGCACTCAAGGGGGCCACAGAAAGGATGATAGCATCGAGGAAGATTCTGGAAGGACACAGCAAGTATAGAGGACATTTTCTGGCAATGTTCCGGCCGCAGAAGCCAGTGCCAGCATGGCCTTATGCTGAAAACACACGGAACAACTGTTTTCTGATCAGAGAAATGAAAAATATCACTGCCGACATGACTCTAGACTCATGGCCGGAGAGGTTAGGTTCCCACATGCAAAAAGCAAAAGAGAACATTGTCTCTGTAGAAAGCAAGAGAGATTATCTTTAATGTTTTTATATTTTTAATGCTTTTCTATTTTATATTGAGCAGAACAACAAAAACGGAGACCCCCCAGGGTAAGGGCTAATCACCCCCAGTCTATTAACAAGCTTCCACGGGTAGATGTGCGAAGAGGGTCAGGATATGGAAAACCCGCCACAGACACCCTCTCCAGGATTGTGGTGCACACAGAAGGAAAAGCAAAGCCAGCAGTCAGGAAAGTAAAAAAAAGTATATAAATTACAGAGGGGGAGAAAACTGGAGAACTAAAACGAAGAGAATCCTCGACCCGATCTAAGAGAACTCTCCAGAATGAGCTTCAAGCCGGCAGGTAAGGTGTCACAGCATCAGTCATACAGGGCGGCTTGGTAAGCATGGCAGCTGCCCAGACCCTAGCTCGCCTTCACTGGCGCGTGTGTTTCTTTTTGTACGATTTGTTCTGATAAGTTTTTGTCAACTCAGGAAGAACTACAGTCATCCTCAAAGAGGGCACCTCAGCTAAGAAATTACATCCTTCAGACTTCCAGTACGCAAGACTGTGAGTCATTTTCTGGATTGGTGATTGATGTGAGTGGGAGGAGCCACAACGGGGCTGGTGGTCCTGGATTGCATGAGAAATCAGGCGGAGCCACAGGGAGCCAACCAGTAAGCTGCACCCTGTTCCTTCACAGTCTGTTCTGCTTCTGTTTCTGTCTTCTGTTCCTGCGCTGCCGTCCCTCACTGATCAACTATGACGGGGATGCACAGGACAAATAAATCCTTTCCTCGCCAAGTTGTCTTTGGTGGTGGTTCATTTATCATGACAGAAAGCAAACTGAGACAATGCCTTTTGAAAGCAATATTGCCTAGGAAGTTTCCACGTTGGCCCATAGATGGACATGGGCCAACTATGAAGTAAGGGTCAGTTGTGGAGTAAAGAAGGGGCACTATGATTAGCCCTAATAAATGAAAAATTGGTACATGTCTATTACAATCAACAAGGCAACTACAAAAGCATTTACAAGGATATGTAGTTAAGATACCAGGATATATAAATATATATAATATATAAGTAAATTTATAATATGTAATATATATAATATGCTATATATAATAAATAATATATAACATTGCATTATATTATATGTGATATATAATTTATATATAATGTATATTATATATAAAAAGATTTACAGCCCTGAGAATATATATAATATATATTATATTATATTATATTTTATATTACATTTTCCTGTTTCCTGACAGGTCTATGTCTTTCTTTATCAAACAAAGTTTAGAAATTCTTTACATATTCTGGGTAATGCTACTTTTCAATTTCATGTATGGACAACATTTTGTTTATTCTATATTCCTAGTGAGTTGAACAGGAAAATATTATATATATATTATATGCATTAAAGAAAAATATATATGCATTAAAGGGCATTTCAAATAACCTAAAAGAAGCCACCATAGGGAACCAGTAAAATGAGGCAAAATAAAACACACAGATAGTGCAGACTAGGAAACACACAACAAAATGGAATCTCCTGAGGCCAGCCACATCAGAAGATTGTCCAGTTGTAGAAAAATAAATAAGACCTCTAACAACGTCATGGGCAATACATCTGTGTTAGACAGAGAAGCAGATATATTCTGAGCCATGGGAGGGATATTTTACAGGAGAGTGAGAGTTGCAACAGTATTTTCCCAGCCCTAAGAATCCTCTAGCACACCCTTAACTGTACTTTGAGGGTGTGACTTGTATAGACTAGGGACCTGTTGAAGTTGTTTATTCACAAGATGGAAAGCTCCACCTTCCAGGCAAGGATGGAAAGAGTGAGGGAGCAGCTGGCCAGCTCCAGAGGAGCGGACCTCACAAGAAGGAAGGACCCTGAGAGAAAAGCAAAGGGACATCATGCTGACCCCACATGGCCTAAACCAGATCTGACAGCAGGGGAGGCAGAACTGGGTAAACAGAGGCAGAGTAGACTTGCTGCGGCGATCAGAGCTGCGGATAGATGCTTTTTGTACAGTAGCAGACAGAAAAATGAGCAAGAAGACAGGGCTGAGTCTCATTGGTGGCTGGATCTAACTGCTATTTCCAGGAGATTCTACTGAGTCATGGTAGAGCACACTCCCTCTTCCAGAACACCGTAAGTTTCACCAATACAGGCCATACCCTGGGAGGGAGAACAACGCTCAAGCAACATCCTCAGACCCAAACAGACCAACCAGAAATCAGTTACAGATAACAGGAAATCTCAGAACAGCGGGAAAATGTTCATCAGCCAGAGAGAAAGTCCCAAGGGGAATTACAGAACATCTTTAGTTGAGCAAAGATGTAAGCAGAGCCTATGGAAAGCCACAAGATGAAGCAGGCAGCTCAGAGGGAAATTGACGACCCTGTTTTATTAGGAATATCAAAAGCCGGTTTTTGTTTTTAATGAGAACAGTAGCTAGCCAACTGATAATCAGCAGATAATCAGTGGACAGACACTAGGAAACCCATTGATGATCAACTGATTAGGAATACAGAGCAAATAAAATGTTGTCCATGCATGAAATCGAAAAGCAGGATTATCCAGAATACATACATACACGCATACATATATACATACATACATATATACGTACATACACACATACATACACAACATCCCACACACACACGGACACACATATACACACACATATCACACACACACACACACACACACACACGATTTTCTTCCAAATTCCAACTAGATGATGGGTCTTTTGGAGTCAGTCATCTCTCCCACAAAATACTGATTCCAGAGACAGAAGATTCCTATCGGTTCACACATGAAGCTGAAAAGCAGGATTATCCAGAATATGTAAAAAAAGTTTCTAAAATTTGTATGATGGAGAAAGACACAGATCTGTCAGGAAACAGGAAAAGATGATCTGGATGTGCAGTTGTGAGTGTCGACGGAAACCACAACTAGGAAATCACCAAACGAGGCGGCAACCCGACTCAAGACACACTTATCATCATCAGGAATAAAATCACTAAACATTTACCAATGGAGAACACTTTTAGAGGTGAACACGGTTGGGAACACCAGTGTGCAGAACCTAAGCCCTCCATTCCCTGGGATTCGCAGCAAGCTGTCTCCCCTTGTTAAGAATGAAAGGCATATTCCAGGCGTGCATCTCAGCATGGTCAGTAAAAGCAAAGACACGGGCTGTGGTTTTTGTAGTTTTCCATACCAAGTTGTCAAATCTTGGACATGATCTCAGGAATTCCGTGACTATATTTACTTAGATTTACTGGATTTGAGAAGAAGGTGAAGTTAAACAAACTGGTTCACACCTAACACGTGGTAGTTTCTGGCCACTGAATGCTACCATCTTCCTGCGTCTTTGGTGAACTGAGGGCCAGGGCACCACGTACCCAGACAATAGCAGCAGCTGTGCACATCTGGAGGACAGAGATAAGGTCCAGTGGGATTCTTTCACGGTGAGATCCCTGGTGGCCAGGCAGGGCAGAGCTGTGCCCCTGGGTTTTTCCTGTCCCCTTCAGTTTATGTCCTTTGAGGTTACTGGGGAGAGCTAAAAGCCATGTTGGGTTGATAACTGCACGGGCCTGATTGTGATTGTCTTCACGAGTTCCACGGGTCAGAGCGAACATCTCAACTGTACTGCTTCCTCACCGAACCCACAGCTGACACTCAGGCGTGTATAGCGAAAGACAGTAACAGAGCAAAATGAGACAATATGTCGCAGCCACATCAATCAATCCATCAGTCCATCTAACCAGACAAAAGCAGTTGCAGAGTATCTGGAAGGAGTGATGTATTTATTTACGCTGAAAGCATGCTCAGTGTCAGCTGCTATTTTATGGGGACCTATGATTTATGGATTTACTTGGCAAAGTGCAACTGCAGATGAGGCTCTGCTGACTTCAGAGTGATGAGTCACTTCTGGTCTGTCAGGAGGGATGGGATCAAGAACTCCACTATTGATCATTTCTCTAAAAACATAGCTCAAACGCTAATGCAGCAAGATTCATCAGAGCGGTGTGTTTTAACCATCCACGGTGCTTTAAACAAAACCAGCTCATAATACTCCATGATGAAAAAAATTCAAAACAATCATAATTATGGGGTCGGAGAGATGGCTTAGTGGTAAAGAGCACTGACTGTTCTTCCAGACGACCCAGGTTCAATTTGCAGCACCACATGGTAACTCACAACTCTCTGTCGCTGCAGTGCAGACATTCTCATACATGCAGGCAAAGCACCAATGCACATAAAACACTAGCAAAATAAAATTTGTTGTAAGAAATCATGGGACTGAGGATATAGTCAGTGGGTGAAGCACTTGCTGTATCTGAGTTCAGATCCCCACCAGCCCAGTAAGAACCAGGCATGGCTATGTATGTCTGTAACTTCGCAACTGACTGATAAAGACAAGTGGGTTCAGGGACATTCTGGCCATTCAGACTAGCCAAAACAGCTCTAGGTTCAGAGAGAGACCTTTACTAAAACAAACAAACAAAGAGACAGATAGACAAACAAACAGCAAAGAAATGTGCAGATCTATATGGGAAGACATCAAAATGATCTCTGGCCTCTTTATAGACACACCTAGATAGGTGCACCTGCATGTACACACATGCATACCCATACCCTGATATATACCATACACATACACATACACATACACACACACACACATAACACACACACATACACATAACACACACACACACACACACACACTGATTTTTTTTCAATTTCCAACTAGATGATGGGTCTTTTGGATTCAATCAACTCTCCCACAAAATACTAACTCCAGAGACAGAAGATTCGTATCAGTTCACACTAGGACTAACAAGCCTCTTATGAGCCTTCTAACACCCCAGGCATCATGCTGGATCACCAAGTCACACCTACCATCTTTAAGTAGTCTAAAAAAATATTATTCTATGCAGCAAGCATGCTAACAGTTCTACACGTCTTATTTAATAAACCTTTGTAAGTATGTTCACTAGGATTGACATACTACACGCACGTGCTCTCAGTGGCATCACTGTTCCTTATCCAAGTGTATGGCTACCCACTTATTCTCATCAAGGAAAGGATGGTCAGGGTGAGGCTGTATAGACATATGTATATAGATCATGTATAGACATGCATGGCTGTCTGGATTGATCGATGTGGCTATAGGTATATATAGGCCATGTATAGACAGGTCTGTTTTCCTTTTCACATGTGATTTCTCCTCCTTGAAATATTTTTACACCTGAAGTCACCTCCTTGGTAATCTTAAATATAAACTACTGTGCATATTATCATATTCAGGTCATGCAGGGAGAACAACACAGAAATACAAAACACAGGATGCACTTTTTGTTTTTTTCAAATGTCTCCTTATCTAAGCAGGGCATGGCCTGCCCCCTGAGGAAACCCCTGACATTTCACTTTTACCATCAAAGTAATTTACTGCCTTCATTTCTCACACACAATGTGTAAGCCATGAGTATGGAATACTGATTCCCTGAGAGCTGGGGTGTGGGAAGGCCTTTCCTAGTCCATGTATCCCTCTGTTTGAAGCTCAGATAAATAAATGCATTTATCTCACAGATGGACAGATAGATGATGATAAGAAGACTGACGGTAAATATACAGAAAGAAACATAGATGATAGACAGACAGAGGAAGAGATGACGAAGACAGACAGGAAGGCAGCTCTGTTGTAGGAATTATCTAGTTTCTAGTCTACGCCATGGGCTTTAGAGGCACCCTAATGCTTAAACCAAACATCTCTACGTATCTTTATTTCACCCGACAGTTTGTTTCAATTCCGTGCTAGAATAATTTCCAGCAGTCCATACCACAAATATAATGAATATAGAAAGCAAACGCTGAATTTATTTAGTGCCTGCTATTCTTAATTTTGTTGATGTATGACATTACAAAGAGGTTTCTTTGATGGTTCAGTAAAACAAACCACGTAACAATTTGCTCCTTGGGTTGGGTCGATTTTCTATTGATCCCAGTCTGGTATTCCACCAGCGGCTGTGTCAGGGGTGGACAAGGTATTTATGAAGGTTGTGGAAGCTGGCCTACAATGCATCTATCAAAAGCCATCAATGATCTCTTGTGATGGGCATTTGGATATGGCCGATGCTTCACAGTGACTTTGTACGTTCTTTGAAATACTAAAGGATGGGTTTTGTACAGTTTGGCCAGGTGTGTAAGAGTCCGCCATGAAAATAAATGACAAGGAAGCTTACAGTATGACTGCGGAGGGGGAGGTTGGGGGCAGGGGGGAGGGGCAGAAGGCTATGGAAGAGGTGTTGCTGCAAAGTGAGCACATGAATGCAAATAAGGCATGCTGGAAGGGAAAAAAGCAAGTCCTCTAGCAGTGTGCAGTGTGATCACTTTACCAGTGTGTAGGGGGCGTGGCCACAGCAGGGTGTGCAGGGGGAGTGGCCATGGCAGGATGTGCAGGGGGAGTGGTCACAGCAGGGTGTGCAGGGGGCGTGGCCACGGCAGGGTGCCCAGCAGAGTACTGGGGAAGTTGGTTCCCACAGCTCCCCATCTCTCCACACACCTCCATGCGGTGCTCTGTGTCTGTATCTGCTGGCTTCTTGTGATAGGATCTAGCCCTCTGGTTCAGCAGTGAGCAAGCCCGGCAGTGGGGAGGAGGATCCTCAGGGGCAGGAGGGGCAACAGGAGTGGGAGGAGGGAGGAGAGAGATGGAGGAAGGCAGGGAGGATCGGGAAGAGGAGGAGGGAGGAAGGGAGAGAGAAACATTCTGGGCTGGAGCTACCAGAACTGAGCACACTGCTAAGTCTTTCTCCACAGCTTTAACCTCTAAGAGACCAAATCATGCCAAGTAGCACAGACATTAAAGAAAATTATTCAAATCTCATAAAACGTACATAGATAAATGTCCTCTTGTTCCTGTAAATGCAGTCTAATTCTCAAATAAGCCTGCAATGCCTCTCTAACCTAAACAATTTCTTCAATCTTAGCATCTGCAAGATCGTCCAAGAACCAGTGTGCAAAATTCCAGTGTAATTTATTGCTGGTGTTATTCATGCAAATATTCTACTGCGGCTCATGACAGCACACACTGGCGCACCAACAAACACACCAACAGGCAGCGCCTTGACAGGACTGTAAATGCCTGCAGCTCCAGTTTCTGTGATTTTCAACTATTTTAATTGAGACTTAGCTTTCGTTGTTTACATGTAAAGGCACTGCATTTTGCAAGTTAATAAAAACGTGCAGTGGAAATATAATGTATTACTTATCCTGAGGGAAAGGACGAGTACTATTCGTGGAGGTTCTGATCTGGTCAGATACTGTTGTAAGTTTATAGTAAGAGCTGGTACAGGTCTGGAGAGATAGTTCAGTGGATGAAGCATTTCCCCGGCAAGCAAGCAAAAGCAAGAATCTGAGTTCAAATCCCCCCGAACCACAAGAAAGCACTGGGCACAGAGGCTCTTGTAATCAGAGCTCTGAGGAGGCAGAGGCAGCCTCACTGGCTGGCCAAGCTCCAAGGCACCCAAGGAATGATAGCTTTCAAGCTATTCTCTGACCTCCACATTCATGTGCACACACACACACACACACACACACACACACACACACGTGCACAAACACATACGAAGGCACACACACACACACTGAAAAGCGCTGAAGTACGGATCAGCTGTGGGACGCTTGCTATCCGCCAATGCACAGGATTCAACACTAGGCACCAAACAGAATAAAGACTTGGAGATTTTGTACGCCTGGTATAGAGAAGACACTTTTGAAAACAAACGGACTTTATGGCTAGTAACGATGAATTCAGTGTCAGTCAGATGCATTTGCAGGCATGAGGAATGAACTCTAGACTTCATCAGTGGATACAGCTATTTGGGAAAACAGAAGGTCAGGAAATCCGAAGAAAAGTTGGACAGGTGGACAGCAGACTTCTAACATCCCTCTGCTGCCTCCCAGAAGTCCTCGAAAGGGGACTGTGCTTTTCTTTTTTCTTTTCTTTTTTTATTGGTTATTTTATCTATTTACATTTCAAATGTTATCCCCCTTCCTGGCTTCCTCTCCACAAACCCCCATCCTTTCTCCCCTCCCCTCTGCTCCTATGAGGGAACTCCTCCACCCACCCACCCATAGATGACCTAGCTGACAGGAGTCTGGTATAGCTGTCCCCTAAGATACTCCAGAGCCTGACCAATACAGAGGTAGATGTTGGCAGCCAACCATGGGACTGAGTAGGGAACCCCAATGGAAGAGTTAGGGGAAGGAATGAAGAAGTTGAAGGGGTTTGCAACCCCATAGGAAGAACAACAATATCAACCAACCAGATACCCCCCCCCCAAAGCTCCCAGGGACTAAACCATCAACCAGAGAGTACCCAGGAAGGGGCTTCACTTTCATCCCTTGTGTTTTAGGTCTCTTGCCTTGTCTCTAAGGCAGAGCATAACTCAATGCCCCAACATGTGCTTGTCTTGCCGTGGAAGCAGAGAAAGGAGAGATCCAGTGTCTTCCTTTGATTCATCAAAATAGCTGAGGGATGGTATAGGGAGACCATCACTAAACAAACAAGACTACGCATGCCCACTATGGTCTTCCACATAAGTTCAAGCACATGGAGAATGAGACAAGGCCCTGCCTCCCTCTTAGCAGCTTACACTTAACTCCTTAGAAGAAGACTATGAGGTTTTAACTTGCCAATGAACTCATCGAACTTGCTATCTCACCCTTGCCAAATGACCAACTCTCTGTCTTCTTTATACCACATTTCATCTTTATTAAACGGGTGTCGTTGAAGCCCCTGGTGACACTAATTACAAAACGCACGGACTGGGATTCATTTGGTGGTTTCCTTTAATCCCACTGCTGTTCAGCACTGGTTTTTATGCAATTCCTGTGGAATTGTTCTGGCAGAAAATCTAAAAGGCGCCATGCCTGACTGTGTCTGTACTTCCTCTATAAATGTCAGAGAGGAGATAAATCCTGGGGACATGTGGCAGTTAAACCACAGTGCCCCATAACTCACAGATTCTCGGCAGTAAGGAGTCTGCTGCTACATTTGAGTGCCCCCAGTCAGCAGGACAGCGAAGGAGCATGGATTTCCATGTTTGGGGGAAGCGGGGTGAGGTGACTGGGAACTTCTTCGGGGGAAGGGTTCACATTTGAAAAAGCCTCTTTGAAAACAGGAGATGGGGACAATTCCCCAACCCTTTCCCAAGGCTCTCCGTCTTTTAGCTAGACCCATGAGCGGGCAGGAAGACCCAGAGACCACACTTCACGAACCGCTTCCAGCCTGCTCCTGGCTCCAGAAGCACAGAACAGTGACTGAGAAAGGGTAGGCAGGTTCTTGCTCTGACACAGGCAGCAGCCCCTGTTCAGGGCAGAGAGGTGTCCTGGGAATTCCCACACGCTGGGCATCTGCAACACTTGCAGAGCAAAGCAGCTGCATCTCTCAGGAACACAGGCAGGATTAAGACAATTTATTATCCCCACCAATCAGCATTTTCTTTCCACTGCGGCACCTATAGATCAGCACAAGTGATTTCCGCAGATTGCCTACTGCAGAGATTTATTTTTAAGATTAAAATTATTGATTTTTTTTCACACCACCTCATCAGCGTTACTTAGAAAGATCTCAGCTCATAATGTGGCTGTGCCTACGTAGCCTCAGATATGTCACTAAAAGCTAACCTTATGGGCCACAAGATGGCTTCACCCTGCATTCCTTTGCATTCTAAAACCACCAGGGTATTATTTTGTCCCAAATAATCTTTACTTTGGTGTAATATCTAAGGCTAAAAAAAATGGTGAGCATGACATACACACAAGGTTTTTAATTTAACCGTATTTTCACAGTAAATGGTATCTTGCATATACTTGTGTATGGGTTCATGTGCTTATGAGTATGTATATGTGTGTGCAAAGGTGTGCATAGGCACATATGTGTGTGCATGTGCATGTTTATGTATATGTATGTAGAGGTTAGAGGTCAACCTTCAGTGTTGTTCCTCTGGAGATGCTGAGTCCATTTTTTGAGACAGAGTCTCACATTGGCCTAGAACTCACTGAGAGGGTTAAGCTGTGTAGCTGGCGAGTGCCAGGGATATGCGTCTCTCTGTCTCTCCTTCAATGAAGTTCAAACATATGCCACAACATCCATCTTTTCCCCTGGGTCCTAGATCTCATGCTTGCACAATTAACAAGACGTTGGGAGCCCCAGATACAGTATCTTAAGTGAAGCTGATTATGCAGAACTTGGAGGTTCTGAGAATGAATGGCACGCTGCAAGACCTCAGGACATCCAGATGTTACTTCCAAGTCCCTGTCGCCCATATCCTTCTGCTTTCCCCCAAGTCAAATACAGAAAATGCCATCGCCACCAGCAGCTAGCGATTTTAAAGGACCACAGCAAAATGCCTTATAATACTCTACTAAAAAACACTGGCTTTTAGCTGTTCAGGGGCATTGTTCTTTTTCCAAAACAAGCAGAAAATTGCAACCAACTGAGATGGAGAAGAGAGAGAGATGTTCAGACAGAGCACCACAGACAGCAATGAGAACATCCTGAGTTCTCAGTCCAGGGAGGAGAGTCATCGGCATGACTCAGTGGCTGTCTGTCATGGTTGAACTACACTCATTGCTGTGTGGAGGAGGACAGGGTGTCCTTACCTGGGTGGTGTGGCTCTCCCGATGTCTCTGAAATGATGAAGTCCCCATGCCACTCAGACAGAGCCTTGAGCACCCATCATCCTCAGCTAAACCTGTAGAAAACAACGCACAGAGCTGTGATGAGTTTGCAGCTCTTTGACGAAAGGGAAAAAAATGTTCATACTTACACATCAATCAGACACTGTCATATTCCATGCGCTAAACTACTAGGCAATAGCAGATATTAAATTTTGCAGCTAGATGGGAATACCTCAAGCTACTGTGGTTTCAGTAAGCAAAAGAGAAGAGATATTGCCAGAGAGAAACAACTGCAAACAGGTCAGAACAGTGCAGAAGTGACTGAAGGAGAGGCATTTTCCTAGAGTCTAGAAACCATTTGAAGTACTTCTAGGAAGAAAGAAGCAGATGACTGGCTGAATGGTGAGGAATGTTAGCATTTCATCTGGGGGTGCAGCATGGACAAAAAGCGGGGGCTGAAGAAACGTGAGACAGAAGCACACCTGTGTGCCATGGAAACCAGGGCTGAGGCTGTGCAGCTAGGAAGGTTAAACTGACCAATTACAACCTACCAGTTCTTAGCCAAGGACCGAGTAAAAGTGACCTTCCAGGAAAAGCACACAGCCCTCCCACAAAGGGCACAACAGACATCCTGTGAGGTAGTGGACGGTTTTCTTCATTATTCTGCACAGCAGAGGCCTGTCTCGTATAATTCTCTGTTCTAAGCCTGTCCTGTGCATCATAAACAGTAGCATCCCTGGTCTTTACATACTGGATTCACCCTGACTCATGACAATCAAAATGATTTTAGACATTATTAAATGCACCTTGGGGACAGATCTGTTCCCCTACAATGATTGAGAGCCACCATGATGGAGGTGGCATGTACTGCCCCAAGTGACTTGATTAATAAATATGAATAGAGATAAAAGGAGAAATAACTGCCCAATGGAACGAATTCAACCCAGAGAACTTTAAATACTGAAGCAATTACTCATCTCCTCTGGAAACATAATTAACCAGCACAGTTTAATTGATTAAACATATACATGATTCCTAAATTAAAAATCATTAGGAAATCACTGTGCATTTTTCCAATTACAGGAGTGTGCCAGTTCCTCAGGGAGCTCTGTGTCCAATCAGCATAAGGCGGGGCAGTCTGCCTTCTTGGTAAAAGTAAACAGGCCTCCATGTGAAAGGGTCCTGTCAATGCTTTCTGTAGCAATTTCCTCCTGTATGAAACATTCCATCCTGGAGGGAAGCTCTTTAAGACTTAGAAAATTAAAAAAAAAAAAAAAAGACTAGTAAAGACCTAGGAAGCCAACAACTCACTAGTTCTAGGAAGTCTCTGAAACTGACCAGATTCACAAGGCCATTCATCTCCAAGGTTATATAAGTAAGGACTGCTGAGTGCTGAGGAGAGGAGACCCTCTAATCTGTTAAGCTTTGCAACTCATACAGAGCTCGCTAGGGTTCCAGCTTTTAAGGGGTGGGCTTTCAGAGGTTCATATGTCTATGAGTTATACCTGCTCCTATAAGTAACCCTAATAGACTCATTGGTTTTTAAAGCTGGATTTTGGTGGTATTACTTTAGTCTGTCATTGGTTTAGTTTTCTATCTGGGGTGAGTAGACATTTATTCCCATCTTCCCAGAAAGAGTGCTACAAACATATCAAGACAGGGCTGATTGTGGGTGAACAGTGCCCCACCACTGAGGTTGTCTGGTGGTGAAGAATGGGTCCTAATCATGAGCATTGATGATCACCATTAGAACAGGAAGAGGGTGTACTGGACACAGGTAGTGGTGGTTGTGCCATCAACCAATTGTGGGGCATAATCAAGGGCTTAGATAGGTGCACAGGACTCTATGGGTCTAAGTCAAGATGCCATCTGTAGAAAGACTCCTGGATAAAGGACGAGAGAGACCAGGGGTGGGGACAGGGAAACAAAGGGCCCAGTCTAAGGTAGGACAAACTGGACTCTGAATGACATCCTAGTTACTTCTGCTGCTGTGACAAGATAACCGGCAGAAGTAACTTAAGAGATAAAGAGCTTGTTTGGCTCTCATTTCTAGGGAGGTACAGTCCGTCATGGTGGAGAAGGTATGGAGGCAGGAGGAGGAAGCTCACTGGTTACCCTGAGTCCTCAGTCAGGAAGCAGTGTAAACAGGAAGGAAAGCTGGGCTGTGAGGCCCCAAAGCCTGCTGCTAGCAATCCACTTCCTCCAGAGAGAGGCTCCAACTCTTAACAGTAGCAAAGCTTCCCCAAACCACACCACCAGCTGGGACCAAGTGTTCGAACATGAGCCTAATCCTTGGATGTTTCAGATTCAAGCCACGGCCCTCAATGGCTCTCAGACAGGAGATGAGAGGCCGAGGGCGTGGGATCCATCTTTCAAAAATAACGATGTATAAATTAGAAGCTTGACTTTGGGAAGCAAAAGGGGAAATCGGCTTAGACCCTGTCATAGTTCCAGAACCAACGCAGCAGCGAAGCAGGCTTTCCAGCGAATCCGTGGGCAAAAGGAAGACATAGTTGTGAGCGTTCTCTGAACATGGTGCAGGGAAACACAGTGGAGAAGAAAGGGCCCCAGTGACGAACAGCTTAGCAGGCTAACACTTAATTAGAAAAAAGCAAAATGAACTCAGGGCTGGGGAGAGTACAGACAGGGCCTCCATGCAGGAAGAAGCAAGGAGTCCTACTTGGGAGATGGTTAAAGGACACTTGTAGGACGTTTGCTGACATCCCCCTGAGGACAGCCAACTCAGACGGGTGGCTGCCTTTGTGGAAAACGGGTCAGAGTGGTTTGTCCAAGTAAACGCAGACATGCACCCAGCAGAGGGTGTTGGTTGTGTGTATGAATATGGCTCAGGTGTGAGCATGTTCAGACTCACTATGAAGCAAACAGTAAGTAGCAATCTCATACTACTGTTGACATAGCCACCTGGGAAGTATGGAACATGAAATGCAGGTATGGCTGGGTGGGTTCTGAGGGAAGTAGCTGTTCACCATGAAGAAAACCTCCTGACAGGGAAGCCTGGGAAGGATCTCACAGTGACATAGACTGGGAAGTGCAGGCCCAGCTGAGAGCACAGATAAGACAGACCAGGATGTCCAGGGCTGCACAAGGAACAGCCCGTAAAATACCAAGTCCATCTCAGAGAACTGGAGAATGTACTGGAAGGTAAAGACCAGGCAGCTATGAGAGGGCTTTAAGGGCATTTTTTGGGGAAAGTGACAATATTTTGCAGACAATGGGTGGCACTGAAGACCTCTAAGAAGAGGTGAGAACATTTTATGAAAGTCCTGGGTGAAAGGGTGTTCCCATCTGCTGAGGACATGACGGACCTGGGATGTGGCAGGGTTCAACAGAGAGGGGCAGAGGATACAGACCAGGGTGGAGGTATTTGTAGAGGACAGAGGTGGATAAACAGAGGAGCTTGATAGCAGAGGGGGTCTCCTCTGAGTAAGGGTAGGTAAGAAGGAGTCCCGCAGGAGACACCTGGGACAGAGAAAATCTTTTAGATTGTGTCAAGCAGTGGGAGTATTTCATTTCTACTAGAAGCGCACAAGACAGGAGACAGTGGTGCTCGGTGGTAACTAGGAATCCTGACATGCAATGGAGGTTAGGCATTTGCCCATGCGTGCATGTGTGTGCGTGCGTTTATAGTGTGTGTGTGTGTGTGTGTGTGTATGTATCAACAAAATAGTATCTTATTGGTTATTTGAGATTTTATATAATATGTTTTGATCATATTCTCCCTTCTCCCAACTCTTCTCATATCCAGCCTCATCCTTACCTGGCCCATTTCATGGCTTCATGTGTGATGTGTGTTCATTCTTTCCCTCCCTCCATCATCTCTCTCTTCTCTCTCTCTCTCTCTCTCTCTCTCTCTCTCTCTCTCTCTCTCTCTCTCTCTCTCTCCCTCCCTCCCTCCCTCCCTGCCTCCCTCCCTCCCTGCCTCCCTCCCTCTGTCCCTCCCCCTCTCTCTGTCTGTCTGTCTCTCTCTCTCTCTCTCTGTCTCCCTCCTTCCCTCTCTCTCTATCTCTCTGTCTCTCCCCCCCCCGTCGGTCCATATTAAAAAGGAATCACACCATTAAATAAAACCAACAACCCTTTCCTGGCAGCTCTGACATGCCAATAGCTCCTCAGCTTGGAATGGAACTTTGCGCCCTCCTCCCCTTTGCTGGGGTTTTGTCTGGCTGTGCCTACTGTTCCAGTTGCTGTGTGCAATTGCCCTATGATGTCCAGAATACACTGTCTCCTTGAAGTCCCCTCTTGCCTCCGATATTAAGTCTTTATGTAGTAGTCTAGACAGGTCATAGGCCTTAGGGGAGAACCTACTGCCATTATTCAGTTAAGAAAACATTGAAACAACTCTTAAGGACACATTGCTATATCCATAGATCATTGTGTGTCTCTCATGAGAGAAGGCTCTTCTTAAAGTAGATGGTCTTTATCACAGAAACCCACAACTGGTCAAGGTGCAGAGACGAAGAGATTACAGAGTGTCCAGCTCTAAACTGGACATGCATACCACATCCCTTCCTCCCAAGGTTTAGGGATCATCATAGAAATAAAACCTTTTTTAAGGCAAATTATCTAAAATATGTTACCAGAGTCACCAACCGTGGCGGGGGAAAAATAGATTAAAAGTTCTAATTATGAACACTAAAGTGAATATATACTTAAAACATCATAAACTAAAGCAAAAAACGTAAGAACAACATAAAATACTGAAGTACATTAAATAAAAGTCTCAGTATCTTTAAACATACAGGCAGAAAAAGGACTTACAATCAAGATCTGGGGGCAGTAGGGGGAATGGACACAGAACAAACATAGCAAACTAAGAAGTGACATGCATGACCAGTAGGCAATGGACATGCTCATCTTCATCAATCATTCCAAGAAAATGCATGTGCGATATGGCAACTTCATTTGCTTCTCAATACAGAAAAAAGGTGGAGAAACCATTACAAGACCTTTGGATCTGTGTAAAGAGAATTTGACTCGAAACCTTACGCCCACCCTTGATCCAGTCTGGAGTTGCACACGCTTTGGCCTTGTTCAATCTGTTTCTACTCACTTTAGACCAGACAAGGTGTGCACTTGGGTGTGTGTAGGTTGCTCCAGGCTATTTATAGGATTGCAGCCTGCACAGTCCAGGAAATTCAATTCGCCATCATGCTCCTTGTCTAATTCACTTATAACCCCCATGGCTTCTCCATGCAAACTTAGAATAACTCCAAGATTTTGTGAATGGGTACTACAGACTGAGTGAATGGGTACTGTTGACTCAGTGAATGGGTACTGCTGACTGAGTGAATGGGTACTGTTGGCTGAGTGAATGGGTACTGCTGACTGAGTGAATGGGTACTGTTGATTGAGTAAATGAGTACTACAGACTGAGTGAATGGGTACTGCTGACTGAGTGAATGGGTACTGTTGACTGAGTGAATGAGTACTACAGACTGAGTGAATGGGTACTGTTGACTGAGTGAATGGGTACTGCTGGCTAAGTGAATGGGTACTGCTGACTGAGTGAATGGGTACTGTTGACTGAGTGAACAGGCACTGTACATCGAACGCTGTCTGTTAGGCTCTCCATAGAAGTTCTGACAGAGTCATTTGCGTCATTCCTTTTTCAGGTTGAGAAGTGAAAGGCTGAGGGCCATGCCCATGTTTGAGGTGCCATTATGTCAGATCTGGGTTTTGCATACTGGCAGTATGGTGCCGTAAGCCCCAGGAAGGATGGCAAAGCATAATCCCAACCGACCATTTCCCAACCTTCAGTTTCCAACACCAGTGAGAGCACTTCATTACACGAAGTCCAAATTAGAGATGATTCAGTATGACTTCAAAATGCCTCTGATCAGAAAGAGTTGCGGCAGGCAGGGTTGGGAAGATAAGGCAGGAGCTCTCCTCCCTAGCAAAGGCCCCTCTGCCTCTCAATGCACACAACTGCAGTGCTCTTCCATTTGTGAAGAGGAGGTTGGCTTGCTTGCTTCACTCCGGCTCTTGGGACTAGAATTGGACAACAGTGTGAGTGCCAAGGAATCTGGACAGTTTCAGACATAAAGTTGGAGAATGTGTATTGACACATATTTGATGGAAACCTACTCCAACATGCCTGATCTTGAGGAATGTGTGGTGGAAGCCATACTCTGCTACCTCCAGGTCTGTGTGACTTGGTCCTGACGTCCGCCAGCTCCAGACAAAGGGGAGAATGCTGAGATCAGCAGTCCTTCCCCTCATCCAGCCTCCCCTGGTGCAGATAACCCAGACTATACACAGAGAGTGAACATAATGCATACAAACAGAAGAGAGATAAATGTAAACTAGAATGTAACGACTCCATCTTTAATTGCCATTTTTCCTGATGTTCAGCAATAAAACGCATATCCATTGAGCAGCAAGAAAGAAAATCATACTGATCATAAAACGTCCTAGTTCGAACTTTTTATATCTCTGCTTTGTCACAATAATAAACATCTTTATATTGACAATATTTTTGTTTGATATAGCTGAAGCGTCCTAACACCAAAGGCGGTAATAATAAATAACCACAAGTTCAGAGAATAATTAAGTACCAAAAAAAAAAGTATCCAAGTCTGTGTTCACATCAGCAAAAGGATGGCAATTAAAGTAAGTGATCGCTATAATTAGCCACACATAACTGTATTTCAGCAAATGAGCAAACATAATTATTTCTGGGAAACGGAGGTAGCACGCAGATCCTGGCACTCCAAAGAAATCATTTCCTAGAAAATAGTGCTATTTCTGCCTCATCCAGAACTTTAAATTATTTTAAATATTTACTTGCCTCTGGTGCTTTCTTTAGAATGGACATTGACTGTACCCTGGGCATGGGCATGATAAATCCATACCAAAATTGATCCCCCAGGGCTGGAGAGATGGCCCAGTGGTTAAGAACACTTGCTGCTCTTCCAGAGGACCCAAGTTCAGTTCTCAGATTTCACACTGAGAGGCTCACAACTTGTGAGAAATTCAGCAGCTTCTACCAGTCAAGTAGTGTTGACTGAACACTAACTTTGGGGTAGTTCCTTCTACTAGGTTCCCTGTAAAAGTCCTGGCATAGTCTTGCATCACGCCTTTTAGTGGGAGAAAACTGGAAGGTAAAAGGTTAAGTATCTTTGTCCTATGTTTGGATATTATTACATTGGGTTTGGAGTTTGAACCTAGGCAGTATGACGCTATACTGAAGGGTATGGTGTTCCAGAGGATCTGATGTCATCTTCTGGCTTCCATGGGTACTTTCACACAGGTGGTACCCACCCCTAACCCCACACACAAGATAAAATAAAATGAAATGAAATAGAATAGAATAGAATAGAATCTTGTTCTCCTCTAGAGGTTCTGTGGTAATAAGCAAGTCACAGGCTGCATGTGTGGAAACTGCTCAGCTCTGTAACACTAAGGACTGGGTTTTTCTGGCTGTCTACCTAGCACTTAGTGGTTCATTTGCAGGTAGTAGTATTTCTTCAATGGGCACAGGCTATTGAGACTCCGACACACAGAGCCTGGGACTGCACATTTTAGTAGTTCTGGGGAGCTATCATTGACCAGGAAGTCATGGTGCTTGTAAAAATTCACCAGCTTCCACCAGTCAAACTGCCTTGAGAGATTTGAGTTAACTTTATTGAATCTACCTATGACCATTTTCCAAGTTGTAGCTTTTATGTTTTGAAGATGTTCTTAACAAAACAGATCAATTAAATACTTGGTTAAAGAGTTACCTTGCTTCCTCCTTCTCTAATGTATTTGTTGTTTGTTCTGCAGGACTGTAACTACTGTAAAGTCAAGAAAATGGGGGTCTCCCTGGAGACTCACCCTCACTCCCCGAGACAGGCTCTGTTTCTGGTGAGGGGACTCAGTCATCTCTCTTCTGGGGGGCTCCTCATTGGGATGTTTTAGAAGACCCTTAGCAGATCTGAAATAATCCCTGTTTGTTGTATTAACTCTCAAAACTGGGGGAAGGGAGAGTAACGTCTCACATAACAACAGATAATGAGACATTTGTTCACTAGTTGGAGAGTGCTAAATTTATTTTAAGCTTTATGGATTATGAATTAAGTGTAGGGCGCATCTGTTCTCAGTGCTTGTATTGACACTGCTCATGTCTGGGTTATATGGGAAGACTTTGCTGGGCTCTATAACAAACCTCCAAGTCAGATCCATGCTTGGATGCTTTCAATGGGAAGAGTTTGCTGGGTTCTACAACAAATCAAGTTAGATCTATGCCTAAATGTTTTCACAAGGGCTGGGAAACCAGCAAAAATTTCTATATTTAATCAGCACCTCTTTTTCTAGAACCACCTTTCCCACTATAGAGACTGCCTGCCCATCGCCCACCTAAGCAACTCTCCGGTCAAACTCAATATCCTGTATGGGCTTTGTTGTGATGTGGGTTCCATTTTCTGTTGGACGGTCAACTTCCCATTCTGCAGGAATTTCTGCTTTTATTCACTTCCTCTAAGGCGCATGTCGCTCCTCTCCGACCTTTTCAGCTTTTATGAGCAAACTGCGATTGCCAGTTCTGTCTCTGATTTTCCATCTGAGTTTTGTGCTCATAGGTCTTAGAAGTCTTCACTGTGTGCTGTGTCTTGTATCTAAAAAATGGTTTGTGGTAATATTAAGAGGCCTAGTCTTTTATTGTCCCTGAGAACTGATTTGTGTTTTCCCCAGGAGTGTAAGGATGTTATAGCCTCAGTCCAACTTTGGGGAGGAGGCTTAGCTAATCCATGATCCTGGTTCTGGTACAACTGACTCTGTGATGGGCACATCACAGTTCCACCCCCTCGGAGGCCTTAGTGACTGCTGGCCTTAGTATGCTATCAGAGAAGTAGGCTTTTCCAGTGTCCCCAGTGTCTTGGGAGGAGAAGCTAAGACTCAGGCTGCCTTGCTCGGCTAGCTTGGCTGTCGGTTGCTCGGCTAGCTTGGCTGTCGGTTGCTCGGCTAGCTTGGCTGTCAGTTGCTCTTGAATGTCAACATGAATGGATGTAGCATCACTTAGGATGGTGATTCTAGAAAGGTTTAACGGAGGAAGGATGACATACCCTGAATGTGGGTAGCACCCTGTTCTGGGATCTTGAACTAAATAAGAAGGGAAAATAAACCGGCCAAGCGCCAGCAAGCATCTCTCCCTCTCATTCTGGCTGCTGCACAGTGGAACCAGCCACCTCACCTCCCACTACCAATGGCTTCCCTGGCATGGTGAGCTATATTCTCTCCAACCATGAGCCGCCATCTTCTTAATCAGGCTTTCATCAGAGCAAAGGAAACAATAAAGAGAACTGTGACCTCTGGACCCCAGCTCAGCGTCTGACTGTTAGGTCCCTGGCCACCTTTATCAGAGTAAGCAGAGATGACTCGTGAGGCTCTTCTGGGTACTCTCAGGAATGAAGAGCTGGATTTTCCCATCAGGCACTACTAAATCCGTATCAGGGAAAACATCTGTTTGCACGGACTTGGATGTGGCAGTCCAGCTGGTTCCTAAGTGATGGAATCACCTGATAACCTAAAGCCAGTCTGTCCTCTGAAGCCCCTCAGTATGACTTCCTCTCACATTCTTAGCTGTGTGAAAACATTTAATTTAACAGTGTTGGTTGTACATTCATATTCTCCCCAGAACAAGAAGCACCTTCTACTGGTTCCTGCAGAGCGGTTTCCCATCAAACCTCTGAAAGGTCATTGCAGTGAATGAGTTACTCTCTCTTCTGCCCGAGCAGTAAGATGCTCACATTGATTTCCATGGCAGAGCTCTACAGTTTATGTTCTATCTCCAGGTATTAAGCTTACTTCATTTTTAACTGTTAAATCTACTCCTCCTCCAAAGCACATGTGGCTTAAAACTTTGGCCCACTGCTCTTGCATTTAGAGGAGGCTCACCGTTTGTGACAGGATTTCCATTTTCAGCTGTGACCACACTAGACAGGGAGCCGGAGAGTTGAGTCCCATGGTTATTTGCATTTCTGTCTTGAGTCTCTGACGCCATTTCTGATGAACTGGGTTCATCCCGGCTACTCAGGTTCATGTTAGTTTCATAACCTAAAATAAATATTAGAAAAGTTTACTCGTATCTAATAGAATGTACTTCAAAGCTGAGTAAAACACTGGAAGAGACTAATTAATCAAATATTAATTATGCTTAAAACAAATGTTCCAAAATCTTTAGTGAAATCTGTAGTCTAGATAGCAGTCAATAGAAGTTGTCACGGTACCCTTAAATATAAGCCTGGGGAAGTAACTTGTAATTTGCAATTTCCAAACAACCTAGTCCAAGTTTCTGGTTTGTATCCAAGAGTTTGTTATAACATCTCCCATGATGAGCAGGTAGTGAATTTTTTGTGCCCAAACTATTTACATATGGTACAACAAGCTTATAGTTCTGAAAACAAAATGCAAGTTGAACAAGACTGCAAAACTTGTATTGTTTGTTACAATTATGGAGAGTAAACTTCAAATACACTAAAATACATTTTCTACACTATAAAGAAAATACTTAGGGGCATGTCATGTGTCTCTCACCGAGGGACCTGAGATGAGAACAGAAGCCATTGTCCAGTTCTTAGGGGCAAAGGGGAGCTTTGAAAGCTGTGTGGTGACTATATCAGGCTCTTGTCAGCAAGCACTTGATGGCATCCACAATAGGGTCTGGGTTTGTATATGGGATGGATCTCTAGGTGGGGCAGTCTCTGGATGGTCTTCTGCCAGTGCATGACGAATATAGAGGGGGACACTCTCAGCCAACCATTGAACTGAGCACATGGTCCCCAGTGGAGGAGCTAGAGAAAGGACCCAAGGAGCTGAAGGGGTTTGCAGCACCACAGGAGGAACAACAGTATGAGCCACCCAGTACTCCCAGAGCTCCCAGGGACTAAGCCACCAACTAAAGAGTACACATGGAAGGACCCATGGCTCCAGATGCATATGTAGCAGAGGAAGGCCTTGTTGGACATCAAAGGGAGGAGAGGCCCTTGGTCCTGAGAAGGCTCAATGCCCCAGTGTAGGGGAATGCCAGGACAGGGAAGTGGGAGTGGGTGGATTGGTGAGTAAGGGGAGAGGGGATGGGTTAAGGGATTTTCAGGAGTAGGGAACCAGGAAAGGGGGCAACACTTGAAATGTAAGTAAAGAATATATCTAATAAAGAAAATAAAGCTGTGCAGTGTCAATAAAGCAAGGTTTGCAAGAGCATAGGGTGATGTGTCTCTACACAGACTCCCTGTGACTGCTACATGGTGCTTGGGGAGACCTGGAAGGCTCGGAAGTCAGGTACTGTCCCTCATTCCCACACAGTGCCAGTGTGGCTCCATATTGTGCTTCTCCATATCATCTGACACCTGACTCAGCTTCCCTCTGAAGCATGCAGGTGCACCCAGGACGAATTCCTGCTTTCCTAGGATCCTCAGTGCTCCCATAACCCTCAGGAAATGCCTGAATCTAACTGTGCTGTGTTTTTCTCTCTTGTCAGTGCTTAGCAGATCCTAACTGTCCTCCAAGTGGAGCCTTTCAATAATGTGTTTGATGCTAACACATTATTTAAAAGAAATGATAAATATAATTTGCAATATTATACTTTGCTTATAGTAAAGCTGGATACTGTCACTTTGACCCCACTAACTCAGACCCCAAGAAACAAAGGTGCTAGGCTTGCTTTATGGGAAGTGAGTTTGGAGTCCTGGGGATACAGAAACGCATAACAGACCTTGAGTACATAGAGTGGGTAGCCATTTTTACTACCCCAGGCATAGTATCTGTTCTTTTCCAGAACTTTTAGAATGGATGGCATTGGGAGAAGAAAGGAGGAGGTTAGGGAGGGAAAGGGGAAAAGAAGTAGAAGGAAGAAAAAGGAGTAAGAAGGAGGAAAAGAAGGAAGGAAGAAAGGAAAGAAGGAAGAAAGAAGGAAGAGAGGGGGAAGAAGGAAGGAGAAAAAAGGGAGGAGGGAGGAAAGAAAGAAGGAAAGAGGAGAGAAGGAAGATAGAAAAGGGGAAAAAAGGAAGGTAAGAAGGAAGAAAGAAGGAAAGTAGGAAGGAGGAAAGAAGGAAAAATGGAAGAAGGAAGGAAGGAAGAAAGAAGGAAGTTAGGAGGAGAGAAGGAAGGTAGGAAGAAGGAAAGAAGGAAGGTAGGAAGGAGGAAAGAAGGAAGATAGGAAGGAAGAAAGAAGGAAAGTAGGAAGGAAGGAAGAAGGAAGGTAGGAAGGAGGAAAAAAGGAAGAAAGGAGTAAAGAAGGAAGGATGGAAGAAAGAAGGAAGGAAGAAAGAAGGAAGGTAGGAGGAGAGAAGGAAGGTAGGAAGGAGGAAAGAAGGGAGGATGGAAGGAGGAAAGAAGGAAGGTAGGAAGGAAGAAAGAAGGAAAGTAGGAAGGAAGGAAGAAAAAAGGAAGGTAGGAAGGAGGAAAGAAGGAAGAAAGGAGTAAAGAAGGAAGGAGGAAGGAAAAAGGAGAAGAAGGAAGGAAGGAGGAAGGAAGGAAGAACAAAGGGAGGGAGGGAAGGAAGAAATGAAGGAAGCAAGCAAAGGAAGAACAAAGGAAGGAAGACAGGATAAAAGGAAGAAGGAAGGAAGAAGGGAGGGAGGGAAGAAACAAAGGAAGCAAGCAAGGGAAGAACAAAAGAAGGAGGAAGATAGGAAAGAAGGAAAGAAGAAGGAAGGAAGAAAGGAGGGAGGGAGGGAAAGAAGGAAGGGCGGACCAGCATACTTAGTCTCTGAAGCTGTTCTTAACTTGTGTCTTCCTATCTCCCTGCTTAGTGTGCTCACTTCTTGTTCCTGGGCCCAGAGCTCCTGTGTCAGTGTGGGCAGAGACTTTTCTATGGTGGATGCTCTAACTAGACCCACACTTCAGTACTGGCCACATGAGAACCCAGGCCTGTAACATGTTTGCATCCATTTGTGTGTAGCTCACTACTGCCTAGCCACGACATGGGACAGGTTACCCAGGATTTCCCCACATAGTCTGTTATGCTCAGAAAGAAAGATGTGTGAAGATTTAGAGGTAGAAATTACTGACTGGACAGAATAAAGGCAAAATGACTTCATATTCCAAACCTCGACAGGTCAAGGCCATCTGGAGCAAAAGAACACAGTTGGAGGCATTATGTATATTATAAACTAACTTCAAAACACATTGCAAAGCCCCGGTAACAAAGAGGTGTGGACAAACGCAGAAACAGATGCAGAGACCAAAGAGACAGCTCAAGACTCCAGAAATAAAGCGCACACCCACAGCCAGCTGAATGCCTGCATAGTTGCCAAGAATCCCACTAGGAACGGGATGGCTGTTTTAAAGATGGTGCTGGACAAGTTGGGGGCCACAGATGCCTGCTTCTCACCAGTTAGAAACCAACTCACAATGATTTATTAAATTCTTCCCCATGCATGAGATATGAAACTATGAAATTACTAGAGGAAAAAGAGGAATGCTTTAGGACGTTATCATGGATGGGAGAGGGTACGGCGAGACCACCAGAACACAAGAAACACAGCCAAACAGTCAAATAGGATTATAGCAAACTGATAAGCCTGCACGAAGCAAAGGAGACAGTGAAGCAACTAGCAATAGACTGGGAGAAAAATCATTTGCAAGCCACACATCTGAGGAAGAGTTAAAACGCAGAATATTCAAGGAACTCCAAAAAAACAAAAAAACACACAAAAAATACACACACACACACACACACACATACAAAAACAACTGCAAAAATAACTGGACTCAAAAACAGACAGTAGACCTGTACACCTGTCAAGAGAGACACAGAACAAGAACATACATGAACAAGAACATACATGAACAAGAACATACATGAAAACATGCTGAGCATCACCAGTCCCCACAGAAACACAAATCAAACCAGTGCCAACTTCACTGAGAAAAATGAATAATATAGGAAGACACACACAGAAACCTTACTTACTGGAATGTAAATTGGTATATCTATTACACAAAGTATAGAAATTATTCATAGAGTCAGAACTCATGTGATCCAACAACCTGCCCATGGGTAAGTACCCAAATATATAAATCAGCATTTCAGAGAGACACCTGATTGTCCATGTTCTCTGGGGCATTATTAGTAATAGCCACTCTATAGAATCAACCTAAGTATCTGCCAACAGGTGGATGGTCAAAGAAAATGAAGTATATATACATGAGGAATGCTATCAGGCAATACAAAACATAAGCTTTGGTCACTGTGGCAATGTGGGTAGAATCAATTGTTAATGTACTAAGCCAGGGGAAGATTTCAGTCATTTGCAGAATCTAAAGACATCAGTCCTATAGGTGTTGAGAAGAGAGTGATGGTTACCTAAGACAGAAGAGTGTATGAGTTAAGAGAGAAAGGAGAGGTTGGCCCGTGGGATAATAGTTTCAGTTAGGAAAGCGAAGTTCTGATGTGTGGTCACTTAGCAGGGCAACTAGAGATAATGATAACTTACTGTGAATTTCAAGAAGGTACAAGAAAGAATTTCTAGTCATAAATAAATATAATATGTTTGAATAGATGTGTTTAATTGGACTTAAAAAAATCATAGAACGTATATCCTATTGAAGTATCACTTGGAACCCTGTAAGTACGTGTATGCGCTTAACTTTATCAGATAAGACAAACAATTAAAAATGATCACAGTTTCAAACACCGAACAGAGGGACTTTTGCTCAAATGCCCCAATGAGCCATAAGGAGGTCATAAGGGGGTCAACTCTGTGGTGTACAGACACAAACACAAACACCACAGTGGTCTTTGTGGAGTCAGCATCCACAAGGGCATTGACGCAAGTAGGAAGCTAGGCTGATTATCTTTTTGCTTTTTTTATTGATATCTTCTTTAGTTACATTTCAAATGTTATCCCCTTTCCCAGTTTTCCCCCCTCCCAGATAGCCCCTATTCCATCCTCCTTCCCCCTATTTCTATGAGGGTGTTCCTCCACCCATCCCACTCCCACCTCTCTGTCCTCAATACCCCTACATTGGGGCATCTATTGAGCCTTCATAGGACCAAGGACTTCTCCTCCCACTGATGCCTGACAAGGCACTCCTCTGTTACATACACAGCTAAAGCCATGTGTACCCCTTGGTTGATGGCTTAGTCCCTGGGAGCTCTGGGGGTTCTGCTTGGTTGATATTGTTGTTCTCCCTATGAGGTTGCAAAGCCCTTCAGCTCCTTTAGTTCTTTCTCTAACTCCTCCATTGGGGACCCAGCACTCAGTCCAATGGTTGGCTGTAAGCATCCACCCCTGTATTTGTAAGGCTCTGGCAGGGCCTCTCAGGAGACAGCCATATCAGGTTCCTTTCAGCAAGCATTTCTTGGCATTCATGATAGTGTTGGGATTTGGTGACTGTATATAGGGTGAATCCCCAGGTGGGAGAGTCTCTGAATGGCCTTTCCTTAAGTCTCTGCTCTACACTTTATCTACATATTTACTGCTGTGAATATTTTGTTCCTCTTCCCAGAAGAACTGAATCACCCACACGTTGGTCTTCCTTCTTCTGGAGCTTCATGTGGTCTGTGAATTGTATCTTGGGTGTTCAGAACTTTGGGGCTAATATTTACTTATCAGTGAGTGCATACCATGTGTGTTCCTTCAGCTATTAAGAACAATGAATTCATGACATTCTTAAGCAAATGGATGGAACTAGAGAGTGTCATCCTAAGAGAGGTAACTCGGGCTGATTTCTTGTCTAGGCTCCTTAGAGTGGCCAATACTAGAGCTAAAGAAATGGCTGCTCAGTTTGGTCAAGTTTTACATCTACTGTAGCCGATAAAGCAGGTCAGCTTCAGAGCTGTCTGAAGACACGGGCATGTATCCATGCGCCTACATGTCTGTGGGTACGTCATGCTATTGTTTTCATTCTTTTGTCCAGTTGCCGTCTGCATGCCTACTATGTACCCGACACTCTAGGTGCCAGAGATTGGAAATGAGACCACATAGTCTTGTAGGTTGACGCTCACCTCCTGGAAAAGGGTCTGGATGACTAAAGCAAACATACCCACACACCGACCAAGCACTTGCAGGAATGCAGCCCTGACTGAGTGAAAAACCTGAGGGGCAGAACAGGGTCAAGTTGTATCTTCACAGGAGGTATTTCAGCTAAGAGACAAAAAGCAGAGGGAAGATGCAGGTACAGAGATAAACTCTACAACTCATAAAGATCTTGCAGTGAAAACGGACTAGCCTTTCCCAGGAACCATACAGCACTTGTCCAGATGAGCCCTGAAGCAAAGGCATAATAAGTAGGGACATTGGTGGGGAAAGAGGCCTGCCACTCAGGCCCCAGAGGCAGCCCAGGAAGGAATGGAGGCCTTACAATCAGGTGCAGGAAAGGTTAAGTGAACACAGGCCAACAGAAGAATCTGACTCCATTTGATGGTCAAAGAGACAATCTTTCAAGACAAGTAGAGCCTTTACACTCAGCTATTGACACGCTAGCCTTCCTGGTAACCTATTTCCTGTCATATAGACACATTGACACCACAGTCTAAACCTTCATTTTTGTTATTAAGGTTTTAAAGTATGTTTCTGCTTCCACTCCAAAGGTTCAGCCGAAGTCATGCGCTCAAACACTTGTCACACGGGTTAGATTGCAACCCTTGAATTGCCTGTTGGTTTTGTTTTATCATAAAAAACACAGGTCTATTTTAGGATAGCTGTGGACAGAAAGGGGGGGGGGTCCTGGTGCTCCTTAGTGGAAGACATTCTGCAAAGATCCAAGAGACCGAGAATCGTGTTCGCTCTTGTTGTCAAGGCAAGGTAGTACATTAATCCTCCTACAAGTATGTTCCACTAGTGAGCACCCATGCAGGCCCAGCTCCGAGGGCTCCACTGTGCACCCAGTCCTGCGCCCTCTTTTCCTGTTTATAGCCTTCCCTCATAAGCTCATTTGCAGGTGGAAAGGCTGAGGTGGCTTCTGTCTTTGACCTTATTTCTGATGTTCCTTGGTGATGAACCAGGCACCTAGCCTGCAATATGACACTGTAGTAGAAGAAATTCCTGACCAAAGACCTGCTACCCTCATCAGGGTGATTGTGTTTTCATCCATACTATAACCATGGACTTGTGGCTTATGAGTAACATGCCAGTGTCTGCTCAAAAACACCCTTACTCACTTACGCCCAAAGAAGTGAAGGCGTCTACGCCCTAACTTGTTGACATTTAGATCTGAGCAATCTATGTATTTCTCTTCACTGCGTAAGCAGTGGGTTGGTATAGAACCAGACTCTGCATTCCTTGCTAAAGGCATTGCCCTTGTCTTGTACTTAGTCACTGACAGAATCGCAGCAGAAACAAGTCGCCAGTTCTGTGGCACTAGGTCTGTAGCGTTCTCCAAGTGTGCACAAAGAGGCACACTGTGGAGAAGCTGAGGTCTTGCCTGGGGCTGAGTCCTCAAGCCTGTTCATGCCTCAGTGTAGGAAGGGTGAGAAAAGTACCAAAGGGGAAGGTTGAAGAGTCTTGATGACTAAGCAGGAGAGGCGAGCAAGGAAAGTGCTGTGTCAGAGTTAAAGTTTCCCTGAGACATGTCTGGGGCCGTGCCTTGTGTGATGCATGTGTGTGATTCATCCAGTCTTTCTGTCGGGTGCTGGTAACACTTGATGATTTGAATTACCTGCGGTGTTTGAATGCTCACTGTGGAGGGTACAGGTTCAGAAGGAATGAATCACACCAGGATGTGACTCAAAACTAAGGGCTTGGCTTTAATGCTTGACTCTGTATACATTGACTTTTAACCTAGTGCAGGGAGTTCTAGCAAATTCTGTTGTCTTCTCCTTGCTCTTAAATCATAAAAATAGGATTCTGGGAGAGCACCTTTCTTGGGATGCTGTGGCTGTATATTAAAAGTGATTCCCTCTATCTAGGGGGACACTCAGAAGTGTCTGAATTCTTCTTAGTTGGAGATCACAGCTTGGGGGGTCGGGAGCTGTGGTCGGGGACCTCCATCCGGTAGGTGGAGGTCAGAGATGCAACAAAACTTCTTAAGGTACCCAGAAAGGTTGGCTGCAGACCATAGGCTACCTGGCCTGGAACCGAGTGTCCCGGTCCAAAGTCCTGCTCTGAAATGAGGTCATTTCAGAGGTTTTTCCAGCTGTGTACTTTCTAGGTTCATTTGGATTAAGATGCAAATGTCTCCCAGTGGATCCTCCAAGACTCGGTTAGCCCCAGATTTTGTCCTTGTAAGCTTTAACGTCCATGCACTCTTATCACCAGAGATCAGAGGCTCCAGGGAAGAGTAAAGCTCTGGCCTCGTTTGTGACTCTATGCCCACCAGGAAGACCTTTCAGGTGACCTCCTCAGGCCAGGTAGCTTCTTCTTAGTCCCTCTCCGGGCCTGGCACATCCCTTCTCTCCAGCTTGCTTGTGTTCTGCCTCCCTCCTCTGGTGCGGTGGTAACTTTAATCCAAATACATCTTCCGATATGTTTAAGTACCTGTTAGGGTTCTGTCTAAGCTCCACCCCACAGTTACCTGGCAACAGCCAGGTAGGCCTGGCTCACGCCCTCCTCTCTCTCTTATCTCTCTCATACCTCTCACTCTCAGCTTCTCTTTTCCCCCTCGTGGGCTCTCCTCCCCTCCCCCCTCTCTCCACATGGTCATGGTCTCTGCTTCTCTACTCTCTCCCTCTCTCTGTCTTTCTCTCCCTCTACTACCCTCTTAACTCCCTTCCCCATGCCCTGAATAAATTCTACTCTATACTATGCCTGTGTGTCTGGTCCCTCAGGGGAAGGGATACCTGTGCATGTGCCTGCTGAGGCACCCCCTTCCCCCACATTACTGTAGAACATATTCTCTAACCTCTTTCTCTTTTTATGATCACAACAGTACCTACATGCCTAGCATGTAGAGGGAACTCAGTAAGTCACGGAAGAACAAAAGAGAATAGAAAGAACGAAAGAGAAATATAGGAAGTGTTGTGCGTGCTATAATCCCAGCATTCAGGAGGCTGAGGCAGGAGCCTCACGGAGTGTTTGAGACCAGCCTTGGCTGCAGAGTGGAATATTATGCTTGCTAGGGTTACATAGCAAGATGCTGAAATGTCAAGAAAGACATAAAGAAAAGAAGGAAGAAAACAGAAAGAAAAGGAGACTAATGAACACATTGAAAACAGGCTGTAAAGCTTCTCTTTCTAAGCTCCACCATACCTCCCACAGTGAAAAGCCAGCTGTGTTTTCAATAAGAATTCCTAGCAAGCCCTAGTGGCTGCATCATGCACAGGCGATGTCTGGAAGCTGGCAGGTAGGAAAGGACTGAGTATCGGTGGCCATGGCACGCCTTTGTCTTCAACATCTGCTTATTTCAAATTACAAGATAAGGACAATATTCCACTGCACATTGGAGGATTCCTCTTATTCAGAATACCACAGCTGCTTGCTTTCTACTGAAGCCCAGCACACTGTAGGAGGAGACGCTGATGTATGTTTGTAGTCAACGCCTGGCCTGGTCCTGTAGTTTCTGTCACTGTCTCACCAATAGTCAATATGCACGACCTATAAATATTGAATATATTTTTAAATATTACTTTATGTTACTTTATAATCTCTTACTTCAGGGCACTGAAGTCAGTTTGATGAGGACTGGCATTCTTTACCTGACTCTGGAATTTTGGTGGCTGGGAGAGCCAGCTTGTATCTCTGAGCTACAGTACCAGCTCCTAAACACCTTACAAAGGTGTCATCTCTCAGGCTTCCAGAAGGAGCAGGTGACTCTTCCAGATCAATGGCTTTCAGGATATCCTTGAGGCTTCTATCAGCAAGGAGTCCGAGGCTTGCACAAGAGCTCCCCAAGACCATCCACAGAAGAACCTGGAGGATGGGAAAGTGCAGGGGATAGCATCCCAACATCTCTGCAGGGGATGCAGAAAGAATGGGAGGGGCCCGAGGGACAGAACTGGTTGTATCAAGAGAAAGAAGCCAGTTCAGCTGCAGCATTGGGGGTGGGTGGGGTCTGCTGTGTTTGGTTCATCTCCAGCCTGGCTTCCTCCAAATGCCCTGAGTTGAAGAGAGGAACTTGATAAATATTCACCTGGCAAAGGCTCGTGAGCTTGGAGGTGAGGCTATAAATAGAAAAACGGTAAGGGTTTAGACTGGTGCCCTGCAGAAGGGCTGGGCAGTAGGGGGAGGGGCAGGCCAATGAGCACCCTTAGTAAGGAGGAGTCCACAGAGGGCAATGCTGGGAGACTCTGGATCTGCATGGGGACCTTGGAGGGACTAGCATACACCCGAGGAATGAAATGAGCAGCTGTCCTTGGAACAGAAGTGGTTATTATCAAGCCCTAGGCAAGGAGAATTTCTCCCAGGAAGGGTGATTCTTAGGAGCCAGTGTGGAAGGAGAAGGCAGTGAGGGACAAGTACGGTGAACTTACAGAGAGGAAGGAGCAGGCTGGGGCCAGGGAAGGACTCGAATTGGCAAGGAGTGGGGCAGGACTAGACAAGAGTCTCAGTTCAGTCAAGGATAATGGGCACCCGCAATGGAGTGTTTCTTTAAGGGAACTGATTTGAAAATATGTATTATATACCCTCTGCTAGTTACCTTCTTTACCTGAGATCACCTTGGCTTATGTTTTGGAATCTCATGAACTGGGATCAGGGTTTCAGTAACATTGGAGGGAACCAAACTGGAACAATCCACAGGACTTAATGCTGAGAGTACTGTGCAAGGTAGAAAATCCGTGAGGACGGCGCTCAGACTCCCACTGGCTACGACCCCTGGGCGACACAACAGGAAAATCCCTCTTGGGAAAGGCCACTAGGCCACTCTGGAAAGGCACAGCACTTGCCCTTTGCCGCTTGGCATTGAGGAAAATTTAAAATACAGAGGGAGGGATTGGCACCCTTACCCTCCAGCCCCCACCCCGGCTCCTGCTTTTAGGATCCAGGAATTACGGCTCAGCACTGGTAAAAAATGCACACACATGGTATATGCTAAGACCCGGATAGATCTTCTTTGACCTGAAATTGTCAGTGAGTTTATATCAGGCTAAGTTTAGCCTGTGTTGCATGGGGCAATCTCCTTTTGACCTCTGATATGGCTAATTCTTCCATCGCTGTGCAGAAGAACATCACTCTCACGTAAAGACTCATGGGGGTAATCCAGTGGTACAGCACTTGCTTGACATGAGCATATGCAAGGACGTGAGTTCAATTCCCATATAGCAATACACACATGGACCAAAATCCCAACAAAGGTTCAGCTGAGGGTCTTTTTTTTTTAAGAGGTTGGCTTTTGTTTTTTTGTAAATCCCACTGCAAGCCTACTCCTTCAGAGCCCTACATTTTATTTTATTTTCTTCTCTCTTTTATGATTTAGCACGGAATTAATCTCAACGGGACAAAGACTCTTCTAGAAGATAGATCTTACTGGGGACCATTGCTCCTGAGCCTACAGACTTCTCCACCTTCAGGTTTCTGTCCCCTTAGGGAGAACATAACTGCGTTTTCTTCAGCCCATGACCACACCAGTCAGCCTTTCCTGTCTCCAGCTGCAACCTATGGACTGTAGCAAGCTTTCTTTGGGCACAGTCCAAGCATTTGCCTCGTGGTCTTTCAGAAAGACAGAGTTAGTGAAAAGAGTTCTGTAAATACAGCAACTTCTTGGAAGCTCTGGCCAGGAGATCTACCACTCGGAGATACTCAGGAGAGAGGGGCAGGGGCTAGGAGATCTACCACTCGGAGAAACTCAGGAGAGAGGGGCAGGGGCTAGGAGATCTACCACTTGGAGAAACTCAGGAGAGAGGGGCAGGGCATCCCTGAGGGAGAAGCGAGTGTAAGGACAAGGAGGCAGCAGGCAGGCTTGGAGTCTGCTCTGTGCAGCATAATTCTAATCCACTACAAGCACATACAATCAGGGCTGAAGTGTATGGAAGGACATTTCCGCCATGCTGGTGATGGGGGATCCAGGAACCCAGCATCTGTCTGTGTGGCAGCCAATCAACACTAGCTGACTGGAAGCACCGCTGTGAGAATGTATCATTTCAAAGGCCCCAAAGCACAACCCTGTAGCCCCTGGGAATTATCAGTATGGACAATGCTGAATGGTTCCTTACTGTCCCAGCTCTAATGTCTAGGGAGGGTAGCTAGCCCACACAAAATGAACTCAATGGTGTTTTGTACTGTTTGCTTCTCTCTTTCTCTCTCTCTCTCTCTCTCTCTCTCTCTCTCTCTCTCTCTCTCTCTCTGTGTGTGTGTGTGTGTGTGTGTTGTCTTATGGCTCTTTAGTTTGTATATATTGATTTACATTTTTATTGTGTGTGTGATTTTTTTTTTTAAAAAGGAGGAGGGGCATAGAGTTAGGTAGGTAGGGAGGATCTGGGAGGAGTTGGAAGAGGAAAAAAGTAATCAAAATATATTGTATAAAAAAAGAAAAATCAACAAACAACAACAAAACTGCATTTGTATACACACACACACACACACACACAGAGGTCCAGAGCTGGGCTTTGCAGTTCCAGTCCCATGATGCTCCTGCTCTCAGGAAGGGGACTCTTCTAGCTTGCTCACCTCTCCTGCAGCAAGCACAGCATACCTTCCCAGCAGGTTGGACTGCGTAGAAGAGGAATGCTTGCTTGTCCCCACTCGTAACTCCTGCCACCCACTCTCTGCCGAGCGTGGAGAGATGCATTCCAGGAGAAAACACGAACAGAGGAAGCAGACTGGTATCTCCAACAACATATGTGCCCAGCCGGGAAGAATGTTGGAATGGCAAAGCTAGGGAGCGGCTTGTCAGTGTAAACAAGGCTCTCAGACCCAGAAAATGCACAGAAAATTAAGTCCTGCCAATTTCCTTTTAAATTTAAGTAACTGTATCTCTTTTTTGGTCTTGTCTATTCAAAATCTGCCACAAAAAGGGGGAATCCTTGAACTCAGAACCAGCCGTTGGGAGCCATCACTAACTGTGATCCTCTAGGCTGTAGCGATTCTCTGTAGAGCTGCTAGGCTCTCATCCCCTCAGTAGCAGGTGGATTGTGGATTCAGAAGCCAAGAGACAGTTCACAGACGCAGTACGGTGGCTGCCATTCCTTCAGGCAGACAGTGTTGCTCACTTGATGGGGAAAGCAAGGGGAGAGGGTAAAGTCCTCAACCTTCTGTTGAAAGCCTGCTGCACCTGGTGTAGACGGAAAGTGCGTGGTGCAAGTCATTTGGCGGAGTGACACCGGCCAGGAAGAACGAGCAGCGTGAAAGAAATGAAAGACAAAACAAACAAACAAACACACAAACTAGAATGGTGATGTTGAGGTCTTCTCAAATACCTTGCTAAGAACTCACTGCTCATGTGCCCACCAAAGTATGACAAAAGGCACCGGCCAGATCCAACAGAACAGGTTTGAAACATTGGGCCCCTGTTATATGGACACAAACAGAGAGCTCATAAGCATGGGCTCAGATGCCCAAAGTATAGGACACTAGGCATGGACAGACTAGTGTTGAGTCTGGGGTACGGTGACTGCTACCTGCCCACACTGCACAAAGGCTACTTTGAGGGCTTCAGACAATAAATGGAAAATCTCTATGGGGATTGCAGCTCAGATTACAATCTTACTGGGTTGCTGAGACCATTTTCTTCTGACAGCCTCGGCTGGTGGCTCTGTTGCACCTGTGGTTGACAGACAGGCCCTGATAATTCTCGAGTCTCCCAAGTATGAATTCATGGATCTACACTCAACCATGGCAGTGATTGCCACAGAGAGGACGCCCGCCACCTAGAGATGAGTATCAAAGAGGAAGGTGACAACTGAATCATCTAGGGCTCACATTTCATCTGGAGCTACCAGAAGGGATCACCAAATGGCCAGTTGGTACTAGGGTTTCCCTTGCCATTAGGCACCTCAGGGAGTCAACTGCGAAAACCCCCAAGAGGAGTGATATACTTCTGAACCTCCCAAACCAGTAATGCCATGATCCCCAGTTTTTTTGAGTATTGTTATGGCCAAAGTGAAAAATTACATAGTGTGACTCCATGTACAATGTTATAAAACCATCTAAAACCACCGTTTTTGAAACTGTCCTCTGAGAGGCTCCACCCAGCAGCCAATGGGAACAGATGCAAAGAACAACTGCCAAATATTAGATGGAGTTCTGGGACTCTTCTGGAAGAATTAGGGGAAGGATTGAAGGATCCAAAGAGGGTAGGGACTCCACATGAAGACCAACAGAGACAACTAACCTGGACCCTTGAGGGCTCCCGGACACTGAATCAGGAACCAAAGTGTGCGCACAGGGTGGACATAGGCTCCCCACACATTCATAGCAGATGAGTAGCTTGGTCTTCATGCAAGTCTCCTAACAACTGGAATGAGGGCTGTCACTAACTCTGCCTGCCTGTGGATCCTGTTCTTCCAACTGAGTGCCTTGTCTGGCCTCAGTGGGAGAGAATGTGACTAGTCCTGCAGTGACTTGATGGGCCAGGGTGTGTGTGGGGTGATACTTGGGAAGGACTCCCTCTTCTCAGAGGAGAAGAGATGGGGGGGAGTGGGGAGAGGAGCTGTGAGAGGGGGATCCTGGGAGAAGAGGGGTGGTTAATGGAATGTAACTGAATAAATGAATAAATTAATGGAAAAACCACCCTCTTGTTATGTGTACAAGGTGCATATAACATACATGGACTTCAGGTTTACGTCAGGTCCCATGCCCAAGATTTGTCATGAGTAAGTATTCCAGAATTCAGAAAACTGTATAACCTGTTTTATGTTTATAAGTAACTGGATTTAGAAAGAAAAGGAAAGCTAGTCTGGCATGGTTACACACCTTTAATCTCAGCACTGGAGGCAGAGGCAAGTGGATCTCTGTTTGAGGCTACACAGTGAGACTATGTAAATAGCAAGAAAAACAAATTTATCCGTTCCAAGTAGCCTGATGCTTACTTTGAAAAGCAGTATCACACTCATTATAAATTCTCCCAGTGTGAGTCCTGCTCTGGCCTCCAGTCAGAGAGCAGGTGTCTTCTCTCCCTGCCACTTTCTCTCTTGCCCCTCCAGTATCTGCTACTCCCACTAACTGTAGCAGGATCGGAAGGACATAACTGTGTGTGAACTGGTGAAATAATTCAGTGGTTCTGGATAAAGCACTTCGAAAGGAAAGGGAAGAGAACACTCTGAGTGGAAAGTTCACTAGCCTGAAGACTGAGTGGCTTCTGTGAAACACACATGCCACCCCCATGTGACAAGGGGTTTCTCAGACATCCCTGCTTACAAGGAAAACTCACTTTTCTCTTGCACCTGGGCTTGGGGGAAGTGAGCCAATGGGTAAAGTGTTGCTGTGCAAGCATGAGGATCCAAGTTCAAATCTCTGGCACCCAGGTAAACAGCAAGGTATGGCAGTGTGTACTTGTAATCCCAGTGCTCAGAGACAGAGATGGGAAGGAGGCAGAAACCCACTGGCAAATCTGTCTATCAAGTTGATGAGCTCCAATGTGAGACCGTGCCTCAAGAAAAACTATGGTGGTGAGCAATAGAGAAGTATCTGGCATACATGAGCACATGCACCACTATATATATATATATATATATATATATATATATATATATATAGAGAGAGAGAGAGAGAGAGAGAGAGAGGAAGAAGTAGAGGAAGAGGAGGAGAGGAAAGGAGAGGAAAGGAGAGGAGAGGAGAGACGAGAAGAGAAGAGAAGAGAAGAGAAGAGAAGAGAAGAGAAGAGAAGAGAAGAGAAGAGAAGAGAAGATGAGAAGAGACCAAAAATTAAATCCATGCTACTTAGTGCTTTGGAACCAAAGAGATCCACACATGTATCTTGAATGAACAAATCAAACTTTTCCCTTTTCATGGTTTCTCTATGTCTATGCAAAATCTCAAGGCAAAAAAGTAACACTGCGTATGATAGCTAGTTTGATTTTTAGTTATTATTTTGCCTGAAGTTAACCTGTGATTTTTTTTTTTTTTTTTTTAGTCTTGGAAGGAGCTACGTATCTTGAGGCCATGTCAAAGAATAATTTCATTATCTGTTCGATGAAACGTGTTTTCCAAAGTTGTCACTGAGGGCTCCTAAGGTATATTAAATCTCACAGATATGGAAATACACTCTGATTCCCAGATGGGTCAGATCGGCACACTTTCTAATGACCATGATTAAGCAGACGGTTTGAAGATTTCCCAACACCATGTACAAGCACAAAGCCTTTTCCCTTGTACCCTCCCTTACCCCAAAATTAGAGTAATGACTCCAACCTGTGTGAGCGAACAGCAGAGAGCCCCCACCAAGGCAATGAAATTAATGCTACTAATTGGGGCTTTCTGTTCTGGTTTGGCACGTAAGCGACCAGGACAGATCTCTGTTAGTGTTGAGGTCATGTGGTACAGGCAGATGTGGCAGGGAGGCAAGGACTGGGGGACAGCGTGCTGGAGGCAGAGACTGAGCTGGAGTCTCTGTGGATCAGCAACTGTGGGTAACATGTCTCTGAGGACTGGGGGTGATTATCTACTGCAAATCTCAGGGACTCTATTACTACATACACACAGAGGTAGCTAAATACTAAAGACGAAGCAAATTCTCAAAAAAAAAATTGTGGAAGATGCATTTTCCCCTATAGCATCTGCTACTGGGCATCTGTTACTTCCCTGAGGGATGTGTGGACTGTCAGGAGAACGGCAGGGCCACTCTCAGGTGACTTGTGTATATGTCCTGTGTCCCCATTAGATCCAGACTTACGCTGCAGGGAAGGAGATAAGGCCTGAACACTGGAGCTGAGGAAAAGCCATTGGGCCACTCAGATGAGATCCACAAGTATACCCAGCTAGAGCACTGGCTTCTGTCTCCACAGGCACATGTGTTTGAACACTAGCCCTCAGGTAGTGGTGTAGTTAGAGAGGGAGAGATGGAGATGGGACCTTGCTGTCTTTCCCACAATGATGGAGCCAAGGTAAACTCTTCACCCTTACGTTGCTCGACACAGGTTCTGTTACATCAATGAGTTCTGTAATTTACATGGTTTCCAGACCAGCCTGCTTGAGAGTGACTTTCACCTACCACCCGGCCATTTTTTGGTCTCACTCCTTTCTTTCCACATACAGGGGAAATGGTAAAATCAGGCCCCTGTTGTACACGCTGTCCTTTGAAACACTCCCATGTGTGGACATTTCTCTGGAGGATTACGGCTGAACCCAAGCCATGTTTGGAATATGAAAAGGTTCTTTTGGTGTTTTGTTTGTTTGTTTTGTGGTTGTTGTTGGTTTGTTTGTCTTTATGGGACTTTGGGCAAAGCTTAAGTCTGCAGATGCCGTTTGGGTAAGGCTTATGTTCGTAGATACCACGGTACAATTTGTGCTATGTTGCGTATTAGTGGATGCCGCTGTCTAGCCCTACTTACTCCCTGGCTGGGTGTAAGCAGTGTGAGGAGGAAAGGGAATCCTGTTGTCCTGTGACCTCTTACCATATTCACAAACTAACAGAGTGGATGGTATAAACAAGACAACTACCAGGATTTCACAGCTAGGGCCCAAGACAGTTTGGCACAGTGAAGGGAGGTGAGTGTGGTTTGCTCCAGGAATGAGGTGCTGGACAATGCGATATCGGGTGTGGTCAGCTCTGAGACTATGTGGAATTTTCTAGGTTGCTTGTAGACATGATTACAGCCAGGTACAGGGAGGTAATTACACTGGTAAGTCTTGCCTCCCAATGCTTTTAGCACAGTGAGAACTTAGCTTCAGTCCTTATGTAGGTAGGGCGCTTTTTGGTTCTTTTCTTTGTGTGTGTGTGTGTGTGTGTGTGTGTGTGTGTGTGTGTGCATGCATGCATGTGTGTTGGTATGCACTTTGTGTGTGCACATGTATTCATGTTTGCGTGTATGTGATCCTGCATGTGAAGGTCCTATGTTGATGACGGGAATCACCTTTGATTATTCTTCCACTATGTTCACTGTCACAGGGTCTCTCAATCAAGCCCAGAGTTCAAGTATTGCTAGGCAGCCTACTCTATCTATCTATTTGGTGTTCCCCATTCCTGCCTTTGGAGGTTCAAGACATAGGTGGGCTACTGTACTGGCTGGGTTTGTGTGTCAACTTGACACAAGCTGGAGTTATCACAGAGAAAGGAGCTTCAGCTGAGGAAATGCCTCCATGAGATCCAGCTGTGGGGCATTTTCTCAATTAGTGATCAAGGGGGGAGGGCCCACTGTGGGTGGTGCCATCCCTGGGCTGGTAGTCTTGGGTTCTATAAGAGAGCAGGCTGAGCAAGCCAGGGGAAGCAAGCCAGTAAGAAACATCCCTCCATGGCCTCTGCATCAGCTTCTGCTTCCTGACCTGCTTGAGTTCCAGTCCTGACTTCCTTTGGTGATGAAAAGCAATGTGGAAGTGTAAACTGAATAAACCCTTTCTTCCCCAACTTGCTTCTTGGTCATGATGTGTGTGCAGGAATAAGACAGACACCATGCCTGTTAGGGATTTGATTGAGTTACTAAGATCCTAGCCCCTATCTTATTTAGGGTTTCTAGTGCTGTCATGAAACACCATTGCCAGAAGGGGGTAAGAAAATATATTTGGCTTACGCTCCCATAACACTGTTTATCAACAAAGGAAGCCAGGACAGGAACTCAAACAGGGCAGTCTGAAGCAGAGACCATGGAGAGATGCTGCTTACTGGCTTATTCCTCATGACTTGCTCAGCCTGCTTTCTTATGGAACCCAGGGCCACCAGCACAGGGATGGTACTAGAGTGAGCTGCTCCCCGCCACACACATCAGTCACTAAGAAAATTCTCTACAGCCGGATCTTATTGAAACACTTTCTCCACTGAGGTTCTGTCTTTTCAGTTGACTCCAGCTTGTGTCAAGTTGACGTGAAACCAGACAGGACATCCTCACCCTTTCCCAGCAAACACTGTAACTGCTAAGCTGCCTCCCAGGTTCTGTGTGTGGTGGTGTCTTGTCCTGCACACCATCTCTGACCATTTCCTCACAAAAGGAATAAAACGCCAGACAGGTGCTGCGCAGCCGCAGTGAAGCGCAGAGCACTGGGCGGGGCGTGTGGTGGGGGTGGCTTTTTTCTCTTGCTTACGAATTGCCGAGTGGCTTATAGAATGGAGCACCAGACTTCTCTTGTGTGCCTCCAGTGGCACTTTAATTTATAATCCAGAGTAGAGGCGCACCATATACAATGGGGGCTTGCTTTAATAGTTGACAGTATTTTTTTTTTTTGCTGGTTATGAAAGGCAGCCCATTTCTGAAGCTACTGTGTCATTTTCAGAGTTTTAGGTACCAGACTCGGCTGCTGACAGTGCATTCCACGCCTAATGGCTTCTTGGCTGCCTTTGGCTTGTCTGAAAAACAATGCCCTATTTATGCCAGGTGCATAGCCCTGGTCTGACTGACATGTTAGCTACTGTGGGTTTACAGATGAGATGAGAAGGCAGTTTCCCTAGATAATCCATACAATTCAAAGCTAAGTGGGTTTTTTTTATTGTTTTTGTTTGTTTTTTGTTTTTGTTTTTGTTTTTATAACACTGAACTAAATGCTTAACTGTGTAACCGTCTGCTTGGTTTTGTTCCAAGGTATCACAGAATCTCAAGGCAGCAAGATCAACTGGAAACACCATTATCAGGAACGAGGTGGCTCACAAGTGACCCCCATGGGAGCCAAATACAGGTGTGAGGTTAGCTCTTGGTCTAGCCTTGTTCCTCACTTGGTTGGCTATCAGTGGTAACTTCATCCCATGTCCACAACATTTAGAGAAGACCAAAGTCCCATCCATCTTCTCCGAGAATGGCTGGTGCCACAGATGACATGCGAGCGCTGGGGCAGTCTTTCTCCTGTCCTGGTCAGGGAGCTACTGAAGGCCACTGTTCATCCCCTGCACGGTCTTTATGATACTTGACAGCACATGCTGAGGGCTGGCTCACTGCTCCTTTAATTTCTGGGGGTCCTGATTAGATGTCTGACAACTACTTATGAAATGGCCCCCGATGCCCTCATTCCTACCTGGAGTCTTGCCTTTTATGCAAGATTCTCTGTGGGCATGCCATGAAGGAGTTGCAGTATGCGTAGATCTTAGTGATGAGAACTCAACCACTGTGCTAGTTTCCCTTTTTTTTTTTTCTATATTTTTTTATTTACATTCCGAATGATTTCCCCTTTCCCAGTTCCTCCCTCCCCGAAAGTCCCATAAGCCCTCTTCCCTCCCCCTGTTCCCCATTCAACCCCCTCTCACTTCTCTCTGTCCTGGCATTCCCCAACATCCAGTCTTTCCAGGACCAGGGGTCTCTCCTTCCATCTTCTAGGAAATCTATTGATACGTGAATTGTGTCTTGGGTATTCCGAGATTCTGGGTTAATATCCCCTTATCAGTGACTACATACCATGTGTGTTCTTTTGTGATTGGGTTACCTCACTAAGGATGATATTTTCCAGTTCTGACCATTTGCCTAAGAATTTCGTGATAGTTCCCTTTCTTTGTTGTGACCAAATACCTGGCAAGAAGCCACCGAAGGGAGGACGGAAAGTTTATGTTGACTTCAAAGTTCAGGGAATATAGTCCATCAGGGCAGAGAAGGCATGGTGGCTGGGCCAGCTCCTGTCTATCAAGGCAGTGGGATGCTTTCTTAGATCTCTGTCGGTCAGGAAGCTGAGAGAGGGGAGGGCTGACTCTCTGGTTCTTTCTCTGTTTACTGAGTCCAGGAACCCAGCCTGTGGGATGGTGCTGTCTGCACTCAGGGAGGTTTTCTCCTCAGTCAATCCTCTCTGGAAATGCCCTCCCAGGAACCTGCAGATGCATACCTCACTACTATCCCAGGTGTTCCTTAATCTAGTCAAATGAGCAATCCAAATTTCCACAGATCCATCCCATGTCAACCTGACATCTAAACACTTCTCTATCAAGCCATAACAGTCTCTAGTCAATGTATCGAAGGGGTCCAAGGGACAGGAACACAGGGAGTGAGGTTATCTTGGAATATGGTGGACAGCCCTAGTTTCATCTTCTGTGCAGGGTCCAACTGCAGCATGGTGGACGTTGGGACAGGGCTGTACAGGGAACAGGAGCAGCATTCTAGAATATTCTCCCAATCATGAGCCTGCTCCTGATGTCTCTCAGGAATGCTGATAACAAGGAATGGGTTTTATCTGCTGTTTGCCACATCTGCTCCTGGTAATGCCTTAGTGTTTAACTTCAGAAGGAAATTAGTTTCTTAGCGAGAGTCTTTGCATCACTATTTTGATGTTAATTGTTTTCAGAGACTAAAAATAGCATCACAGGAGTTGGGAGGTATGTTTGATTCCTGACTCTAAGATGTTAGATTTTGTGGTGATGGGGAAAAATCTCTTAATCCTGTAAGCCTCAGCTTGCTCCTTAGTAGACAGTGAGATGACACCTGCCTCTCTACCTCATGAAGAAAGGGAGTCAGCACCCTGGCTGAGGAGAGAGCTTCAGGTAAACCTCAGCAGGTATGCTTATGGACAAATGCCATCACAGGGCACACAGTGTGTCTGGGTGCTCCTACTATGTGAGAGTCTGCCCACAGCAGCATGGAAGCCAGTACCACAGAGTCTCCTCTGTATAGCTTTGTACTCTGTGGTGGGGGAGATTCTAATGGCCATGCTAGTTTCTAAGGGATAGAGGGAAGACATGGAAGCAACAGAGCCTTACCAGGAAGCTGGAAAGTAGCTTCTAGAAAGAAGCTAGACGTCACTCTAGGCCTGATCAATGAGGACTGTCTTCTGCCCTCCTCTTTCTTTCCTTGTATCCAAAGCTATGTTCAGAAAGGATCACGGTTCCTGAGTTTAGACACCTTACACCGTGTATTTTCTATGGGAATTCTGGGTAACCCTGTTGCAAGATATTTCCTATCTATTCACATTGAGGCAGTGAGAGGCCAGTGATCGGAGGGGAGAGAGGAGGAGGAGCTAAGAGAAGTGAGTGATGGAGAGAGGTTGGGTGGACCAGACGAGCGGGGCAGAGTGGAAGATGTGGATATCCAGATGGCCTCAGACGTATTTCTGGTGTTTTGGAGAGGTTAGAAATGTTGGGATAATACTTTGTCATTGTAAATTGGCATTATGTAATTGGGAGTTTTATATACATGAATATATTTGGTTAACTATTCAAGTTTAAGAGTCATGCTTTACTGGGCATTTGGGATGCAGGGCGAGACTCACCGGGACTTGGTGAAGAGGATTGGCAGGGTGGTACTCATTATTAATTATTACCCACTACATAACCCCTCTGCATCAAAATAAATCCAACCACCACCATCCCTTTCTTCCTTTCTTGTCTGTCAGGGCTGGCCCAGCACTCCTGAAAGTCACAGGGACAACGCCTGCTCTGCATCCTGACTGGAAATGTAATTTGGGGGCACATCTGATGCTCATTGCCATCATCTCTCCCAGGCCACTGCTATTGTGTGACAATCAGAGGACATTTTTCGAAGTCCTCCCCCTCAAAAACAAGGTGCATATGAAGAATCCCAAGGGTTAGGGTTAAGGTTAGCCATGGATCCACCTCACATTAGAGATTTATTCCTCTGATGCACTTTCTCTCACCGAAGTGGGAATCCCACACAGCCTGGGAGAAGGCGGAGGCAATGGGAGATTTAGTCATTTATTGTTTTGGATTTCCAGTAGCAAGCCCTGTTCTTATAGTCTGAGTTACTGGGTGACTATAATGGAATTCATTCTGCAAGTCCACACAAGCCCGGCTGTACAATTTGCTTATTCGAATTCTCGGGTATTTGGAGAGAGAAACCATGGTAATTTGTGAGATAAACGTCAAACCACAACCAGCGTCTAGGCATTGAAAAAGTCCTTCCAAATATTATAGAGGACAGGGAGCTCTGCCCTTTGCATGGGTAAATTTGGCTACTGATCAATTTATAAAAAGCCAAAGAACATTTCTTACTGTAAATGACTGAAGTATGAGGTTTCCAGCCATTGGAGTATTAGAAACACTCAAACTCATAGCCACCTCTCCCAAACACAGACACCCTTGCTTGATGCAGAGGAGTCAAAACGTTAGTGAAAGGACTCCTTGTCAGAGACACCCTACACTAGAGCCTGTGGGCACGGGGACAGTCACAGGCCTGCCGAGAGAATTGTTGCCCAGTTCCTCTTGGAGCTTTGTTGTAAGTGGCGACCAACCTTCTCTGAGGATGCCTATCTCGTCTCTCCATAAGACTTCCTCATTTGGACACTGAGGAAAATTTAATGTTAATGCAAGGTGGTTCCGGAATGCAAGGGAACACTTTCTGTGCCTAAGAGGGGAACTTCTGTGTGAGGGGAGACTGGATGGGTGCGGGTTATAGAGGAGATTCACACATCGGTGAACCATGTGTTGTCTACAGCCTTGATAATATTCATGAGCCTTAGAGCTACCTTTGACTTGTACCCAGGAGCATGCTCACACTTAAATACATCACCACTGGGGGCAGCATCTGGGACAGAAGGAAAACAGAGCAGCTGTGGACGAGACAGGACAAGATCTGTCCACAGGCAAGAGGCCGGGGAGATGCCTCCTGTTATTTGAGGTCAAGGTTTGCATGAGGCAGACTAATTCTGTATGGTGCCATCTTATGTGAGTGTATTAGAGATTAAATAACAATAATGTTAACATTTCTGCTTCAAACACTGTCAGTGGAGAGTAGGCATTGGCAAACGAGGGGCTTGAGGGAAGAGGCTCCTATCCCTGCTTGTAAGTCAGGAACGGGGTACATCTTCCTTCTCATTGCTAAGCAGTGTCCAGGTACTCGCACTGTACCTGCCACAGAATCACCAACCTTCGTAAAATGTTGACTCAAGATGCCTTCGTCGTCGCCACCTTTGCTTTCTGGCATGAGACAAAACGGAAATTCTTTCTGAACTTCAGTCTTTCATATTTAGCAATGTTTGGATGTAATGTTTAGAAATACAAATTTTCCCCTGTAGCAGAAGGGTTGTGTATACCACCCGTCTATTCCAGGAAGCGTCACCAAAAGTGAATGGGGGATCTTGTTGGCATTTTTTTCTTTTTGGTGGCATGCAAGCTGTGACCACTGCTGTACTTATTCAATGAACAGTGAACTCCTGCTTCTAGAACCAGCTTGGATGTGGGTAGTGGGCACCCTTACGGGTGTAGACAGGGTGTTGTGACTGCTCTGTCTGAAGTAAAGACACTTAAGAATACACCTTTCCCCCTCGAAGAACATAAACATGAGGTATTTATAAATATTAACACGGAACATGTACTTCCAGTTCACCCAATGACGGGGAGTGGCATGGGAAGAAAAGACAAAACATCCCAGACCACAGAATACTCTATGTAACCTATTCCCTCCATTCAAAATCTTCCACAGGCCAACTTTAAAGCCCTTCTAAAACAAGCAATATTCGGAAATAAAAACACCGTTCTGTAAGATTTAATTTGTAAAATACAGACTTCCAAACTGAAAATATTCTTTATCTGGAATGTTTATAGGATCAAGTAGAATGTTTGAAATTTATGGTAACTTCCACCTGGATTAAGCAAGCCTTAAATGAAAGTGCTACCAGGTGCTGGATCTAGGAAATATCTATATATCTATGCCTCCGTCTATATTCAAGCCTCTGTGTGCATCTCAGCTGCTCTACAGAAGGTAGAACTCTTGTAAAATAAAGATTCAACCCGCCTACTGTGTGGAAGACATGTTGTATAGCAGTCTTCTGTTGTAATCATTTCCAAGTACTTGTTTACATCTTGTGCACTCTGGATTCATGGGGTCAGGGAATAATGAAATGAGTGTTTTGTTTTTGTTTTTTTAAAGGAATAACTTGTGAGTCAAACTCATCTTAACTCTGTCTGGCTTCCTTCTACCTCCCCCCCCCCGCCCAGATTTCTACCACACACTGTATTTCATGGATACCCCATCTTCCTGATCCTTTGAAGAGTGAGCTCTGACTTTCAGTATGGGGTCCCTAAGACAAACACACACGCCAGGTCTGAACTACCACTCAGAGCAATAGCGCCCCCTAGTGTCCTGGCTCAGCCTCCTCACCATTTTACTAGGGCCTCACATTTTCAAAGGAAGCTACTAGAAATAATTAGCATGGTAATCCTCAGACCATTAGAAGAAAACCTTAAGGCAGTTAGCTGGAACTTTAGTTCTTACAGGGCAGAGGCAAATAATTATCTGGCCATTTTTCACCTCAGTGGCCAAATGGTCCAATTCTGTTTCTAGAATTTATAGGTCTGTTTACCCGTGATCCGAAAAGTACATGTTCAACATTCTTGAGTCTTCTCACCCAAGCTCTGTGACTGTTACTGTCACACGGTAGTGATAAAATGTGTATTTAATCCCTCTACCACTGATCTTTTTCTCAGGTAACATCAAGCAAAGAATTCTGGAAAGAGCTGTTCTAGACACACCCACTGCCCTGCCAGGGTTTGCCTCCTGTACGCAGAGGAACACTAGGCAAGATTATCTTTCTCTGAGCCTTGGTTTTCCTACCTGTATTATGGGCACATTTGTAGTCGTTACCTCAGAATAGAGTGTAGGAGCAGCAGGCTGTTAAAACGGTACCTGAAACCCCCACTGCTGTTAGCCCAGCACTGCTAATCTTTTCAGTCAGGTCTATGTGTCCTTTCCCCCCTCACCCCCAACTCTGTGTTCTGTATTATTAGAATGTACATGATTATTTAGCTCACAAGAAAAATCCAAAGCCTGGAAATGGTGACTAGTGCCTGTTAAATCCCACCACTTTGGAAGCTAAGGCAGGAGGATTGCCATAAGTTGGAGGTCATCTTAGGCTACAAACTGAGACTCCGTCTTGAAGACAAACAGAAAGTGAACTATTTTAATGAACACTGTTACTCATGAAATCCTACAGAGAAGTCTCCAGAACAGTCCTGGGATAGACTTATACACCAGAGAACCGACCGTACTTCTGTACACAATTTCTCACTTACTACTACCTAACACATCTGTGTTCAGAATACCACAACAGGGAATTCACTGACCATTAACGGTGCCCTCCAAGTCACCATGCCTAAAAGGAAACATTGTGAGCCACTCTGCAAAATGTGCACACCAATCTCCACACTTCATGGTCATCCAGGCATTAGTGGGAGCTAGCACTGATGCCTGCCAGAAGGGAGAATTAACCACACACTAGATGACTTTAGGTATAAAAATGTCTTTCAAAATAAAGATTCAAGTGAAGACGATTGAGGACCTGAGCTATGATTCGCTATGAATAGCAGCCTGGGGATCCTTCAGTAGAAAGTGGATTTACTCTCCTGAGGATGAAACCCTGTAAGCCTTAATAATCATGTAAGCTGCTCCAGAACACAGCAGGGGCATTAAATCTCTCCCTTCCATATCTTACCATAACCCTTTCACATTCTCGGGGATCACTCTGCTCTATCTCATGAGCGTGTCACACAAGCATATAAACCCATTTCCCTCACAGGCTAGGGAGAATTCCCTTAAGTGCGTGTTGGGTAGGAACAGCTGAGATTTCTGATATTACAGAAGTGATCATAAATGGTTCAAAGCAGCTTTTCTTTCTCTTTCTTTCTTTCTTTCTTTCTTTCTTTCTTTCTTTCTTTCTTTTTTTGGATTATAATGTATTTTGTGAAAACTCAAAGTGGGGAATATAGATATGCTACAATTTTTCAGCTGCAGTGCTGGTTGGTGTTACCTGGGGGAGGGGAGCAGATCTGCAGGTCTGGAGGCCCCCTGACACCCCTCATCTGCTCTGCAGCCTTGAGGCTTCTCTTTGTTTTTTTAAAAGAGTTATTTTGTTATTTAGCTTCGTTTCTGTGTGCATCTGTGCTTGTAGAGGCTACAAGAGGACTCTAGATGCCTTGGTGCTGGAGTTACAGGTGGCTATGAGTTTCCTGATGTGGGTGCTGGAAACAGAACCTACATCCCCTGGAAGAGCAACATGTACCCTTAACTGTTGGGCCATCTCCCCAGGCTAGAAACCTCTTTGAGGTTTCTAAGTGATAAGCTCTCTCTAGACTTATATGGACTTCATTACTTTTTGACAGAAAAGGATCTAGATGAATCTACCCGGTTCTGACCTATAGAAAGGCATAATTTGATGGGACTCTGATACACTTTTAGTTCTAGCTTCAAATAGTATTTTTTTTTTTTTACTTTATTTAATGCTTTCTTTTTAGGGTCCGTTGTGACGGTTGGGATAAAACATGACTTGTAGAATTACAACATTTTGTTGCTTCTCACCAGTATACTTTCATTCACTAATAGCCTATAATTAAGGAGAGATTGTTAGTTAAAGAAATAATTAGGCACACTCAGGCATGGCTGGGGAGTGGTTAGTCATCTCCTTGTCAGAGGTCCTAAGCTTTGGCCTACTTCTTTCATATTCCTTTCCATTTTTTTTCCTAATTTTATTATTTAAGATCCCGCTTTCATCAAACCAGGGGAGTTAGAATATTTATGCATTACTCCTTGAAGTACGAGCAAGTTGATGAGTTCACAGAACACTGTGCTCTGGGTCCCACTCCTGTAGTCAGTAGTCAGTTCCTGTGCTTGCCCCTGAGGAAGATGCCTCCTGTCTACAGGGTCTCAGTTTCCAGGTACCTCCATCCTCAGTAGGATGTGGGGCTCTGGCTGATACGCTTCTCCTTGGAATAGTGAGATGCCTCATTTCTTCTCCAAAAGATAGAACATTGAGAAGATATTTTACAAAAGAATATGATTACATACACATACATATATATGTAAATTTTATATTATATTATATATTATATATATGTAAATTTTTTCTCTGTGGCTGTTGGATCTACAAGCACAGCACACAGAGCATGGAGGAATGAAACAGATGTGGTGGGCTCCACATCAGAGACTGTCAGAACATCCTCATGGACTGGCTGCATTCCTCATTTGCAGAATACAGGGTGTTTCTTATTGCTGGCAGCTGTCTCTAGCTGTAGCAGCCTAACCCCTGGCTCATTGGAGCGGTCAGAGACTGCAGACTCTCCCCCTTCAGCTGAGCTGTGACTGAGAAAACAAAAATAGATCCAGCCCTCTCTCTTCCTTGGGTTGCTATGTGAGAGAAGAAAACAACCATCAAGGGCCACATTCAGGTGAGTGGTGTTAGGGACAGAGGAGCAACTGGACCAATGGCAATTTCAGATACTATAGCATGACACTCACATGGGGCAGAAGAACACTGGGGATGGATGGTGAATAATAGCAAATTGAACACAAATCAGCAACATGGGACCAGCAAAGGATACTGTTACACAATTCCACAACATTGGACCAACAAAGGATACTATGTTACACAAATCAATCAGCAACATCAGACCAGAAGGATACCACGTTCAAGTTGTCAGGAAGTGTCATAGGAAAGCAACAGTACCAACAAAGCTGAGAAGGTACCTTTCTAGTTTGCTCCAGTTTATATGCTCAAGCACTAATTTGTCAAGTCATGTCGCTGTGTGCCACTCAGAAGTCACAGAAAGTGTCCCAACCTTATTACTACTGGTCAAGTTTTTGATCGCCATTTACTCTGAATGGTCATGCACAGGGGATGTGGCTTACGCTATGCTTGTGTACCAGGATCCACGGGGTTTCTGCTTACCTTCAGCCTCCCTGATCCTTCGTCCCACTGCAGACCTGCGCAGCACACTCCTTCCCGAGTTGAAGAGGCTGGCCAGCTCATCCAGAGGACTAGACAGTGGCCTGCTGTTGGGTGGGCTGTAAGGGCTCGGTGGGGAGAAGGTGGATGAGGCCTTCCTGAGGTCTGGTCTGGCTGTCCTTCCAGGTGAATATGGAGCCTTGACAAAGGAGCTGCAGGGACCCAGTACTGGGGCCGAACTGGGCTTTGGCTGTGTTCTGGGCAGGTCAGAGTTAGTCAGTGCTTTAGCTGCAGTGACCAAGACAGAATCTGGTGGGAAGGCAAAGTGTGTGGGTGGCCTGCAGGGTGCAGGGGCTGCCCCACAGGGTGCAGGAGGTGGCCCACAGGGTGCAGGAGGTGGCCCACAGGGTGCAGGAGGTGGCCCACAGGGTGCAGGAGGTGGCCCTGGGGGTGGTGGTGGTGTGGCAGGTGGTGAGATTCGGCTGGGCCCATTAAACACAGGAAATCCAGGGGATGCCAGCTGGTCATTTTCTCCCTTCTGTGCTTTTGAGTACTGTGGTGACAAGGGACTGGAACCTTCGGACTGTACAGGGTACTTGAGGTTGGTCTCTAAGACTGGCAGTTTCTTCACCTCCAAGGGTGTCAGTGGAGACTCATCAGAAGCTGGGGAGCAGGTCACTGGGGTGGGAGGAAAGACTAGGAGTGGTGGCCTGTGGGGAAGCAGATTGGGAAAGGGTGGGGGGATGTCACACGTATCCTTCAAGGGCTGGCAGTTCCCCTCAGCAGCCTCCAAGATGATGGCTTTTCGAGTCTCTAAAAACAGAGGAGGTGAGGCAGGCAGGAAGGTGAGCATCCCTGGGCCACACCCCTCCTCCGGCAAGACATATTTCATCTCCTCATACACAGACTCGCCCTGGTCAGGGCTGTCGGTCTCAGATCCACCTGCCCTGGCTGCGTTTCCCACCATCTCGATGTAGACAGGTTCTGTATCGTCGTCATAGTCACCCTGTGGCAGTGGCAGGTGCAGAGGCAGCTGTGGTGTACACTGTGGCACTGAGTCAGGTCTGGCCCACTGCACGCCCAGTGTCCCTGGGGCCTGATGCCTGCCCGCCTGGCCCATCATGCCAGAAGGCCGTGGTCCCCAGATCTCCTCATAAGAGCCACTGAGCTTCGTGTGGGGACTTCTCTTTGGCTTCCGAGGGGGAATCTTCTTCATGGTGCTATAATCATCACTGTGGGGTCTGGGCCGTGTCAGAGCTAAGGCAGAAGACAGAGATACAAGAGTCAGTAGGCAGTGTGTCCCAGGGAAGCCAGGCCTGTATGGTGTTGAATGACCCTGCCCTGGATCACTTAGCCACAGTCAGCCCCTTATGTCCTTTGAGCAGGAAAGACTCCTGGCTTGTGTTCCTTCCACCTTCTAGGAGTCTGGAGGAAGATCTAGATGCTTGAGACCACTAAAGGAAACTGTCTTTAGGTCTTGGTGCCAAAGACACAGGCTATGCACAGAGGGAGTTGGCTCACAGAAATGGAACTGCAGCAGCTGCATTAAGATGAGGCACCTACTCTTCAGGGTGACAGGACCTGGCAGGTTTGGGATGTTCGTAAATGAGTAGGGGTTTAGACTATAATTGTGCAGGATAACTGGTCCATCCTCATCCTCAATGTAGACACCCATAGTAAGACATCCTTTCAGAGACAGAAGACAGCTAGTGGGCGTTTCGCTGCGTTCCAACCTGTGCTCACACCGTAACAGAAATGGCTAAAAGTATGGTTGATTCTCTATCTTCATGACCACTGTTGTACGATGGTATCATACAAGATCTCCCACAAGCAGAGAACTACTAGAAACAGAAAACGCTAACTTCCCAGTTCCCTAATGCACACGCATCATCCCAACTCTGTAGAGGGCTGACCCACAGCAGCTCCTGAGTTTTCTCCAGACTGCTTCGGGAGGCAGTTGGATCAACACCACTGCAGAGCTGCTTCACAGACGCCTGCAGCAGCAGGTCTACAGCGGAAGTCATTTCTCCAGCTGGCTTCCAAGTGGGAGGGACTCTGGCTGCCTCAGAGAGATGCTGCCTTCCGAGGCTGGGCCATGGCAGCTAGCTTCTGCTTGCTTCCTACTGTAGTAGGAGCCACTCTGAGTGAACCCAAAGTTCACCTAAGCAGTGTGGACTCTTTACAGCAGCCCCTCTACAGGATGTGTGAAGAGGCCTCAGGGAGGGAAAGAGACGTCATGTGAAGAGGAAGATGCTTCAAGGGGAGAGAAGCCTTGTGGAGGTGGAAGACTGAAACCAGAAGATCCAAAGGCTTTCCTGTCAAATCTAGAAATGTATGAACCATGCCTTTAAGGGTCTGAGCTTCAAAGACAGCCATGATCACACTGTACAGAGAACTGTTTAGTATGACCAGTCAGACTGTAGACCTATGAGAGAACACTGCCAGCACCCTTGGATCCAAAGACACTGCTTTCTGGAAAGTTTGTTATATAATCCCAGATACACAGTGCAGATATTGGAACCTGTGGCTCTCATGGTGACAGTGACCTCACTCTAGGAAGTCAGTGTCTAAGTGACCCTTAACCAAAGCCTGAGAGTCCTGAGAAAGCTCTGAGAGGAGCCAGGACAGATATGGGATGGAAGCTAGAGGAAGCCATACAAAGCGAGCAGGGTTTTAGGCTGTAGTCAGAGGGCAAGGCGAAAATATCTAGGTAGTGTGTCTAAGGATTCTTTCTGGCAGGGGACACAGCTGCTTCTAGAGTCCTTCAAGTGTGACAATGAAGAGATGGGATAAAGGACTTTTTTTTACCATAAAGGAGTAGGGCTTTCTTTTTTTTATTGGGTATTTTATTTATTTACATTTCAAATGTTATCCCCTTTCCTGGTCCCTCCCCCAAAACCCCCCAACCCATCCTCCCTCCCCCTGATTCTATGAGGGTGTTCCTCTACCCACCCGCTTGCTTGATCTACGAACCTACCAGTACTTCTCTGTATGCTTCGAAGATGGCATATTATTTTAACATGAAGAAAGGACCCGGAACTCCATGAAACCTGCCCTGAAGTTGTATCCCAACACTCACCAACAACACCCTCCATTAAAACTTCAGAAAGACCTGTGGTATTCCTCATTGATCTCTCCAAAGAAGCTCCAAAGAAGCAAGGCCATGGATCTAAGCATTGCCTCAGACCGTGAAGAAAACCCTGTGTGGGGGAATTGTGGATATGGTTGCTGACTAATGAGATGTGTTAAGAATTGATTCACAAGCAGATCACACAACTTCTAAAGGGACTTTGTCCATGTGCTCTGAAAAATGGCAGCAGTCGTGCCTGAAGAAGAGACTCTGGCTTCTAGAATTTCATGTGCAGGGAATAGGCTGAGAGAGCATCAGTCATGAGGCTAGATTGCTGCTGTCAAGAGGAAGAACTGTAATTCAAAGGGAGCACTCAAGACCCCAGAGCATCAACCTCAGAGCCCAGGGAGCACCTGAGACCCCAGACAGTCAACCTCATTGCCTAGGAAGATGATGGTCAGGGGTGGGACTCCATTCCCACAGAGGTCCTTACAACATTAGTCAACTGTTGTAAATGGCACACACAGACCCTGAATGTCACCTCATGTCCCCTTTCAGGCAGGAACATGTCTGTCTAGCAGAAATGGACTGTCATTTTATATCACAAGTCTAATAAACCTTACCCAAGGTGAACACACAGTGCATGCATGGCCTGGAAGGAGTCAGGAACTCTCACTGTTTAAGGAACTTTAGCTCAAACCTCAGGCATCGAGGGATGTGGGAAGGAGGCTTTGAGAGCCTCGGCAGGTGACCCTACTGTCACCTGTGTGACTCTATGAGTAGAGAATGAATTGCTTAGTTCAGAGTGGACTGAAGCCTCTTGGATTTTCCAAACATTTGCCACAGGTTTATTTTCAGCCCTATCAAGTGATTGATATCTCCTTTTCCAAACCTGGACAGGATGCTGGAACTGTCCTGGTGGACAGGTGAGGCAGGAGCAATTCTTCATGCCTCCTGGGGTGGTACATAAAAAGTGACTCTTATCCATCTGCCCCTCCTCTCCTATGGTGAATGCTTTGAAGCAGTGTCTTTCCACATTAACCCCAGAAGTCTCCATGCCATCTAAGCAGAAGCAGAGACCAGCTAGAGATACAGAAACGCTTGGATGCCCTGGCGTCACATGACTAAGGGACCAGACCTGGTGACCTGATTCTACATCATTGTAGCTGACTTCATGTGGAACCCTGGGCGAGAACCACCAGACACTCCACATCTCCCGAGACCCAGAGCCTGAGAGACAGAGCAACAGCCATCATCTTATTTAAATCACTGTTTGGGTGGGTTGCTAAGCAACACTAGAAAAATCAACTGTAGCTCCCCTCCAGGCTTGTTCGAGAGGTAAAGTCTTTTGTATTCAATAAGATCTGCCCATCTGTCAGATGGGGCAGTCAAGAAAGGGGTTCTGGAGTCCCCCTGGCTGGAGCAAAGCTGGGTATCTGAATGACAAGGGTATGTCACATCCTGCTCCCTGACTCCATTTCCCTGCCTGCACAGGGCCATGATGATTTGCCACAGGCTGTTGTTAGGATGGGAAATACTGAGAATAAGGCCCCTTATGTCAGTAAGCATCTCCCCTTTTCTTTCAACTACTCAGCAAGGGATTAACCATGAGAAAATAGTCATGGGAGCTAGACAGTTCTCCCTAGAGTATGGCTGGTGCTTCAGCGGTGGCGCTCCAGAAGCAGTAATTCTGCAGGGAGCATGGCTTCCTGCTGCGCTCTCTGAATATTAATTTGGAGTCTCTGTGGGCCAGGACTAGGAACTCTTCATACGCTAAAATTAGGGAAGCCATAGTTGGAGTACTGAAGCCTAATTTGGTCTTGTGGCTATTTCGGGGTAAGTGCGTGTGATCAGCTTATTTGCAAGTACGGATGTAGGGACAATTAAAATTTACTTATTTCAAGAGTCTTCCTTTTTTAGTTTCCAAGTTTATGTGTAAAATAGTCACAAGTACTCAACAATGCCAATGAAACGAAGCCCCAAAACAACCCTGGTCACGGGGTGGAACATTGGGGCAAGTTTTGGTGTCTGACAGAACTCAGAAGAAGCCTGAGACTGCATTTCCAGTCTCAGAGGCTCGGAGACTCCACTCCCACTGGAGCCATCCTGAAGTCACAGTCAGCATGTCCTAAGCTCTGTGAGGAGAGACATGTCTCCACACATGAGATATTTCTCTTTGGGGTTCTGTGTTTAGATACATTTTTGGTATCTAAGTCGCCATCCGTATGAGCACAACCTGGTCCTATTATCCACCCCCCAAATAAGACATGGTCCATGCAAGAATTTAAAGACAGTAAGAAGACCAGAGACTGTGAGGATAGATTTAGGAGCCCTCAGTTTCCAATCCTCCCCGTGTGGTTCTGCTGGGGCCCAGCGCATCTTCTGTTATTGTTCATTTGTTTCTGCCTCCAGCGCAGGACATGGATCCATTCTGCTTCATGCTTTCTCACTATCTTCCTTTACTTCGTATCTATGTGACAATGTCTTCCTAGTCTACTCCTGAACTCTGAGGCCTGTGCCGGAATTCGATAGAGTCTGCTCAATAGGTGCCAAGAGAAATGGGGTTTGACTTCATGGACACTGTGGTGTTCAATCTCATTCCTATTGGGGGATCTTGGCCTCCTTTGAGTCGCCAGGCGCCACTTCCCCCATCCCACTCCCCTCAGAGTGTTAGATGCCTATCTCATTGCCTGCATTGTTTAAGCATATTCTCTTCTTGTTCCCCTCACCCTCTGAGATCCCTCCCCCTCCAGCTGTGACACTGGCTCAGAGTCAACTGTGGTTGTGACTCGATGTGCCACCGCTCTGAAACACAACCCCCACTCCCGCCACCCCCATTCAGGTTTTGTGATGACTGGAAGCTGATTCTCACAGGCCCAGTGGAAGAGCAAGCCAGCTTCCTGCCAGGCCTTGTGGCTGTGTTCTAAGTCACTGCATCTGGGGGACATCAACTGCAGACCCTGGACATGGCCCTCTGGTCTCCACTGCTCTCCTTTGTGCAGGCCTCTTGCATCTTGCACCAGACCCTCCAACCTGTGCATGCATGGAGGACACATGGGCGTCTCCCACACCACCCCCTAAAAGTTTTGGAAATACAACTATATAACAATGTTGTGCATTAAAACAACAGCCTTTATTTTTGAGCCGAAATTTCTGTAAAAACCTTTCTTACCTTTCTCTTTTTTTAAAAAAGATTTATTTATTTTATGTATTTGAATATACTGTAGCTGTTTTCAGACACACCAGAAGGGAGAATTGGATCCCATTACAGATGGTTGTGAGGCACCATGTGGTTGCTGGGAATTGAACTCAGGACCTCTGGAAGAGCAGTCAATGCTCTTGACTACTGAGCCATCTCTCCAGCCCCCTTATCTTATTCTTTCTATAAAAGGTTAATTTGTATTTATATGTGTGTTTGCCTGCATGTATGTATGTACACAACATGCATGTTTGGTGTCCACAGGTCAGAGGATATCAGATCCCCTGGAACTGCATGGAGTTACAGATGATTGTAGGTAACCAGGTAACCATGTGAGTGCTGGGAAACAAACTTGGGTCCTTGGGAGAGTAGGCAGTGCTCCCAACTGTCAAGACATCTCCCTAACTCTTTCTTTGTTTCTTCCTTTGTTTCTTTCTCTCAGCTCCATTATATTCTATTATTATTATTATTAATTTAGGTTTTGTATCCAACCTAAGTCTCCCCTTCTTCCTGTCTTCCTAGTTGCTCCCCCACATACCTCCCTTCTGCCCCTCCCCATCCACACACTCCTCCTCTCTTCCAAGAAGGGCAGGCCTCCCGTGGATATCAACCAATCACTTCAAGCTGCAGTAAGATCCTCAGGAGTATGACTGACTCTGAGGGATTTCGGATGCTGCTACTGCTCTAGGTGTCTATCAGGGGTGAGAATCCTGGATCTTTCTTTAAATCAAGACTGTTGTTTTGCTATATTTCTATTTCATTGAACCACTTAACCACTAAGATCACTCAGCTCTATATCATACTGTCAGACACTATGTTCCCGTGTCTGTGTCTACTGAACCATTTGCTAGAATCTTCTTGCTCTTACCCAATGACACCACTGCCAACTCTCCACAGCAATGGCCTAAGGCTAAAATCATCATGGGTTGTCTTTTATTACCTGCCCTTCCACACAGGAAGGGTCTTTGCATTCCCATGAAGGACACATGCACTTAGGTACGTGGTGGTCGCCATGTACCGTGTCATCCGTCTATGCATCTTATCTGTAACCTGATACATTTGGGAATGTCCTGTTCAGAAGAACTTGCTTTCTTTTTCCAGTTGTAGCACCAGTCATCAGTGATCACTTACAGCACATGGATTTTTGAGAGTGGATGGGGAGTAGTTGCCATTTTCCCTTTCTGCATAATTGTTTCTTGACCCCTCAAAGCAGAGCCCTTTGCCGTCTAGTTTGAAAGCTGCGCAAACTGAATTTTGTGGTCATGCTTCTCAGCACCTGTCATTTCACTTGCCAGGTTAAAAAAAAAAGTGGGCATAAATTTTAATTAGATAGTGATCGGGACAGCCTGGTGAGTGTTTTTACCTTTTTAATCAATTAGTGAGTATTTATATGGAGTAGCCACCAACTTCTAAAACTGCCTTGGCATTGAAGCTGTTAATTCAACACAGAGGTGGGACCCAGAGTGAAGGAACTGACACTGTAAGAAGCTTTCCCCTAAGAGGCTTAAGGATTTGAATATTATTTATATTTAATGATTATAAAGCTGCCGGCAAGCCAACAATTGGATTTATTTCTATTAAAAACTGTATCAGGGCCACTGTGGTGCCACGGGTACTCCCAGACCGGAACCCAGCACATGAGTGAGCCGTGAGAACAGCAGTCACTTGTCCCCTCCAATCGCCCCTTGGCTAACCTTCACTGGCTGCATCCTTGGCGGCTGAAAGGCAGGCACTCACAGCCTCATAGGAGGCACTCAGCCGGGTGTTGGGGTCTCTCTTTGGCTTCGGTGGAGGCTGTTTCCGTGGTGATGGGAGGCCTGTGCTGTCATCCATGCTGAACACAGAGTGCAGTGACGGGGACCGAGTGGATGGTCCGGCGAGAGCCTGGGCGAGGCTGTCCACTGCCATGGGCAGCGGCACAGAGTTGGAGTGGACATGCCAGCATCCTCCTTGGTCTTCCGCTCTTAAAGGAAAACAAAACACAAACAGTCACAGAGCCCAGAGGCCCAGGTGTGTTATTCAGGTGACAGCGATGAGCCTGTTCCCCTGACACAAAGAGAGTTCCTTGGCAAGGAGCCTTTCTAGCTGGCCTTGCTGGGTAAATCTGCATTCAGTTCTTAGCAACTTGCTCACTCAGAGATTGCTGCTCGAGCCCGCCTGGCCCTGCTGGAGCACTGGGGATGTCTATATTGGTTCCTTTCAGGATTCCTCCAGCAATGCTCCAGTTACTTAAAGGGCTTCACGCTTCCCATCAGCCATCCCCAGGATGGATTTTTTCACAGTCTGGTTCTTAAGCAAATGAAAAAGGCAGAATTTCAATCTGAATGATAATTTCTGGGAAACCCATCTTAATGGAGAGTTAGTGTTGCGGCCAGTGTGCAGAGCTCATCACAGTTCCCTTGTTAGGAAGACCAGTGTGCTCCACACTGAACAAGGGAAATTCACAGTTTGGCATTCTCTCTCTCTCTCTCTCTCTCTCTCTCTCTCTCTCTCTCTCTCTCTCTCTCTCTCTCCCCCACCCAATCTAATCTCACTAGCAATTACTAATTATGCCTGAAATTATGATTCTTCCTGTGACTCCGCATAGTTGCCTGGTGCCGAGTGAACTCCTGTATCAACAAATAGCAGGCACACGTTTCTTCACTTAATTTTGTATCAGGCAAATAAAACACATAATCAAATGGAGGAATTGGAATGGCTGTTTAGTTCCAGTAGGGAAAATGATAAATGTGATTTGGGAAGCCACTGAGAATGAGTAGTTGTCTTGCTTTCGAGTTTTTCTTTCTGCCTTCATGTGTGGGGGTAATCGTGTGAGATGCTGGTGAGTTCCCTTCACCAGGGGTTTCTTCTCATCTGTTTCATAATTATATCTCTGTGTATCAGAGCATCAACAGGGCTGGAAACCCACAGCATACGAGCTGGCTTCCCATGTAGAAAATGAAGTCACAGAGGATGGAGCGAGGCCGCTCGGTGAATGATTTGTTTCCTCTGTAATGTTTAATTACAGTTGTCTGTACAAAAGAATTTTTTTGCAGCATTTAATCACTAAGATATTGGAAGCTAATTAGCAAAGACTCACAGCCATTTCCGCTTTAACAACAGCAACAAAATCATTCGACACAGGCAAGGGAGAGTCATTTTCAGAGAGAAACAGGAGGTTCCCGAGGTCTTTAGCAAAAATTGACAGCTACCTAGTCATGAAGGCCTGTGCAAGGAGCCTGGTTCTGTCCTCCCTGGGCATGCGCCTCATACATAGGGGTTCTGGTTTATTCACCACTTTTATGTTTTCAAAGTGGTGTCTGAATTCTTTGGACAGGTTTCCCGAAATTTCTATTAGCCAGGCTTATATGGCTCGTACCTCGCAAGAACAATAACGACGTTGCTAGCTCAGAGCTTTGTGTGTCGGCTTAAGTAACATCAATAGGGCTAATGAAACAATGTTATTTTTATCTGACTAAACTTACACATGGAGATAGTTTTCCATGAAGGGATCTCCCAGGAAAAGCAACCCTGAGATTGCTGGAGTTTCTGGGCTAACACAGCATGCAGGCCTGTTCCCCAACTGTTCTCGGTTCAATCGTGATTTGTGTTAAGGGTTCTTAGCATCCCATGAATCCCAGGACCCATCTTGTAGGTAGGTAAGGTTACAGATGGACCTTACCTCTTGGTTCCTTCCTCTTGTCGACTCCTGTGGTAGACAGCATGGACCTCCTTCCGGAGCCTGTCATGTTCCCGGGCAATGTCGGAAGCATTCTGAATGACCAGGGCATCGTAGGTTTTCAGGGCCATGTCCTCTGTGTTCTGTAAGAAGCTCTTAATGGATGTGACCTCTTGCTGCTTGATGTTCATTCTCTGAAGTAAGTGCTGGCGTGCCAGAAACCCTCTTATAACTTCATAAAAGAATACAATCCTTGGTCAGTGGGAAGATCTAATGGGACAAACTGGGATACACACAGACATACAGACACAGACACACATAAACAGACTCACACATATACAGAGAGATATATATATATACATACACAGACATACAAACACAGACATACAGACACAGACACACACATACAAATATAGACACAGACATACACACAAACACACACATAGACATAGACACACACATACACAGATCTATACATAGACACACAGACACACACAAATATAGACACAGACAAATACACAAACGCACACACAGATATAGACACAGACACACACATGCACACATACACAGACATAGACACAGACAAATTCACACACACACACACACACACACACACACACACACGAATACACAAGCACTGCAACCAAGAATTAACACATTCAACCCAGAATAAGAATTTGCATCCTTAGTGAGGTAACCCAATCACAAAAGAACACACATGGTATGCAGTCACTGATAAGGGGATACTAACCCAGAATCTCGGAATACCCTAGACACAATTTGCATATCAATAGATTTCCAAGAAGATGGAAGGAGAGACCCCTGGTCCTGGAAAGACTGGATGTAGGGGAATACCAGGACAGAGAAGCGAGAGGGGGTTGAATGGGGAACAGAGGGAGGGAAGGGGGCTTATGGGACTTTTGGGGAGGAAGGAAACGGAAAAGGGGAAATCATTTGGAATGTAAATAAAAAATACTTAGAAAATAAAAAAATAAATAAATAAAAAGGCAAAAAAAAAAAAGAATTTGCTAGCACGTCCCAGTTTCTCTATCAATGTGAAGTGTCCCACACTGTCTCAGATGCCTGGATACATGGTCTCCAGCTGCTTGAGGAACTTTCAGGATGCAAAACATGACTGGAGGAAGTGAGCCACTTCAGTTGTTCATTGAAACTTTATCGGCCACCCTGCTTCCTGTTCCTGTTCACTCTCTGCCTCATGTTCCACCCCAAGATAAACTAGATCCCTGCAAACCCTTAAGCTACTCTGGGTGGGGGAATTTTATCACAGCAAAGAAGATATCACTAAGGTAGTATGATGCACAGCCCTTTTCCTCAACGAGCTTTCTTATACAAAATTCTTTTGTTGTCTTTTGTAACACAAGCTGACAAGGATGGCCTGGATCAAATACATAAGAAAGACCTTGGGTGTGGTCTCCCCAGAACTGTTTTGGGGTGCACTAATAGCCTTTCACGAGTCCTGGTCATTACAAAAACACTCAAAGCTCCCTGAACTAATTTCTTAAATACTTGCTCATAATATTCCTAGGGTTTCTATATAATTTTTGGAGATTATCACTCCCTTGATAGTTACAGAGGTTTTACAGAAATAAGAAATGTATGCTTCCTACTCTCAGGATTGCAGGTCTAGAAAAATGCCTAAAATCTGGGGTACAATTTAACTGAAAATGCGGTGAAACCAATAATTGATCAGTAAGGAATTTGTTGAAGAGAGAGAAAAACCAGAAGGCAGGATCTAAAGGCACTCGGTCTTCTCAGATACTCAGTTATGCCATTTAATGTGGAAACAATGTAACAAATAAAGCTCTGTGTTGGTCTCAATGATAATGGAGTTCTTTTAGTTTCCGGTAAAGACAAGCAAGGAATGGCAGAATGTGGGCTCCAATCCCTCTGTGCTTACGAGGCAGCTCCATCCCCCAAGCCTGCTGTCCTCTAGCTGTGATTTGTGGCCCTCCAGAGGGGACAGATCAGCAATAGGGGAAGTCACATGGAAGGATATTGCAATCAATAGATGAAAGAACTTGCTAACAATTAGTGCGGGGTGGAAATGGAGCAGGCTGCCTTCTGAGAAAGGGACTTGGCTTTCATCCCTGATGTGGGCAAGGCAGGTGTAAGAGCCAGTCCCTACAGAGGCTGGGGTCAGGCACAGACTGCTGACATCGGACATTAGCCTTTCAGCCTCCGAGATGCCACCCCTTCAGGTTCCAAATGCCTCGGATTAGAGGACACTGTAGATTAAAAAGACA